>JAHOYR010000009.1:4195643-4295267 GCA_023213295.1 Bruguiera hainesii
GAGATTTATGCTTGACCCAACAATGAAGCTTGAGATTGGTATTTATAATATTTATCTACTCAATTCTATTCTATTTAAGTGAGTCCATTACTTGTATTTTTCTTAATTTAACATATTCAAATATTAAGTTTTTCACTCTCCTCAAAATGCAATGGCATTAACATTGAATTTAAAACTCAAAACATTACATTTCTACAATTTTAAACTCTTCTAGGGATAAATCCATTGTCAATATTCAGTTGAATTTGAAATTTTGTAATTTTTTTAATTGTCTTCTTTACTACAATGCAATTAGAAATGATTTATATACTTTTTGGGTACAAACATATCATTGAAGAAAAAACGAATGCAATGCACTTTAATAAAAAGCTTTCCCACTCCCCTCGAGAGATTTATACTTGACCGAACATTGAAGCGTGAGATTGGTATTTATAGTATTCATCCACTAAATTGTATTCTATTCAAGGGCGTCCATTACTTGTATTTTTCTTCAATTAACATATTCAAATATTAGGTTTTTTTGTCCACTCAAAAAGCAATGGCGTAAACATTGAATTTAAAAATCAAAACATTTCATTTTTACAATGTTTACAATTTTAAAGTCTTCTAAGGATAAAAGCATTGTCAATAATTAGTTGAATTTAAATTTTGTAATTTTTTTAATTTCCTTTCTTTGCTACAATGCGTTTTGAAATGATTTATTTACATTCTGGGTACAAAGATATCACTTAAGAAAAAGCAAATGCAATGGACTCTAATAAGAAGATTTCCCACTCCCCTCTAGAGATTTATGCTTGACCCAGTAATGAAGCATGAGATTGGTATTTATAATATTCATCCACTAAAATGTATTCTATTAAAGTGAGTCCATTACTTTTTGGGTAGAAAGATATCACTTAAAAAAAAGAGAATGCAATGGACTCTAATAAGATGCTTCCCGACTCCCCTCTAGAGATTTATGCTTAACCCCAAAATGAAGCGTATGATTGGTATTTATAATATTCATCCACTAAATTTTATTCTATTCAAGTGCGTCCATTACATGTATTTTTCTTTAATTAACATATTCAAATTTTACTTTTTTCTCACCACTCAAAATGCAACGGAATTAACATTGAATTTAAAAATGAAAACATTGTATTTTTTCAATTTTAAACTCTTTTAGGGATAAATCCAATGTCAATAATCTGTTGAATTTGAAATTTTGTAATTTTTTTTAATTGTCTGCTTTGCTAAAATGCAATTTGAAATGATTTATCTACTTGTTGCTTACAAACACCTCACTTAAAGTATATTAGAGTCCTTTTCATTCTCTCCTTTGCTACAATCCCATTTGAAATGATTTATTTACTTTTTGGGTACAAACATATCACTTAAGAAAAAGTGAATGCAATGGACTCTAATAAGAAGCTTCCCCACTCCTTTATAAAGATTTATGCTTGAGTCAACATTGAAGTGTGAGATTGGTATTTATAATATTCATCCACTAAAGTGTATTCTATTGACGTGAGTCCATTACTTGTATTTTTCTTCAACTAACATATTCAAATAATATGTTTCCTTCTCCACTCAAAATGCAATGGCATTAACATTAAATTTAAAAATCAAGACATTGCATATTTATAATTTTAAACTCTTTAAGGGATTAATACATTGTCAATAATCAATTGAATTTAAATTTTGTAATTTTTTTAATTCTCTCCTTTGCTGCAATGCAATTTGAAATGATTTATCTACTTTTGGGGTACAAACATATTACTTAAGAAAAAGCGAATGCAATAGACTCTAAAAAGAAGCTTTCACACACCCTTCTAGAGATTTATACTTGACTCAGCATTGAAGCGTAAGATAGATATTTATAATATTTATCCACTAAATTGTATTCTATTCACATGAGTCCATTATTTGTATTTCTCTTCAATTAACATATGCAAATATTAGGTTTTTCTCTCCACTCAAAATGCAAAGGTATTAACATTGAATTTAAAAATCAAAATATTGCATTTTTGCAATTTTAAAGACTTCTAGGGATAATCAATTGAATTTGAAATTTTGTAATTTTTTTAATTGTCTTCTTTGCTATAATGCAATTTATCAACTTTTTGGGTACAAATATATCACTTAACAAAAAGCAAATGCAATGGGCTCTAACCAAAAGCTTCCTCAGTCCCCTCTAGATATTTATGCTTGACCCAACATTCAAGCGTGAGATTGGCATTTAGAATATTCATCCATTAAATTATATTCTATTTACCTGAGTACTTATGTTTTTCTTCAATCAACATATTCAAAAATTATGTTTTTCTCTCCACTCAAAATGCAATGGCATTAACATTAAATTTAAAAATCAAAACATTGCATTTATAGAATTTTTACAATTTTCAAGTCTTTTAGGGATAAATGCATTGTTAATAATCAGTTGAATTTAAATTTTGTACTTTTTTTCATTCTCTCCTTTGCTACAATCCCATTTGAAATGATTTATTTACTTTTTGGGTACAAACATATCACTTAAGAAAAAGTGAATGCAATGGACTCTAATAAGAAACTTCCCACTCCCCTCTAGAGATTTATGCTTAACCCCAAAATGAAGTGTGAGATTGGTATTTATAATATTCATCCACTAAATTGTATTCTATTCAAGTGAGTCCATTACTTGTTACTTGTATTTTCCTTCAATTAACATATTCAAATTTTATGTTTTTCTCTCCACTCAAAAAACAATGGCATTAACATTGAATTTAAAAAACAAAACATTGCATTTTTTACAATTTTAAACCCCTCAAAGGATTAATGCATTGTCAATGATCAGTTAAATTTAAATTTTGTAACTTTTTTAATTGTCTCTTTTGCTACAACGCAATTTGTAATCATTTATTTACTTTTCGGGCATAGACATATCATTACGAAAAAGTGAATGCAATGGACTCTAATAAGAAGCTTCCCCACTCCCCTCTAGAGATTTATACATGACCCAACATTGAAGTGTGAGATTGATATTTATAATATTCATCCACTAAATTGTATTCTATTCAAGTGCATCCCTGACTTGTATGTTTCTTCAATTAACAAATTCAAATATTTGGTTTTTCTCTCCACTCAAAATGCAATGACATTAACATCGAATTAAAAAATGAAAACATTTTATTTTAACAATTTTAAAGACCTCTAAGGATAAATGCATTGTCACTAATTAGTTGAATTCAAATTTTGTAATTTTTTTAATTATTTCTTTTGCTACAATGCAATTTGAAATGATTTATCTACTTTTTGGGTACAAACATATCACTTAAGAAAAAACAAATGCAATGGACTCTAATAAGAAGCTTCCCCACTCTCCTCTAGAGATTTATTCTTGACCCAACAATGAAGCGTGAGATTGGTATTTATAATATTCATCCACTAAATTGTATTCTATTCAAGTGAGTCCTTTTCTTGTATTTTTCGTAAACTAAAATATTCAAATATTATGTTTTTATCTCCACTCAAAATGCAATGACATTAACATTGAATTTAAAAATCAAGACATTGCATTTTTACAAGTTTTACTATTTTAAACACTTCAAGGGATTAATGCATTGTCAATAATCCGTTGAATTTAAATTTTGTAATTTTTTTAATTGTCTCCTTTGCCACAATGCAATTTGAAATGATATACCTACTTTTTAGGCACAAACATATCAGTTAATGAAAAGCGAATGCAACGGACTCTCACAAGAAGCTTCCCCACTCCCCTCCAGAGATTTATATTTAACCCAACATTGAAGTGTAAGATTGGTATTTCTAATATTTATCGACTAAATTGTATTCTATTCAAGTGAGTCCATTACTTGTATTTTTCTTCAATTAACATATTCAAATATTAGGTTTTTCTCTCCACTCAAAATGCAGTGACATTAACATTGAATTAAAAAATGAAAACATTTTATTTTAACAATTTTAAAAACCTCTAGGGATAAATCCATTGTCACTAATTAGTTGAATTTCAATTTTGTAATTTTTTGAATTGTCTCCTTTGCTACAATGCAGTTTTAAATTATTTATTTACTTTTCGGGTACAAACATATCACTTACGAAATAGCGAATGCAATGGATTCCAATAAGAAACTTCCCCACTCTCCTCTAGAGATTTATGCCCGACCTAACATTGATGCGTGAAATTAGTATTTATAATATTAATCCATTAAAGTGTATTCTATTCAATTGGGTCCCTGACTTGTATTTTTCTTCAATTAACATATTCAAATATTAGGTTTTTGTCTCCACTCAAAATACAATGACATTAACATTAAATTAAAAACTAAAAACATTTTATTTTAACAATTTTAAAGACCTCTAGGGATAAATGCATTGTCAATAATCAGTTGAATTTAAATTTTGTAATTTTTTTTAATTGTTTGCTTTGCTACAAGGCAATTTGAAATGATTTATTTACTTTTTGGGTATAAACATATCGCTTGAGAAAAGTGAATGCAATGGTCTTTAATAAGAAGCTTACCCACTCCCCTCTAGTGATTTATGCTTGACCCAACATTAAAACATGACATTGGTATTTATAATATTCATCCATTAAATTGTATTCTATTCAAGTGAGTCCATTACTTGTATTTTTCTTCAATTAACATATTTAACTATTAGGTTTGTCTTTCCACTCAAAATGCAATGCCATTCACATTGAATTTAAAAATCAAAACATTGTGTTTTTAGAATTTTAAAGTCTTTTAGGGAGAAATACATTGGCAATAATCAGTTAAATTTGAAATTTTGTAATTTTTTTAATTATCTGCTTTGCTATAAAGGAATTTAAAATGATTTATCTACTTTTTGGGTACAAACAAATCACTTATGGAAGAGTGAATCCAATGGACTCTAATAAGAAGCTTCCCCACTCCCTTCTAGAAATTTTTGCTTGACCCAACATTGAATGGTGAGATTGGTATTTATAATATTCATGCACTAAATTGTATTCTTTTCAAGTGAGTCCATTACTTGTATTTTTCCTCAATTAACATATTCAAATATTAGGTTTTTCTTTCCACTCAAATTGCAATGGCATTAACATTGAACTTAAAAATCAAAACATTGTATTTTTAGAATTTTAAAGACTTCTAGGGATAAATACATTGTCACTAAACAATTGAACTTAAATTTTGTAACTTTTTTAATTGTCGCCTTTGCTATAATGCAATTTGAAATCATTTATTTACTTTTTAGGTACAAACATATTGCTTATAAAAAAGCGAATGCAATGGGCTCTAATAAGAAGCTTCCCCACTCCCTCTAGAGATTTATGCTTGACCTAACATTGAAGTGTGAGATTGGTAATTATAATATTCACCAACTCAGTTGTATTCTATTCAAGTGAGTCTATTACTTGTATTTTTCTTCAATTAACATATTCAAATTTTAGGTTTTTCTCTCCATTCAAAATGCAATGGCATTAACATTGAATTTAAAAATCAAAACATTGCATTTTTACAATTTTAAAGTCTTCTAAGGATAGATGTATTGTCAAGAAGCAGTTGAATTTGAAATTTTGTAATTTTTTTCATTGTCTTTCTTTTTTACAGTGCAATTTGAAATGGTTTATCTACTTTTAGGGTGCAAACATATCACTTAAGAAAAAGCGAATGCAATGGGCTCTAATCAAAAGCTTTGCCACTCGCCTCTAGATATTTATCCTTAACCCAACATTGAAGCACGTGATTGGTATTTATAATATTCATCCGCTAAAGTGTATTATATTCAGGACAATCCATTACTTGTATTTTTCATCAATTAACATATTTAAATATTATGTTTTTCTCTCCACTCAAAATGCAAGGACATTAACATTAAATTTAAAAATTAAAACAATGCATTTTGACAATTTTAAAGTCTTATAGGGATAAGTACATTGTCAATAATTAGTTGAATCTAAATTTTGTAATTTTTGAATTGTCTCCTTTGCTACAATGCAATTTCACATGATTTATCTACTTTTTGGGTACAAACATGTCACTTAAGAAAAAGCGAATGCAATGGACTCTAATAAGAAGCTTTCCCACTCCCCTTTAGAGATTTATGCTTGACCCAACATTAAAGTGTGAGATTGGTATTTATAATGTTCATCCATTAAATTGTATTCTATTCAAGTGAGTCCATTGCTTATATTTTTCTTCAATTAACATATTCAAATATTAGGTGTTTCTCTCCACTCAAAATGCAATGACATTAACATTGGATTTAAAAATCAAAACATTGTATTTTTACAATTTTAAAGACCTCTAGGGATAAATGCAATGTCACTAATTAGTTGAATTTAAATTTTGTAATATTTTTAATTGTCACCTTTGCTACAATGTAATTTGAAATGATTTATTTACTTTTCGGGTACAAACATATCACTTAGGAAAAAGCGAATGCAATGGACTCTAAGAAGAAGCTTCCCCACTCCTCTCAAGAGATTTATGCTTGACCCAACATTGAAGCGTGAGATTGGTATTTATAATATTCATCCACTAAAATTTATTCTATTCAAATGAGTCCATTTCGTCTATTTTTCTTCAATTAACATATTCAAATATTAGGTTTTTCTCTCCACTAAAAATGCAATGACATAAAAATTGAATTTAAAAATCAAAATATTGTATTTTTTCAATTTTAAAGACCTCTAAGGATAAATGAATAGTGAATAATGAATTGAATTTAAATTTTATAATTTTTTTAATTTTCTCCTTTGCTACAATGTAATTTGATGTGATTTATCTACTTTTTGGGTGTAAACATATCACTTAAGGAAAAGTGAATGCAATTGACTATAATAAAAAGCTTCCGCACTCCCCTCTAGAGACTTATGCTTCACCTAACATTGAAGCATGAGATTGGTGTTTATAATATTCATCAACTTAATTGTATTCTATTAAAGTGAGTCCATTACTTATATTTTACTTTAATTAACATATTCAAATTTTAGGTTTTTCGCTCCACTCAAAATGCACTGGCATTAACATTGAATTTTAAATCAAAATATTGCATTTTCACAATTTTAAAGTCTTCAAGGGATAAATGAACTGTCAACAATTAGCTGATTCTAGATCATGTAATTTCTTTAATTATCTCTTTTGTTACAACACAATTTGAAATGATTTATCTACCTTTTGGGTACAAACATATCACTTAAGAAAAAGCAAATGTAATGGACTCTTACAAGAAGTTTCCCCACTAGCCTCTAGACATTTATACTTGACCTAAAATTAAAGCGTCAGATTGCTATTTATAATATTTATCCACTAAGGTGTATTCTATCTAAGTGAGTGTATTACTTGTATTCTTCTTTAATTAACATATTCAAATATTATGTTCATCTCACCACTTAAAATGGAATGGGATTAACAATAAATGTGAAAATCCAAACATTGCATTTTTACAATTTGTGAAACTTTAAATTCTTATAAGGATAAATGCATTGTCAATAATCTGTTGAACTGAAATTTTATAATTTTTTTCAATGTCTCCTTTGCTACAATGTAATTTGAAATTATTTATCTAACTTTTGGGTACAAACATATTGCTTAAGAAAAAGAAAATGCAATGGACTCTAATAAGAAACGTCCCCACTCCCCTCTAAAGATTTATGCTTGACCCAAAATTGAAGCATGAGATTGTTATTTATAATATTGATCCACTAATGTGTATTTTATTCAAGTGAGTCCATTACTTATATTTCTCTTCAATTAACATATTCAAATATTATGTTCTACTCACCAGTTAAAATGGAATGAGATTAACAATAAATGTAAAGATCCAAATATTGCATTTTTACAATTTGTGAAATTTTAAAATCTTATAGGGATAGATGCATTGTTAATAATCTGTTTAATTTAAATTTTATAATTTTTTTAATTGTCTCCTTTGCTACAATGCAATTTGAAATTATTTATCTACTTTTTGGTTAAAAACATATAACTTAAGAAAAAGCAAATGCAATGGACTTTAATAAGAATCTTCCCCACTCCCCTCTAGAGATTTATACTTGACCCAAAATTGAAGCGTCAAATTGTTATTTATAATATTAATCCACTAAAGTGTATTCGACTCAATTAAGTATATTACTCATATTTTTCTTCAATTAACATATTCAAATGTTATATTCTTCTCACTACTCAAAATGGAATAGGATTAACAATAAATGTAAAAATCCAAGCATTGCATTTTTACAATTTGTGAAACTCTAAAATCTTATAGGGATAAATGCATCATCAATAATCTATTGAATTTAAATTTTATAATTTTCTTAATTATCTCCTTTGCTACAATGCAATTTGAAATTATTTCTCTACCTTTTGGCTAAAAACATATAACTTAAGAAAAAGCAAATGCAATGGGCTCTAACAAGAATCTTCCTCACTCCCCTTTAGAGATTTATACTTGACCTAAAAGCGTGATATTGCTATTTATAATATTTATCCACTCAAGTGTATTCTATTCAAGTGAATCAATTACTTGTATTTTTCTTCAATTAACATATTCAAATATTATGTTCTTCTCACCACTCAAAATTGAATGGGATTAACAATAAATGTAAAATTCCAAACATTGCTTTTTTACAATTTGTGAAACTTTAATGTCTTATAGGGATAAATGCATTGTCAATAATTTGTTGAATTTAAATTTTATAATTTTTTTAATCGTCTCTATTGTGACAACGCAATTTGAAATGATTTATCTACCTTTTGGGTACAAACTTATTTCTTAAGAAAATTCAAATGCAATGGAGTCTATTGCTTGTATTTTTCTTCAATTAACATATTCAAATTTTATGTTTTTCTCACCACTCAAAATGGGATGGGATTAACAATAAATGTAAAAATGAAGACATTGCAATTTTACATTTTGTGAAACTTTAAAGTCTTCAAGGGATAAATGCATTGTCAATAATCTGTTAAATTGAAATCTTATCATTTTCTTAATTGTCTCCTTCGCTACAATGTAATTTGAAATTATTTATCTAATTTTTAGTTAGAAATAGATAACTTAAGTAAAAGCAAATGCAATGGACTCCAATAAGAATCTTCCCCGCTCCCCTCTAGAGATTTATGCTTGACCCAAAATTAAAGTGTCAAATTGTTATTTATAATATTCATTCACCAAAGTGTATTCTAGTCAAATGACTTTATTACTTGTATTTTTCTTCAATTAACATATTCAAATATTATGTTCTTCTCACCACTCAAAATGGAATGGGATTAACAATAAATATAAATATCAAAACATTTTAGTTTTACATTTTGTGAAACTTTAAAGTCTTATAGGGATAAATGCATTGTCAATAATCTGTTAAATTTAAATTTTATAATTTTTTTAACTGTCTCCTTTGCTACAATGCAATTTGAAATGATTTATCTACCTTTTGGGTAAAAACATATCACTTAAGAAAAAGCAAATGCAAAGGACTCTAATAAGAATCTTCCCCACTCTCCTCTAG
This sequence comes from Bruguiera hainesii, assembly GCA_023213295.1. Lineage (NCBI taxonomy): Eukaryota > Viridiplantae > Streptophyta > Magnoliopsida > Malpighiales > Rhizophoraceae > Bruguiera > Bruguiera hainesii. The sequence continues at coordinate 4,205,110 of JAHOYR010000009.1, forward strand.
AGATTTATGCTTGACCCAAAAATGAAGCGTGAGATTGCTATTTATAAGATTCATCTACAAAAGTGTATTCTATTCTAGTGAGTCCTTTACTTGTATTTTTCTTCAATTAACATATTCAAATATTATGTTCTTCCCACCACTCAAAATGGAATGGGATTAACAATAAATGTAAAAATCCAAACATTGTGTTTTTACAATTTGTGAAACTTTAAAATCTTATAGGCGTAAATGCATTGTTAATAATCTGTTTAATTTAAATTTTTTGATTTTCTTAATTATCTCCTCGCTAGAATGAAATTTGAAATTATTTATCTACTTTTTGGTTAGAAAAATATAACTTAAGAAAAGAAAAATGTAGTGGACTCTAATAAGAATCTTCCCCACTCCATTCTAGAGATTTATGCTTGACCCAAAAATGAAGCGTCAGATTGCTACTTGTAATATTCATCCACTAAAGTGTAATCTATTCTAGTGAGTCAATTACTTGTATTTTTCTTCAATTAACATATTCAAATATTATGTTCTTCTCACCACTCAAAATGGAATGGGTTTAACAATTAATGTAAAAATCCAAACATTGCATTTTTACAATTTGTGAAACTTTAAAATCTTATAGAGATAAATGCATTATCAGTAATCTGTTGAATTCAAATTTTATAATTTTTTTAATTGTCTCCTTTGCTACAATGCAATTTGAAATGATTTATCTACCTTTTGGGTACAAACATATCACTTAAGAAAAAGCAAATGCAATGGACTCTAATAAGAATCTTCCCCACACCCCTCTAAAGATTTATGCTCGACCCAAAAATGAAGCGTGAGATTGTTATTTATAATATTAATCCACTAAAGTGTATTTTATTCAAGTGAGTCCATTACTTGTATTTTTCTTCAATTAACATATTCAAATATTATATTCTTCTCACCACTCAAAATGGAATGAGATTAACAATAAATGTAAAAATCCAAACATTGCATTTTTACAATTTGTGAAACTTTAAAGTCTTGTAAGGATAAATGCATTGTCAATAATTTGTTGAATTTAAATTTCATGATTTTTTTATTTATCTCATTTGCTACAATGCAAATTGAAATGATTTATCTACTTTTCGGGCATCAACATATCACTTAAGAAAAAGCAAAATGCAATGGACTCTAATAAGAAACTTCCCCATTCCCCTCCAGACATTTATACTTGACCCAAAATTGAAGTGTGGGATTGCTATTTATAAGATTCATCCACGAAAGTGTATTCTATTCTAGTGAGTCCTTTACTTGTATTTTTCTTCCATTAACAAATTCATATATTATGTTCTTCCCACCACTCAAAATATAAGGCGATTAACAATAAATGTAAAAATCAAAACACTATATTTTTACAACTTGTGAAACTTTAAAGAATTATAAGGATAAATGAATTGTTAATGATCAGTTTAATTTAAATTTTATAATTTTTTTCAATGTCTCCTTTGCTACAATGCAATTTGAAATGATTTATTTACCTTTTGGGTATAAACATATTTCTTAAGAAAATGCAAATGCAATGGACTATAATAAGAAGCTTCCCCACTTCCCTCTAGACATTTATGCTTGACCCAAAATTTAAGTGTCAGATTGCCATTGATAATATTCATCCACTAAAATATATTCTATTCAAGTGAGTTTATTAGTTGTATTTTTCTTCAATTAACATATTTAAAGATTATGTTTTTCTTACCACTCAAAATGCAATGGGATTAACAATAAATGTAAAAATCCAAACATTGCATTTATACATTTTGTGATAAATGCATCGTTAATAATCTGTTGAATTTAAATTTTTTAATTTTCGTAATTGTCTCATTTGCTAGAATGCAATTTGAAATTATTTATCTACTTTTTGGTTAAAAACATATAACTTAAGAAAAGGAAAATGCAGTGGACTCTAATAAGAATCTTCCCCACTCCCCTCTAGAGATTTATGCTCAACCCAAAAATGAAGCGTGAGATTGCTACTTGTAATATTCATCCACTAAAGTGTAATCTATTCAAGTGAGTCTATTACTTGTATTTTTCTTCAATTAACATATTCAAATATTATGTTCTTCTCACCACTCAAAATGGAATAGGTTTAACAATAAATATAAAAATCCAAACATTGCATTTTTACAATTTATGAAACTTTAAAGTCTTATAGGGATAAATGCATTGTCAGTAATCTGTTGAATTTAAATTTTATATTTTTTTAATTGTCCCTTTTGTTACAACGCAATTTGAAATGATTTATGTACCTTTTGGGCATCAACATATCACTTAAGAAAAAGAAAATGCAACGGACTCTAATAAGAAACTTCCCCACTCCCCTTTAGACATTTATACTTGACCTAAAATTTAGGCGTGAGATTGCTATTTATAATATTCATCCACAAAAGTGTATTCTTTTCTAGCGAGTCCATTACTCGTATTTGTTTTTTTTAATTAGCATATTCAAATATTATGTTCTTCTCACTGCTCAAAATGGAATGAGATTAACAATAAATGTAAAAATCAAAATATTGCATTTTTACATTTTGTGAAACTATAAGGTCTTATAAGGATAAAAGCATTGTCAATAATCTGTTGAATTTAAATTTTATAATTTTTTTAATTGTCTCCTTTGCTATAACGCAATTTGAGATCATTTATCTACCTTTTGGGCATTAACATATCGCTTAAGAAAAAGCAAATGCAATGGACTCTAAAAGAAATCTTCCCTACGCCCCTCTAGAGATTTATGCTTGACTCAAAAATAAAGCGTGAGATTGTTATTTAAAATATTAATCCACTAAAGTGTATTCTATTCAAGTGAGTCCATTACTTGTATTTTTCTTTAATTAACATATTAAAATATTATGTTCTTCTCACCACTCAAAATGGAATAGGATTAACAATAAATGTAAAAATCCAAACATTGCATTTTTACAATTTGTGAAACTTTAAAGTCTTATAGGAATAAATGCATTGTCAGTAATTTGTTGAATTTAAATTTTAAAATTTTTTGAATTGTCTCCTTTGCTACCTTTTGGGTAAAAACTTATTTCTTAAGAAAAAGCCAATGCAATGGACTCTAATAGGAAGCTTGCCCACTCCCCTCTAGAGATTTATGCTTGACCCAAAATTGAAGCGTAGGATTCCTATTTATAATATTCATCCACTAAAGTGCATTATATTCAAGTGAGTCCATTACTTATATTTTTCTTCAATTAACATATTCAAATATTATATTTTTCTCACCACTCAAAATGGAGTTAGATTAGCAATAAATGTAAAAAATTCAAACATTGCATTTTTACAATTTGTGAAACTTTAAAGTCTTATAGGGTCAAATTCATTATGAATAATCTGTTAAATTTAAATTTTATAATTTTTTTAATTGTCTCCTTTGCTACAACGCAATTTGAAATGATTTATCTACCTTTTAGGTAAAAACCTATTTCTTAAGAAAAGGCAAATGCAATAGACTCTAATAAGAAACTCCTCCACTTCTCTCTAAAGATTTATGCTTGACTCAAAATTGGAGCGTGGGATTGTTATTTATAATATTCATTCACTAAAGTGTATTCTATTCAAATGAGTCAATTACTCAAATTTTTCTTCAATTAAGATATTCTAATTTTATGTTTTTTTCTCCACCCAAAATGCAATGACATTAACATTGAATTTAAAAATGAAAACATTGCATTTTTAGAATTTTTATAATTTTGAACTCTTCAAGTGATAAATCCATTGTCAATAATTAGTTGAATTTAAATTTTGTAATTTTTTTAATCGTCCCCTTTGCTACAATGCAACTTGAAATGATTTATCTACCTTTTGGGTACAAACATATCACTTAGGAAAAAGCGAATGTAATGAGCTCTAATAAGAAGCTTCCCCACTCCCCTCTAGAGATTTATGCTTGACCCAACATTAAAGCGTGTGATTGGTATTTATAATATACATCTACTAAAGTGTATTATATTTAATTGAGTCCATTACTTGTAGTTTTCTACAATTAATATATTCAAATTTTATGTTTCTCTCTTCACTCAAAATGAAATGGCATTAACATTGAATTGAAAAATCAAAACATTGCGTTTTTACAATTTTTACAATTTCAAAGTTTACTAAGGATAAATGCAATGTTAATAGTTAGTTGAATCTAAAGTTTGTAATTTTTTTAATTGTCTCATTTGCTATAATGCAATTTGGAACGATTTATTTACTTTTCGGGTACAAACATATCAATTAAGAAGAAGCGAAAGCAATGGACACTAATAAGAAGCTTCCCCACTTCCTTTTAGAGATTTATGCTTGACCCAACAATGAAGCGTGAGATTGGTATTTATAATATTCATCCACTAAATTGTCTTCTATTCAAGTGAGTCCATTACTTGTATTTTTCTTCAATTAACATATTCAAAATAAGGTTTTTTTCTCCACTCAAAATGCAATGGGATTAACATTGAATGTAAAAATCGAAACATTGCATTTTTACAATTTTAAAAACTTCTAGGGATAAATGCATTATCAATATTGTCAATAATCAATTGAATTTAAATTTTGTAATTTTTTTGGTTGTCTCCTTTGCTATAATGCAATTTGAAATGATTTATCTACTTTTTAGGTAAAAACATATCACTGAAGAAAAAACGAATGCAATGGACTCTAATAAGAAGCTTCCCCACTCCCTTTAGAGATTTATGCTTGACCCAACATTAAAGTCTGAGATCGGTATTTATAATATTCATCCACTAAATTGTATTCTATTCAAGTGAGTCCATTACTTACATTCTTCTTCAATGAACATACTCAAATATTAGGTTTTTCTCTCCACTCAAAATGCAGTGTTATTAACATTGAATTTAAAAATCAAAGCATTGCACTTTTACCATTTTAAGGTCTTATTAGGATAAATGCATAGTCAATAATCAGTTGAATTTGAAATTTTGTAATTTTTTTAATTGTTTGCTTTGCTACAATGCAATTTGAGATGATTTATCAACTTTTTAGGTGTAAACATATCACTTAAGAAAAAGCGAATATAATGCGCTCTAATAAGAGGCTTCCCTACACCCCTCTTGAGATTTATGCTTGACCCAACATTGAAGCATAAGAGTGGTATTTATAATTTTCATCGACTAAATTGTATTCTATTCAAGTGAGTCCATTACTTGCATTTTCCTTCAATTAATATATTCAAAATTTTATGTTTTTCTCTCCACTCAAAATGCAATGGCATTAACATTGAATTTAAAAATCAAAACATTTCATTTTTACCATTTTTACAATTTTGCACTCTTCTAGGGATAAATGCATTGTCATTAACTAGTTGAATTTAAATTTTGTAACTTTTTTAATTGTCTCCTTTGCTAGAATGCAATTTGAAATGATTTATCTAATTTTGGAGTACAAACATATCAGTTTTAAAAAGGCGAATCCAAAGGACTCTAATAAGAAGCTTTCCCACTCCCTTCTAGAGATTTATACTTGACCCAACATTAAAGCGTGCGATTGGTATTTATAATATTCATCTACTAAGGTATATTCTATTCATGTGAGTCCATTACTTGTATTTTTCATCAATTAACATATTCAAATATTAGGTTTTTCTCTCCACTCAAAATGCAATGGCATTAACATTGAATTTAAAATTCAAAACATTGCATTTTTACAATTTTTACAATTTTGAACTCCTCTAGGGATGAATGCATTGTCAATAATCAGTAGAATTTAAATTTTGTAATTTTTTTAATTGTCTCCATTGCTACAATGCAATTTGAAATGATTTATCTACTTTTTGAGCACAAACATATCACTTAGGAAAAAGCGAATGCAATGAGCTCTACTAAAAAGCTTCCCCACTCCCCTTTAATAAGAAAGAGTGATTGGAATAGACTCTAATAAGAAGCTTCCCCACTCCTCACTAGACACTTATTTTTGACCTAACATTGAATCGTGAGATTGGTATTTATAATATTCATCCACTAAATTATATTATATTCAAATGAGTCGATTACTTGTATTTTTCTTCAATAAAGATATTCAAATATTAAGTTTTTCTCTCCACTCAAAATGCAAAGGCATTAACATTGAATTTAAAAATCAACACATTGCATTTTTCAATTTTAAAGACTTTTAGGGTTAAATGCGTTGTCAATAATCAATTAAATTTAAATTTTGTAATTTTTTTCATTGTCGTCTTTGCTACAATGCAATTGGAAATGATTTATTTACTTTTCAGGTACAAACATATCACTTGAGAAAGAGTGACTACACTGGATTCTAATAAGAAGCTTCCCAACTCCCCTCTAGAGATTTATAGTTGACCCGACATTGAAACATGAGATTAGTTTTTATAATATTCATCTAATAAATTGTATTATATTCAAGTGAGTGCATTACTTGTATTTTTCTTCAATTAACATATTCAAAGATTTGGTTTTTCTCTCCACTCAAAATGTGATGGCATTAACATTGAATTTAAAAATCCAAACATTGCATTTTTAAAATTTAAAAACTTTAAGGGTTAAATGCATTGTCACTAACTAGTTGAATTTAAATTTTGTAATTTTTTTAATTGTGTCCTTTGCTACAATGCAATTTGAAATGATTTATTTACTTTTTAGGTACAAACATAACACTTAAGAAAGAGTGAATGCAATAGGCTCTAATAACAAGCTTCCCCATTCTCCTCTAGAGATTTATGCTTAACCTAACATTGAAGTGTGAGATTGGTATTTATAATATTCATCCACTAAATTTTATTCCATTCAAATGAGCCCATTACTTGTATTTTTCTTCAATTAATATATTAAAATATTAGGTTTTTCTCTCCACTCATAAAGCTATGGCATTAACATTGAATTTAAAAATCAAAACATTGTATTTTTACAATTTTAAAGATTTCTAGGGATAAATGCACTGCCACTAATTAGTTGAATTTAAATTTTGTAATTTTTTTAATTGTCTCCTTTGCTACAATGTGATTTGAAATAATTTATTTACTTTTCAGGTACAAACATATCACTTACGAAATAACAAATGCAATGGACTCTAATAAGAAGCTTCCCCACTGCCCTCTAAAGATTTATACTTGACCTAACATTGAAGCGTGAGATTGGTATTTATAATATTCATCCACTAAAGTGTATTCTACTTAAGTGAGTCCATTACTTGTATTTTTCTTCAATTAACATATTCAAATATTATGTTTTTCTCTCCACTTAAAGTGCAACGACATTAACATTGAATTTTATAATCAAAGCATTGCATTTTTACAATTTTTACAATTTTAAAGTCTTATAGGGATAAATGCATGGTCAATAATTAGTTGAATTTAAATTTTGTAAGTTTTTTAATTGTCTCCTTTACTACAATGCAATTTGAAAAGATTTATTTACTTTTCAGCCACAAACATATCCCTTTAGAAAAGTGAATGCAATAAACTCTACAAAGAAGCCTCCCCACACCCCTTTAAAGATTTATGTTTGAGCCAACATTGAAGCATGAGATTGGTATTTATAATATTCATCCACTAAAATGTATTTTATTCAAGTGAGTCCATTAATTGTATTTCTCTTCAACTAACATATTCAAATATTACATTTTTCTCTCCACTTAAAATGCAATGGCATTAACATTGAATTTAAAAATCAAAACATTGCACTTTTACAATAATTACAGTTTTAAACTCTTCAAGGGATTCATGCATTGTTAATAATCAATTCAATTTAAATTTTGTAATTTTTTCAATTGTCTCATTTGTTATAATGCAATTTAAGATGATTTATCTACTTTTTCGGTACAATAATATCATTTAAGGGAAAACAAATGCAATGGACTCTAATAAGATGCTACACCACTACCCTCTAGAGATTTATGCTTGACCCAACATTGAAGCGTGTAGTTGGTATTTATAATATTCAGCCACTAAAGCGTATTCTATTCAAATGAGTCCATTACATGTATTTTTCTTCAATTAACATATTCAAATACTAGGTTTTTCTCTCCACACAAAATACAATAGCATTAACATTTATTTAAAAATCAAAACATTGCATTGTTACAATAATTACAATTTTAAACTCTTCAAGGGATTCATGCATTGTTAATAATCAGTTCAATTTAAATTTTGTAATTTTTTTAATTATCTCATTTGCTACAATGCAATTTGAAATGATTTATCTACTTTTAGGGTACAAAAATATCACTTACGAGAAAACGAATGCAATGGACTCTAATAAGATGCTACACCATTCCTCTTTAGAGATTTATGCTTGACCCAACATTGAAGTGTGCAGTTGGTATTTATAATATTCAGCTACTAAAGCGTATTCTATTCAAATGAGTCAATTACATGTATTTTCCTTCAATTAACATATTCAAATACTAGGTTTTTCTCTCCACACAAAATGCAATGGCATTAACATTGAATTTAAAAATCAAAACATTGCATTTTTACAATTTTAAAGACTTCTAGGGATAAATGCATTGTGAATTATTAGATGAATTTAAATTTTGTAATTTTCTAAATTGTTTTCTTTGCAACAATGCAATTTAAAATGATTTATCTACTTTTTAGGTACAATAATATCACTTAAGGAAAAACAAATGTAATGGACTCTAATAAGATGCTACACCACTCCATTTTAGAGACTTTTGCTTTACCCAACATTGAAGCATGCAGTTGGTATTTATAATATTCAGCCACTAAAGCATATTCTATTCAAATGAGTCCATTACATTTATTTTTTTTCAATTAACATATTCAAATACTAGGTTTTTCTCTCCACACAAAATACAATAGCATTAACATTTATTTAAAAATCAAAACATTGAATTTTAAATAATTACAATTTTAAACTCTTCAAGGGATTCATGCATTGTTAATAATCAATTCAATTTAAATTTTGCAATTTTTTTAGTTGTCTAATTTGCTACAATGCAATTTGAAATAATTTATCTACTTTTTGGGTACAAAAATATCACTTATGGGAAAGCGAATGCAATGGACTCTAATAAGATGCTACACCACTCCCCTCTAGAGATTTATGCTTGACCCAACATTGAAGTATGTTGTTGGTATTTATAATATTTAGCCACTAAAGCGTATTCTATTCAAATATGTCCATTACATGTATTTTTCTTCAATTAACATATTCAAATACTATGTTTTTCTCTCCACACAAAATGCAGTGGAATTAACATTGAATTTAAAAATCAAAACATTGCATTTTTACAATTTTAAAGACTTCTAGGGAGAAATGCATTGTCAATTATTAGATGAATTTAAATTTTGTAATTTTCTAAATTGTTTTGTTTGCAATAATGTGATTTAAAATGATTTATCTACTCTCTAGATACAAACATATCACTTAACAAAAAGTGAATGCAATAGACTTTAATAAGAAGCTTCCCCACTCCCCTTTAGAGATTTATGCTCAACCCAACATTAAAGCGTGAAATTGCTATTTAGAATATTCATCCACTAAATTGTATTCTATTCAATTAAGTCCATTACTTGTATTTTCCTTCAATTAACATATTGAAATTTTATATGTTTCTCTCGACTTAAAATGCAATGGCATCAACATTGAATTTAAAAATCAAAACATTGCATTTTTACAATTTTAAAGTCTTTTAGGGATAATAGCATTGTCAATAATCAATTGAATTTAAATTTTGTAATTTTTTTAATTGTCTCCTTTGCTACAATGCAATTTGAAATGATTTATTTACTTTTTAGGTACAACCATATCACTTAAGAAAAAAGTGAATGCAATGGACACTAATAAGAAGTTTCCCCACTCTCCTCTAGAGATTTATACTTGACCCAATATTGAAGCGTGAGATTGGTATTTATAGTATTCAGTTGAATTTAGGAATAAATGCATTTCAATAATCAGTTGAATTTAAATTTTATAATTTTTTAAATTGTTTTCTTTGCTACAATGCAATTTGAAATGATTTATCTACTTTTTTAGGTACAAACATACTACTTAAGAAAAAGAGAATGTAATGGGCTCCAATAAGATGCTTCCCAACTCTCTTCTAGAGATTTATGCTAGACCCAATAGTGAAGCGTGAGATTGGCATTTATAATATTCATCCATTAAATTGTATTCTATTCAAGTGAGTCCATTACTTGTACTTTTTTTCAATTAACATATTCAAATATTATGTTTTTCCCTCATCTTAAAATGTAATGGCATTAACATTGATTTTAAAAATGAAAACATTGTGTTTTTACAATTTTAATTTCTTCTAGGGAGAAATGTATTGTCAATAATCAATTAAATTTGAGATTTTGTAATTTTTTTAATTTTCTTCTTTCCTACAATGGAATTTGAAATGATTTATCTACTTTTTGGGTACAAACATACCACTTAAGAAAAAGCGAAAGACATGGGCTCTAATAAGACGCTTCCCTACTCCCCTCTAGAGATTTATGCTTGATGCAACATTGAAGCGTGTGATTGGTATTTGTAATATTCATCCACTAAAGTATATTCTATTGAAATGAGTCCATTAATTGTATTTTTCTTCAATTAACATATTCAAATATTAGGTTTTACACTCGACTCAATATGCAATGGCATTAGCATTGAATTTTAAAATCAAAACATTGCATTTTTACAATTTTAAAGTCTTCTAGGTTTAAATGTGTTGTTCCCACAGCCTTGTATGGGTTGTAATTGTTGTCAACTCGATTTAAGTGTGCAAGCAGAAGTGGCTCATTCAAGCATTCAAGGGATGAGTTTTCTGTAGAGAGAAAAGAGCAAGAAAAATAAATTAAGGAGGATAATGCTGAATTTTGTATGGAACAGTAATATGAAGCCACATGGAGGGGCAAGAAAGGAAATTCACCGTAGCTCCGGTAAACCCTACTAGGGTTTGCATAGAAGAGAGTATATAAACAGGAAGAGCATCCCAGCAGCCACACGACCTGCAAGCAAACCAGAAACGCACAACCAGCAAGAGGAGAAATAAGAAACAGACCACTCAGAAGAGAAGACAGCAGACCTGGTATCCATGAGACCACCCGGAAGAGAAGACAACAAACTTGGTATCTGTGAGACCACCCAGAAGAGAAGACAGCAGACCTGGTATTCGTGAGACCACCCAGAAGAGAAGACAACAGACCAGAAGCATGGGGCAGGCCGAGAGACGTGAACCAGAAAAACCAGTAACGTGAGGCAGGCCAAGAGACGTGAAACAGCAGACCAAAAGCATGAGGCAGGCTGAGAGACGTGAAATGGCAGACCAGAAGTGTGAGACCAGAATGTGCAATGGTGTGACTGATCAGAAGCATGGGGCAGACCATGAGACGTGAAATGGCAGACCAGAAGCATGAGTGCAAGCTGTGAAACCGTGAGATGGTGAAAGCAGGAGTTGTGTGAAACAACCTAGAGAAGGAATTCGGTGAAGCATTGGAAAGAACTCAACGTATTTCTAGATTTCTTCAAGAGAGGTTATAGAGTGTTGTGGTGGACTTCTAAGTGGCAGTGAAGCAGCCTATTCAATTCAACAGAGGCAAGACAAGCTAGAAGAAGGGTAGACACAGTAAGTGACACTCTTTGTATTGTACTTGCTTTGTATTTGCAATAGTGAAAGGAACAGATGATTAAGACATCCATTGTAACTACATTGTGAACATCGGGAGTACCCCATTGGTATTCTCAAGTATAGTGGATTGTCTCGGTAGAGGAAGAGTCTCTACTACCATGGACATACGTCACATTGACGAAATCACGTAAATCTCTTGTGTCCTTACTTTGATTTACAGTCTATGTTTTGAATTGAGTTGTGAACGCAGCTAAAGTATCATCGAATCCATAACCTAAAGAAGACCTAATCAAGAACATCCGATCTGTCTAATAGGTAAGGTGTCTGAAAGGTGACTTTGGGGACTATTGTGATTAATAGGCAACAATAGATCTACCTTAGTCGAATCTGAGAAAGAGTTTGCTTTTAAGAAGAGGTTGAAGTTGTTCACATACCTGTGTATTGACGAGAGTGAAGTATTAAAGAAGTAAAATACTTTGGCTTAAGTTATCAGAGTTTTAAGGGGTGTGACACTAATTCACCCCCCCTCTTAGTATCACAGACTAGTAGATCCTAGGGTAAAGTCGGGAACTTCAATTGGTATTAGAGCTTGCTTCACCAGGATAAAGCTTAACAGCTTGGTGTACTAGTTTGAAGAGCTCCAGAAGTTTTAACTTGTTCAGCATACTGAGAAATGGATGCCAATACCAACACCAGCACTACTTACAGCAAGAAGGTTCCAATCTTCAACGGAACCAACTACCATATGTGGAGAGCAAGAATGCAGGTGGTATTTGCAACCATGGGCATGAACGTGGTGAAATATGTAACAGGATGGTTTTGAGCCACCAGAAGAAGGTAAAGATCCAACCCCAGAGGAATTAAGACAATTTGAGATAAATGGGAAGGCCTCAAACGTCATCATTTCAGCATTGACAGATGCTGAATATGCCAAATTTATGGACTGCAAATCTGCCAAGGAGATATGGGACAGATTGCAGAAAGTCTATGAAGGTGCTGGTAGAATGGAGGCCAAGCTTTAAGTTTTCAAGGAGAGATATGAATCTCTTAGAATGTGGAAAAATGAGACAGTCCAAGAGTTCTTCACCAGGGTTATTGATGCTGTAAAAGATCTTAGAAGTCATGGGAAGAATAAGAAGGACTCATCTATCGTGAAGAAAATTCTGAGAATTCTGTCTGAGAGGTTTCCCTTAAAGGTGGCAGCCATAGAGGAGAGTAGAGATCTCAATTCTATGTCTCTGCATGATCTCCAATGCAATCTCATTGCATATGAGATGAGAATGCATATGAGATGAGAATAAAGTCAACTGAGAGCTCCTCAACGTCAAAGGTATCAAAGGAGGCAGTTTTCAAAGTTATGAAACACTTGAAGATAAAAAAAGAGGAAGAATCATCCAGTGATGATGATGATGATGATGAGGAAGAAAGTAAAGGTGAAGTGTTGGCATACTTCACAAGGAAGTTTAAAAAGGGGTCTAAGAATGGAAAAGGATAGTTGTCCTTGAGATGTTATTGTTGTGGACAAACTGGACACTTTGCTTCTCAATGCAAAGTGAAACTTGATGATGAAGATGAGGATGGTGATGATGAACAGAATTCAAAATGGAGAAGACCATCATTCAAGTCAAGGAAGTTCAACAAGAAGACTGCTAACCCACAGAAGAAGAAAAGAGGCTCATTCAAGAGTTATGTGAGCCAGACAAAAGAAGCCAATGAGGAGGAAGATGTAGACTCATCAGATGAGCATGCCTTTATGGCATCAGCTCGATGTGGTAGTTCAACCTCTGAAGAGGAAGAGGAGATTGATGAAGAAGAACCAAATCTTGAAGCTGAGTTAGAAGCAGCTTTAAAGGAGAAAATCAGAAGGGGTAGAACTGTAAGAAGGTTGGAGGCCCATGTAAGACAAGTTGAAGCAAATATTGAGGAAGCAAAAAGTCAAAAGGATAAAATAAGGGCTGAACATATTGACTTGAAGAGAAGATTTGAAGAATAGATCAAAATATGTAAATACCTTACTATAGAGCTTGGCTCAGGGACTTCAACAATTGAAGAAATGGAGATAGAGTTGCTGAGACTTCAGCAACAACTCAAAAAGAGTGAAGAGAACTTGCAAAAGTTTGAAGTGATAAGAGAAACAAGCTCTGCAAGAGAAAAGAAGAATGAAGAGAAAGTGCAGCAATCTGATGCTGCACTGCCTAAAAATAACAAGACTTTGCCACAGAAGTTCAAAGAGATGGTTAAGTCTCAGAAAGAAAAGATTAATCAGCTAGGAACAGTGAAGGCTGAAAATAAAGAAGATTTGAAGAAGCAACCTAGGGTTGCAAACAAAAAAGAAGAAAAGAAAGTCAGCCAGCAAAGGGCTACAGCTGAACAAAAGGAGAAGAAGGTGACTGAAATGAAAGTCACACAAGCAAAGAAACCATCAACCTTGCCTACACAGCAAGTAATGAACAAAAGAAAACAAGTTGTGATTAGATCCAAGAAGAGGCAGTTTCAAGGTTACTGTCTTTATTGTGAAGTTTGGGGTCATAAGGCAAGTAAATGCTGGTGGCGAAGGCCAGTATATGTCTCCAACTTAAGAAGATACAATGCTGCATACAGGGGGAGACAATACAAAATTTAGAGGAGAACACCTGTCGCGAGTTCTTGCACATACTGTAAAAAGCAAGGACACACTAATAAGGATTGTTGGTGGAAGCCCAAACCAGTGGTTTCAAAGAACAAGTTTGCTATATTGGGAGATTTGGAACAGTGTGAAAGGTGCGGGCAGGATGACCATAATGCCAAGAGATGCATGACACTTCTCCCTGAGTAAGAGAAGACACTCAATGACACAATGAAAGCAATTGATATAGTCAAAGCTGAGAAAAAGGACAAAGCTATCATCAAGTCAGTTCAAAAGAAGGAATATAAAGATAAAAGGGAGGTGGCTAATATAGCTGAAATTGCATTAAAGATTGACTACAAGGATAAGCAGTGGATCCTTGATAGTGGCTGCACTTCACACATGACAGGAGACAAGAGTAAATTATCAAAACTGAGCAAGTCAAGAGAAGGTAGAGTCAAGTTTGGCAATGATGATTCACTAAACATTAGTGGTCAAGGGTCAGTAAATATTGGAAAAGGAAAGCTGAAAGATGTTCTGCACATTGAAAGACTCAGATATAATCTAGCATCTATTAGCCAACTATGCAGTGAAAACCATAAAGTGATATTCACAAAAACAGGGTGCTAAGTAAAGAGTAAAGAAGACAATACTGTTGCAGCTGAGAAGAGAATAGCTGAAAATTTATATGTAATTGATGAGGACAAGACAAACAGCTGTTTACTTACAAAAGAAGAAGAAAATCAACTTTGGCATAGGAGGCTGGGACACTTAACACAGAAGAACATGAGGAAGTTGACCATTACTCATGCAATCAGAGACATTCTAGACCTCAAGAGAGAGAGAGGGAGTATGTTTGCTTAACATGCTCTAAAGGAAAACAAGTCAGAAAGCAGTATAAGACCAAAGAGGTCAGTTCTGAAGCAGTGCTTGACATTGTACATACTGATTTGTGTGGGCCGATGAGAACAAAAGGGTTGAATGGTGAGAGGTACTTCATCTTGTTTGTTGATGATTATTCCAGACGGACTTGCTTCATGCACCTCAAACACAAGTCAAAAGTTTTGAAAGGCTTCAAGAGATACAAGAGATTGGCTAAAAATGAGAGTGGAAAGAAGATCAAAGTATTGAGGTCAGATCAAGGCACTGAATTCATAAATGGAGCTTTTGAAGATTACCTTGAGAAGCATGGAATTCACCATCAGATGGTAGTAGCAAGAACACCTCAATAGAATGGGGTGGTAGAGAGGAAAAATAAGGCTATGGTTGAAATGACAAGAACTCTATTGCTGAAATCCAAGTTTCACACAAGATTTTGGACAGAAGCAACATTTACAATCGTGCACCTATTGAACAGAGTTTTACTAAGGCCCAATACTGATAAGACTCCATATGAGGTATGGAGTAGGAAGAAGACAACAACCAAGTATCTTAGAATCTTTGGCAGCCCATGTTTTGTGAAGAACAAGGAGCAAAACTTGGGAAAATTCCATGCTAGGTCAAATGAAGGCATCTTTGTGGGATACTCAGCAAAGACAAAAAGTTATAGAGCTTTTTTGCACAAACTGGGAAAAGTAGTCACTTCCAGTGATGTGAGAATTGATGAAAACTAGAAAACAATGCATAATGGAGAAGCTGAGGACAGTGAAGAAGATGACTTCAAGATAGATGAAGAATCTGACCAATATGAAGAAGAGGAAAAAGAAGTAAGTTCAGACTCAGAGAAGAGTGAGTTTGAAGATGAAGAAGGAGATTCTCTTGCAACTAAGATTGTGCAAGAGAGAAAGACAAAGAAGACATGGACCAGTGCTCATCAAGGAAATAAGGTAATAGGTGACCCATCAGCAGGAGTTACAATAAGAAGAAGAATTATGGGAGCTACTGCTTTACTCTCACAAGTTGAACCTAAATCTGTTAAAGGGGCTGCACAAGACAAAGCCTGGGTCAAAGCTATTAATGAGGGGTTGGATCAAATCGAGAAGAATGAAACATGGGAGCTGGTCCCAAGACCCACTAACAAGAATGTCATACGAACAAAATGGGTGTTTAAAAATAAACACAATAAAGATGGCAGGGTGGTGAGGAACAAGGCTAGGCTAGTTTGCAAAGGCTACACTCAGATAGAAAGAGTAGATGTTGATGAAACTTTTGCACCAGTAGCAAGGTTGGAAACTATCAAAATGTTCTTAGCTTTGACAGCAAGTAAGAGGTATAAAGTTTACCAGATCGATGTGAAATCAGCCTTTCTGAATGGGCTCTTGAAAGAAGAAGTATATATTGAACAACCCGATGGAGTACAAATTAATGAGGATGAGACATACGTGTGCAAGCTGAAGAAAGCCTTGTATGGCCTTAAACAAGCCCCAAGAGCATGGTACAGCAGGCTGGATGAGTATTTGATAAGGTTGAACTTCAGAAGAGGAACAGTTGATAATAAACTATATGTGTTCAACTCAGACAAAGGCCAACTAATAACCATAGTATATGTAGATGACATCATCTTTGAAGGGGATCACTCTGAGCTATGCCAAGAATTTGCACAGAAGATGAGTGAGGAATTTGAGATGTTATTGATTGGAGAAATTACTTACTTTCTTGGATTACAGATAAAACAGTGTGAAGAAGGTATTTTTATTTCTTAGACAAAATATGCCAAAGAGATGTTGAAAAAGTTTGGCATGGAGGATAGCAGACCTGTCAGTACACCTATGCCAGTAGGCAGGCTGCAAGTTAACAAAAGATCAGGAAGGAAGGAGTACAAGTCCTACAGAATATAGGAAGATGATAGGGAGCCTTCTGTACCTTATAGCATCAAGGCCTAATCTCATGCAAGCTGTATGCATCGCTAGCAGATTTCAAGTTGATCCTAAGGAATCTCATGTGTTGGCAGTGAAAAGAATCCTAAGATACCTCAAGGGGACACTGCAAATGGGCTTGTAGTATCCTACCATGGATTTTGTAAAACTACGAGTATACACTGATGCAAACTGGGCAGGAAGTATAGATGACAGAAAATTAACTAGTGGCTGCAGCTTCTACTTGGGTTCAAAGTGTGTTGTATGGCTAAGTAGAAAGCAAAATAGTGTTGCTTTGAGCACAGTGGAGGATGCAAAGACAATTGGTCAATTTGGGTGTTGAAGTGAGGTTACTAGTGAGTGTACTTTGTGATAATCAAAGTGCAATTGATCTTAGCAAGAATCCAATTCAACATTTAAGGAGCAAGCAAATGACATCTGGTATCAATTTATCAAGGATCAAGTGGAAGAGGGCATAATTCAGTTGGAGTATGTCGGCACTAAAGATCAAATCTCAGATATTATGACTAAACTTCTATCCGCAGAGCTTTTTGAAAAGCACATAATGAGTCTGTCTATGTATATGCCTCCTCAAGCCTGAAGTTCAGGTGAATCCTCCATCTCTACTTTGCAGGTTTTTCAAATTTGTAATTGGTTGGCAAAGGGGGAGAGAAGCAACAATGTAGGGGGAGCTGTTAAGGAAAGGGGAGTGTGTATTTAGTAGGAGTTGTAATCCATCTGCTTCTGGATTATTATTTTAAGAAAATTATGAAGGACTGCTGCATAATGGTTTTTGTTGTGAGTGTTGCCAACAATTACAAAGGGAGAGATTATTGTTCCCACAGCCTTGTATGGGTTGTAATTGTTGTCAACCTGATTTAAGTGTGCAAGCAGAAGTGGCTCGTTCAAGCATTCAAGGGATGAGTTTTCACTAGAAAGAAAAGAGCAAGAAAAATAAATTAAGGAGGATAATAGCAATAAAAATAAATTAAGAAGGAGGATAATGCTGAATTTTGTATGGAACAGTAATATGAAGCCACATGGAGGGGCAAGAAAGGAAATTCACCGCAGCTCTAATAAACCCTACTAGGGTTTGCATAGAAGGGAGTATATAAATAGGAAGAGCATCCCAGCAGCCACACGACCTGCAAGCAAACCAGAAACACACAACCAGCAAGAGGAGAAATAAGAAACAGACCACCCGGAAGAGAAGACAGCAGACCTGGTATCCGTGAGACCACCTGGAAGAGAAGACAGCAGACCAGAAGCGTGAGGCAGGCCGAGAGACGTGCAATGGCAGACCAGAAGCGTGAGACCAGAACGTGCAACAGCGTGACTGATCAGAAGCATGGGGCAGGCTGTGAGATGTGAAATGGCAGACCATAAGTGTGAGTGCAAGCTGTGAAACTGTGAGACGGTGAAAGTAGGAGTTGTGTGAAACAACCTAGAGAAGGAATTCGGTGAAGCATTGGAAAGAACTCAACGTATTTCTAGATTTCTTCAAGAGAGGTTAGAGAGTGTTGTGGTGGACTTCTAATCGGCAGTGAAGCAGCCTATTCAATTCAACAAAGCCAAGACAAGCTAGAAGAAGGGTAGACACAGTAAGTGACACTCTTTGTATTGTACTTGCTTTGTATTTCCAATAGTGAAAGGAACAGAGGATTAAGACATCCATTGTAACTACATTGTGAACATCGGGAGTACCACATTGGTATTCTTAAGTATAGTGGATTGTCCACATTGGTATTCTTAAATATAGTGGATTGTCTTGGTAAAGGAAGAGTCTCTACCACCGTGGACGTATGTCACATTGACAGAACCACGTAAATCTCTTGTGTCCTTACTTTGATTTACATTATGTGTTTTGAATTAAGTTGTGAACGCAGCTGAAGTATCATCGAACCCATAACCCAAAAGAAGACCTAATCAAGAACATCTGATCTATCTAATAGGCAAGGTGTTTGAAAGGTGACTTTAGGGACTATTGTGATTAGTAGGTAACAATAGATCTACCCTAGTCGAATCTGAGACAGAGTTCACTTTTAAGAAGAAGTTGAAGTTGTTCATATACCTGCATATTGACAAGAGCGAAAGTATTAAAGAAGTAGAATACTTTGGCTTAAGTTATCAAAGTTTTAAGGGGTGTGATACTGATTCACCCCCGCTCTCAGTATCACAAACTAGTAAATTCTAAGGTGAAGTTGGGAACTTCAAAATGCATTGTCAATAATTAGTTTAATTTAAATTTTGTAAGTTTTTTTAATTGTCTTCTTTCCTACAATGCAATTTGAAATGATTTATCTACTTTTTGGGTAAAAACATATCACTTAAGAAACAGCGAATGCAATGGACTCTAATAAGAAGCTTCCCTACTCCCCTTTAGAGATTTATACTTGACCCAACATTGAACTGTGAGATTGGTATTTATAATATTCATCCACTAAATTGTGTTCTATTCAAGTGAGTCCATTACTTGTACTGTTCTTCAATTAACATATTCAAATATTATGTTTTTTCCTCCTCTCAAAATACAATGGCATTAACATTGATTTTAAAAATCAAAACATTGCATTTTTATAATTTTAAAGTCTTTTAGGGATAAATGCATTGTCAATTATTAGTTGAATATGAAATTTTGTAATTTTTTTAATTGTCTTCTTTGTTGCAATACAATTTGAAATGATTTATCTACTTTTTGGGTACAAACATACCAGTTAAGAAAAAGCGAATGGCATGGGCTCTAATAAAACGCTTCCCCACTCTCCTCTAGAGATTTATGCTTCACGCAACATTGAAGCGTGCGATTGGTATTTGTAATATTCATCCACTAAAGTAAATTCTATTAAAGTGAGTCCATTAATTGTATTTTTCTTCAATTAACATATTCAAATATTAGGTTTTGTTGTCCACTCAAAATACAATGGCATTAACATTGAATTTTAAAATCAAAACATTGCATTTTTACAATTTTAAAGTCTTATAGTTTAAATGCATTGTCAATAATTAGTTGAATTTAAATTTTATAATTTTTTTAATTGTCTCCTTTCCTACAATATAATTTGAAATGATTTATCTACTTTTTGGGTACAAAAAGACCACTTAAGAAAAAGCAAACGCCAATAAGATGCTTCCCCACGCCCCTCTAGAGATTTATGCTTGAGCCAACATTGAGGCTTGAGATTGGTATTTATAATATTCATCCACTAAAATGTATTCTATTGAAGTGAGTCCATTAATTGTATTTTTCTTCAACAAAAATATTCAAATATTAGGTTTTTCTCTCCACTCAAAATGCAAATGCATTAACATTGAATTTAAAAATCAAAACATTGTGTTTTTACAATTTTAATGTCTTCTAAGGAGAAATGTATTGTCAATAATTAGTTGAATTTGAAATTTTGTAATTTTTTTAATTGTCTTCTTTGCTACAATGCAATTTAAGATGATTTATCTACTTTTTGGGTACAAACATATCACTTAAAAAAAATGCGAATGCAATGAGCTCCAATAAGAAGCTTCCCTACTCCCCTCTAGAGATTATGCTTGACCCAGCAATGAAGTGTGAGATTGGTATTTATAGTATTCATCCACTAAATTGTATTCTATTCAAGTGAGTTCATTACTTCTATTTTTCTATAATTAACATATCACTTAAGTAAAAGCAAATGCAATAGACTAATAAGAAACTTCTCATTCCCCTCTAGAGATTTATGCTTGACCCAACATTGAAGCGTGAGATTTGAATTTAGAATATTCATCCACTAAATTGTATTCTATTTACGTGAGTCCATTACTTGTATTTCTCTTCAATCAACATATTCAAAAATTATTTTTTTCTCTCCACTCAAAATGCAAAGGCATTAACATTGAATTTAAAAATGAAAATATTGCATTATTACAATTTTAAAGACGTTTAGGGATAAATGCATTGTCAATAATTAGTTGAATTTAAATTTTGTAACTTTTTTAATTGTTTCCTTTGCTACTATGTAATTTGAAATGATTTATTTACTTTTGGGTACAAACATATCACTTAAGAAAAAGCGAATGTAATGGACTCTAATAAGAAGGTTCCCACTCCCCTATAGAGATTTATGATTAACTCAACATTGAAGTGTGCGATTGATTTTTATAGTATCCTCCACTAAAGTATATTCTATTCAAGTGAGTCCATTACTTGTATTTTTCTTCAATTAACATATTCAAATATTATGTTTTTCGCTCCACTCAAAATGCAATGACATTAATAATAAATTTAAAAATCAAAACATTGCATTTTTACAATTTTTACAATTTTAAAGTCTTATAAGGAAAAATGCAATGTCAATAATCAGTTGAAATTAAATTTTTTAATTTTTTTACTTGTCTCCTTTGCTACAATGCAATTTGAAATGATTGATCTACTTTTTGGGAGCAAACATATCACTTGCAAAAAAGCGAAAGCAATGTACTCCTTCGCTACAATGCATTTTGAATTGATTTATCTAGTTTTTGGGTAAAAACACATAAATTAAGAAAAAGCAAATGCAATGGACTTTAATAAGAAGCTTCCCCACTCCCCTCTAGCGATTTAAGCTTGACCCAACATTGAAGCGTGTGATTGGTATTTATATTATTCATCCCCTAAAATGTATTATATTCAGGTGAGTCCATTACTTGTATTTCTCTTCCATTAACATATCCAAATATTTTGTTTTTCTCTCCACCCAAAATGCAATGGCATTAGGATTGAATTTAAAAATCAAAACATTGCATTTTTACAAATTTTAAGTCTTCTAGGGATAAATGCATTGTCAATAATCAGTTGAATTTAAATTTTGTAATTTTTTTAGTTGTCTCCTTTGCTACAATGCAATTTGAAATGATTTATTTACTGTTTCGGTACAAATATATCACTCAAGAAAAATTGAATGCAATGGACTCTAATAAGAAGCTTCCCCACTTCCTTTTAAAGATTTATGCTTGACGTAACATTGAAGCATGAGATTGGTATTTATAATATTTATCCACTAAAATGTATTATATTAAGGAGAGTCCATTACTTGCACTTTTCTTCAATTAACATTCAAATATTTGGTTTCTCTCTCCATACAAAATGCAATGGCATTAACATTGAATTTAAAAATGAAAACATTGCATTTTTACAATTTTTACAATTTTAAAGTTTTCTAGGGATAAATGCATTATCAATAATCAGTTGAATTTAAATGTTGAAATTCTTTTAATTGTCTCCTCTTCTACAATGCAATTTGAAATGATTTATCTATTTTTTGGATACTAACATATCACTTAAGAAAAAACAAATGCAATGGACTCCAATAAGAAACTTCCCCACTCCGCTCTAGAGGTTTATGCTAGACCTAACATTGAAGTGTGAGATTGGTATTTATAATATTCTTCCATTAAAGTGTATTATATTCAAGTGAGTCCATCACTTGTATTTTTCTTCAATTAACATCTTCAAATATCATGTTTTTCTCCCTATTCAAAATGCAATGACATTAACATAGAATGTAAAAATCAAAATATTGCATTTCTAAATTTTTACAAATTTAAAGTCTTATAAGTATTAATATGTTGTCAATAATTAGTTGAATTTAAATTTCGTAATTTTTTTAATTTTCTCCTTAGCTACAATGCAATTTGAAATGATTTATCTACTTTTTGGGCATAAACATATCATTTAAAAGAAAGCGAATGCAGTGGACTCTAATAAGAAGTTTCCCCAATCCTCTCTAGAGATTTAAGCTTGACCTAACATTGAAGTGTCAGTTTGCTATTTATAATATTCATTCACTAAAGTGTATTTTATTCAAGTGATTCCATTACTTGTATTTTTCTTCAATTAACATATTTAAATATTATGTTTTTCCCTCCACTCAAAATGCAACATCATTAACAATAAATTTAAAAATCAAAATATTGCATTTGTACAATTTTTACAATTTTAAAGTCTTCTAGCAATAAATGCATATTCAATAATCAGTTGAATTTAAATTTTGTAATTTTTTAATTTTCTTCTTTCCTATAACGCAATTTGAAATAATTTATCTATTTTTTGGTACAAATATATCACTTAAGAAAAAGTGAATGCAATGGGCTTTAATAAGAAGCAAAGAAGCTTCTCCACTCCCTTCTAAAGATTTATGCTTGGCCCAACATTGAAGGGTGAGATTGGTATTTATAATATTCATCCACTAAATTATATTTTATTCAACTAAGTCCATTACTTGTATTTTTCTTCAATTAACATATTCAAATATTATATTTTTCTCTCCACTAAAAATGCAATGGCATTGACATAGAATGTAAAAATCAAAACATTGCATTTCTACAATTTTTACAAATTTAAAGTCTTTTAGGGATAAATGCATTGTCAATAATCAATTGAATTTAAATTTTTTAATATTTTTAATTGTCTCTTTTGCTACGATGCAATTTGGAATGATGTATCTACTTTTTGGGTACAAACATATCACTTAAGAAAAAGCAAATGCATTGGACTCTACTAAGAAGCTTCCCAACTTCCCCCTAGAGGTTTATGCTTGACCCAACATTCAAGCGTGAGATTGATATTTATAATATTCATCCACTAAAGTGTATTCTATTCAAATGAGTTCATTACTTGTTTTTTTCTTCAATTAACATATGCAAATATTATGTTTTTCTCTCCACTCAAAATGCAATGACACTAACAATGAATTTACAAGTCAAAACATTGCATTTTTACAATTTTAAAGCCCTCTAGGGATAAATGCAATGTCAACAATCTGTTGAATTCAAATTTTGTAGTTTTTTTAAATGTCTCCTTTGCTACACAACAATTTTAAATGATTTTCCTACTTTTTGGGTACAAACATATTACTTAAGTAAAAGCCATTGCAATGGACTATAATAAGAAGTTTCCTTACTCCATTCTAGAGATTTATGTTGGCCCAAAATTGAAGCGTGGGATTGCTATTTATAATATTCATCCACTAAAGTGTATTCTTTTCAAGCGAGTCCATTAAATGTATTTTTCTTCAATTAACACATTCAAATATTATGTTTTTCTCTCCACTCAAAATGCAATAGCATTAACATAGAATGTAAAAATCAAAAAATTACATTTTTACAATTTTTACAAATTAAAAGTCTTCTAGGGATAAATGCTTTTTCAATATTCAGTTGAATTTAAATTTCCTATTTTTTTTTAATTGTCTCCTTTGCTACAATGCAATTTGAAATGATTTATTTACTTTTTGGGTACAAACATATTACCTAAGTAAAAGCCAATGCAATAGATTATAATAAAAAGCTTCCCCACTCTCCTTTAAAGATTTATGTCTGACCTAAAATTGAAGTAGGGGATTGCTATATATAATATTCATCCCCTAAAGTGTATTCTTTTCAAGTAAGTCCATTACTTGTATTTTTCTTCAATTAACATATTCAAATATTATGTTTTACTCTCCACTCAAAATGCAATGCCATTAACATAGAATGTAAAAATCCAAACATTGCATTTTTACAATTTTTACAAATTTAAACTCTTCTAGGGATAAATGCATTTTCAATAGTCAGTTGAATTTAAATTTTGTAATTTTTTTAATTGTCTCCTTTGTTACAATGCAATTTGAAATGATTTATCTACTTTTTGGGTACAAACATATCACTTAAGAAAAAGCGAATGCAATGGACTATAATAAAAAACTTCCCCACTCCCCTCTAGAGATTTATGTCTGACCCAACATTGAAGCGTATGATTGCTATATATAATATTCATCCCCTAAAGTGTATTCTCTTCAAGTGAGTCCATTACATCTATTTTTCTTCAATTAACATATTCAAATATTATGTTTTTCTCTCCACTCAAAATGCAATGGCATTAACATAGAATGTAAAAATCTAAACATTGCATTTTTTTTTACAATTTTTACAAATTTAAAGTCTTTTAGGGATAAATGCATTTTCAATAGTTTGTTGAATTTAAATTTTATAATTTTTTTAATTGTCTCCTTTGTTACAATGCAATTTTGAAATGATTTATCTACTTTTTGGGTACAAACATATCACTTAAGAAAAAGCGAATGCAATAGACTATAATAAGAAACTTCCCCACTCCCCTCTAGAGATTTATGCCTAACCCAAAATTGAAGCGTGTGATTGCTATATATAATATTCATCCCCTAAAGTGTATTCTTTTCAAGTGAGTCCAGTACATGTATTTTTCTTCAATTAACATATTCAAATAGTATGTTTTTCTCTCCACTCAAAATGCAATGACATTAACATAGAATGTAAAAGTCAAAACGTTACATTTTTCCAATTTTTACAAATTAAAAGTCTTCTAGGGAGAAATGTTTTTTCAATATTTAGTTGAATTTAAATTTTGAAATTTTTTTAATTGTCTCTTTTGCTACAATACAATTTAAAATGATTTATCTACTTTTTGGGTACAAACATATTACCTAAGTAAAAGCCAATGCAATGGACTATAATAAGAAGCTTCCCCACTCTCCTATAGAGATTTATGCCTGACCCAAAATTGAAGTGTAAGACTGTTAATTATAATATTCATCTACTAAAATGTATTCTATTCAAGTGAGTCCATTACTTATATTTTCTTCAATTAACATATTCAAATATTATGTTTTTCGATCCACTCTTAATGCAATAGAATTAACATTGAATTCAAATATCAAAACATTGCATTTTAAAAATTTTAAAGTCTTCTAGGAATAAATGCATTGTAAATACTCAGTTGAATTTAAATTTTGTAATTTTTTTAATTGTCTCCTTTGCTACAATCCAATTTGAAAAGATTTCTCTACTTTTTGGGTACAAACACATCACTTAAGAAAAAAAAAATACAATGGACTCTAATAAGAAGTTTCCCCACTCCCCTCTAGAGATTTATGCTTAACCCAACATTTAGGCGTCCGATTGGTAGTTATAATATTCATACACTAAAGTGTATTATATGGAAGTGTGTCCATTACTTGTATTTTTCTTTAATTAACATATTCAAATCTTAGGTTTCTCCCTCCACTAAAAATGCAATGGCATTAGCATTGAATTTAAAAATCAAAATATTGCAATTTTACACTTTTAAAGTGTTCTAGGGATAAGTGGATTGTCAATAATCAATTGAATTTAAATTTTGTAATTTTTTAAATTGTCTCCTTTGCTATAAGGCAATTAGAAATGATTTACCTAATTTTTGGGTACAAACATATCACTTAGGAAAAAGGGAATGCAATGGACTCTAATTAGAAGTTTCCTCACTCCCCTCTAGAGGTTTATGCTTGACCTAAGATTGAAGCGTGAGATTGTTATTTATAATATTCAACCACTAAAGAGTATTCTATTCCAGTGAGTCCATTACTTAAATTTTTCTTCAATTAACATATCCAAATATTATGTTTTTTTCTCCATGAAAAATGCAATGGCATTGACTTTGCATTCAAAAATCAAAACATTGCATTTTTACAATTTTTACAATTTTAAAGTCTAATAGGGATAAATGCAATGTCAATAATTAGTTAAATTTCAATTTTATAATTTTTTTAATTGTCTCCTTTACTACAATGCAATTTGAAAAGATTTATCTACTTTTTGGGTACAAACATATCACTTAAGAAAAAACGAATACAATAGAATTTAATGAGAAGTTTCCCCACTCCCCTCTATAGATTTATGCTTGACCCAACATTTAATCGTGTGATTGTTATTTATAATATTCATACACTAAAGTTTATTATATTGAAGTGTGTCCATTACTTGTATTTTTCTTCAATTAACATATTAAAATATTACATTTTTTGATCCACTCTTAATGCAATGACATTAATATTGAATTCAAATATCAAAACATTGCATTTTTAAAATTTTAAAGTCTTTTAGGAATAAATGCATTGTAAATAATCAGTTGAATTTGACTTTTGTAATTTTTTTAATTGTCTCCTTGGCTACAAAACAATTTGAAAAGATTTCTCTACTTTTTAGGTACAAACACATCACTTAAGAAAAAGAGAATGCAATGGACTCTAATAAGAAACCTCCCCACTCCCCTTTAGAGATTTATACTTGGCCTAATATTGAGGCGTGAGATTGGTATTTTTAATTAACATATTCAAATATTATATTTTTCCCTCCACTCAAAATGCAATGGTATTAATATTGAATTTAAAAATCAAAACAATGCATTTTTACACTTTTAAGGTCTTCTAGGGATAAATGGATTGTCAATAATCAATTAAATTTAAATTTTGTAATTTTTTTAATTGTCTCCTTTCCTATAATGATTTTTTAAATGATTTATCTAATTTTTGGGTACAAACATTTCGCTTAGGAAAAAGCGAATGCAATGAACTCTAATTAGAAGCTTCCTCACTCCCCTCTAGAGGTTTATGCTTGACCCAAGATTGAAGTGTGAGATTGGTATTTATAATATTCATGCACTAAAGTGTATTCTATTCGAGTGACTCTATTTCTAGAATTTTTCTTCAATTAACATATCCAAATATTATGTTTTTTTCTCCACGCAAAATGCAATGGCATTGACTTTGAATTCAAAAATCAAAACATCGAATTTTTACAATTTTTACAATTTTAAAGCCATCTAAGGATAAATGCAATGTCAATAATGAGTTAAATTTCAATTTTATAATTTTTTTAATTGTATCCTTTGATAGAATGCAATTTGAGAAGATTTCTCTACTTTTTGGATACAAACACATCACTTAAGGAAAAACAAATGCAATGAACTCTAATAAGAAGCCTCGCCACTCCTCTTTAGAGATTTATGCTCGACCCAACATTGAGGTGTGAGATTGGTATTTATAATATTCATTGACTAAAGTCTATCATATTCAAATGAGTCCATTACTTGTATTTTTCTTCAATTAACATATTCAAATTTTATATTTTTCTCTCTACTCAAATTAACATTGAATTTAACAATCAAAACATTAAATTTTTACACTTTTAAAGTCTTCTAAAGATAAATGGATTATCAATAATTAGTTGAATTTAAATTCTGTAATTTTTTTAACTGTCTCCTTTGCTATAATGCAATTTGAAAAGATTTATCTAATTTTTGGGTACAAACATATCACTTAAGAAAAAGCGAATGCAATGGACTCTAATTAGAAGCTTCTTCACTCCCCTTTAGAGGTTTATGCTTGACCTAAGATTGAAGCGTGAGATTTGTATTTATAATATTCATCCACTAAAGTGTATTCTATTCGAGTGAGTCCATTACTTGAATTTTTCTTCAATTGACATATCCAAATATTATGTTTTTTTCTCCACTCAAAATGCAATGGCATTGACATTGACTTCAAAAATCAAAACATTGCATTTTTACAATTTTTACAATTTTAAAGTCTTTTAGGGATAAATGTAATGTCAATAATCAGTTCAATTTAAATTTTATAACTTTTTTATTTGTCTGCTTTGCTACAATGCAATTTCAAATGATTTGTCTACTTTTTGGGTACAAACATATCACTTAAGAAAAAATGAATACAATGGACTCTAATAAGAAGTTTCCCCACTCCCTTCTAGAGATTTATGCTTGACCCAACATTTAAACATGTGATTGGTATTTATAATATTTATGCACTAAAGTGTATTCTATTCGAGTGTGTCCATTACTTGTACTTCTCTTCAACTAACATATTCAAATATTATGTTTTTCCCTCCACTCAAAATGCAATGGCATTAACATTGAATTTAAAAATCAAAACATTGCATTTGTACACTTTTAAAGTTTTTTAGGGATAAATGGATTGTTAATAATCACTTAAATTTAAATTATGTAATTTTTTTAATTGTCTCCTTTGCTATAACTTAATTTGAAATGATTTAATTAATTTTTGGGTGCAAAATTATCGCTTAGCGAAAAGCGAATGCAATGGACTCTAATTAGAAACTTCCTCACTCCCCTCTAGAGGTTTATGCTTGACCCAAGATTAAAGCGTGAGATTGGTATTTATAATATTCATCCACTAAAGTGTATTCTATTTGAGTGAGTTCATTACTTGAATTTTTCTTCAATTAACATATCCAAATATTATGTTTTTTTCTCCACTCAAAATGCAATGGCATTGACTTTGAATTCAAAAATCAAAACATTGCATTTTTGCAATTGTGACAATTTTAAAGTCTTATAAGGATAAATACAATATCAATAATGAGTTGAATTTAAAGTTTATAATTTTTTTAATTGTCTCCTTTACTAGAATGCAATTTGAAATGATTTATCTAGTTTTTGGGTACAAACATATCACTTAAGAAAAAACAAATACAATGGACTCTAATAAGAAGCTTCCCTACTCCCCTCTAGAGATTTATGGTTGACCCAACTTTTAAGCGTGCGATTCGTATTTATAATGTTCATACACCAAAGTGTATCATATTCAAGTGTGTCCATTACTTGTATTTTTCTTCAATTAACATATTTAAATATTAGGTTTTCCCTCCACTCAAAATGCAATGGCATTAACATTGAATTTAAAAATCAAAATATTGCATTTTTACAATTTTAAATTCTTCTAGGTATAAATGCACTGTAAATAATCAGTTGAATTTGAATTTTGTAATTTTTTTAATTGTCTCCTTTGCTACAATGCAATTTGAGAAGATTTCTCTATTGTTTGGGTACAAACACCTTACTTAAGAAAAAGCGAATGCAATGGACTCTAATAAGAAGTCTCCCACTCCCCTTGACCTAACATTGAGGCATGAGATTAGTATTTATAATATTCATCTACTAAAGTCTCTCCTATTCAAATGAGTCAATTACTTGTATCTTTCTTCAATTAATATATTCAAATATTATGTTTTTCCCTCCACTCAAAATGCAATGGCGTTAATATTAAATTTAAAAATCAAAATATTGCATTTTTACACTTTTAAAGTCTTCTAAGGATAAATGGATTGTCAATAATTTGTTGAATTTAAATTCTGTAATTTTTTTAATTGTCTCCTTTTCTCTAATGCAATTTGAAATGATTTATCTAACTTTTGGGTACAAACATATCGCTTAGGAAAAAGTGAATGCAATGGACTCTAATTGGAAGCTTCCTCACTCTCCTCTAGAGGTTTATGCTTGACCCAACATTGAAGCGTGAGATTGGTATTTATAATATTCATCCACTAAAGTGTACTATATTCAAGTGTGTCCATTACTTGTATTTTTCTTCAATTAACATATTCAAGTATTATGTTTTTCCCTCCACTCAAAATGCAATGACATTAACATTGAATATAGAAATCAAAACATTGCATTTTTACACTTTTAAAGTCTTCTAAGGATAAATGGATTGCCAATAATCAGTTAATTTAAATTCTATAATTTTTTTAATTGTCTCTTTTGCTATAATGCAATTTGAAATAATTTATCTAATTTTTGGGTACAAACATATCACTTAGGAAAAAGCGAATGCAATGTACTCTAATTAGAAGCTTCCTCACTCCCCTCTAGAGGTTTATGCTTGACCCAACATTGAAGCATGAGATTAGTATTTATAATATTCATCCACTAAAGTGTATTATATTCGAGTGAGTCCATTACTTGAATTTTTTTTCAATTAAAATATCTAAATATTATGTTTTTTTATCCACTCAAAATGCAATGACATTGACATTAAATCGAAAAATCAAAACATTGCATTTTTAAAATTTTTACAATTTTAAAGTCTTCTAGGGGTAAATGCAATGTCAGTAATCAATTGAATTTAAATTTTATAATTTTTTTTAATTGTTTCCCTTGCTACAAAGCAATTTGAAATGATTTATCTACTTTTTGGGTACAAACATATTACTTAGGAACAAACGAATACAATGGACTCCAATAAGAAGCTTCCCCACTCCCCTCTAGAGATTTATACTTGACCTAACATTTAAGCGTGCGATTGGTATTTATAATATTCATACACTAAATTGTATTATATTCAAATGTGTCTATTACTTGTATTTTTCTTCAATTAACAGATTCAAATATTAGCTTTTTCCCTGCACTCAAAATGCAATGGCATTAGGATTGAATTTAAAAATCAAAACATTCCATTTTTACAATTTTAAAGTCTTCTAGGAATAAATGCACTGTAAATAATCAATTGAATTTCAATTTTGTAATTTTTTTAATTGTCTCCTTTGTTACAATGTAATTTAAAAAGATTTCACTACTTTTTGGGTACAAACACATCACTTAAGAAAAATCAAATGCAATGGACTCTAATAAGAAAACTCCCCGCTCTCCTTTAGAGATTTATGCTTAAACCAACATTAAGGCATGAGATTGTTATTTATAATATTTATCTACTAAAGTCTATCCTATTCGAATGAGTACATTACTTCTATTTTTCTTTAATTAACATATTCAAATATTATGTTTTTCCCTCCACTCAAAATGCAATGGCATTAACATTGAATTTGAAAATCAAAATATTGCATTTTTACACTTTTGAAGTCTTCTAGTGATAAATGGATTGTTAATAATCAATTGAATTGAAATTCTGTAATTTTTTTAATTCTCCCTTGCTATAAAGCAATTTGAAATGATTTATCTATTTTTTGGGTACAAACATATCGATTAGGAAAAAGTGAATGCAATGGACTCTAATTAGAAGCTTCCTCACTCCCCTCTAGAGATTTATGCTTGACCCAAGATTGAAGCGCGAGATTGGTATTTATAATATTCATCCACTAAAGTGTATTCTATTCGAGTGAGTCCATTACTTGAAATTTTCTTCACTAAACATATCCAAATATTATGTTTTTTTCTCCACACAAAATGCAATGACATTGACTTTGGATTCAAAAATCAAAACATTCCATTTTTAAAACTTTTACAATTTTAAAGTATATTAGGGATAAATGCAATGTCAATAATCAGTTGAATTTAAATTTTATAATTTTTTTAATTGTCTCCCTTGCTACAATGCAATATGAATTGATTTATCTACTTTTTGGGTACAAACATATCACTTAGGAACAAACGAATACAATGGACTCCAATAAGAAGTTTCCCTACTCCCCTCTAGAGATTTATACTTGACCTAACATTTAAGTGCGCAATTGGTATTTATAATATTCATACACTAAAGTGTATTATATTCAAGTGTGTCCATTACTTGTATTTTTCTTCAATTAACATATTCAAATATTAGCTTTTTCCCTCCACTCAAAATGCAATGGCATTAACATTGAATTTAAAAATCAAAATATTGTATTTTTACAATTCTAAAGTCTTCTAAGAATAAATGCATTGTAAATAATCAGTTGAATTTGAATTTTGTAATTTTTTTAATTGTCTCCTTTGCTACAATATAATTTGGAAAAATTTCTCTACTTTTTGGGTACAAACACATCACTTAAGTGTTGTTCCCATAGCCTTGTTTGGGTTGTAATTGTTGTCAACTAGGGTTAAGTGTGCAAGAAAGTAAAGCCACATGGAAGGGCAAGAAAGTAAATCTGCCACATAAGAGCAAGAATGTAAATCCGTCACGTAAGTCCTATTAAGGTTTCATGGAAGATAGTATATAAAGGCCTTGGAAGACAAAACAAAAAAGGGGGGCTAACAAAATTGAATAAACAGCAACCCTACAACAATCGGCCAAAAAGAAGAGAAAATAATATACCAAAAGGGAACCCCATTGTCGGCAAAAAAAAAAGGAGAAAAAGAGGAGACGGTCGAAAGAGGGGCTGAACGAAGAATAGAGGACGAGAGGAGACAGCCGAAAAGAGAGCAGAATGACAAGAGATCAAAAACAACACCACTGGGAAAGCAAACCAGAAATGTCACCACTGGGAGAGCAAAGCAGAATGTGCGACCTCCTACAAGGAAACCAGAAACACGTCCTGCAAGCAAACCAGAAACATGTCCTACAAGCAAACTTGAAACGCACAACCAGCAAGAGGAGAAATAAGAAACAAACCACTCGGAATAGAAGACAGCAGACCTGGTATCTGTGAGATCACCTGGAAGAGAATACAGCAGACCTGGTATCCGTGAGACCACCTAGAAGAGAAGACAGCAGACCAGAAGCGTGAGGCAGGGCGAGAGACGTGAACCAGAAAAACCAGTAGCATGAGGCAAGCTGAGAGACGTGAACCAGAAAAACTAGTAGCATGAGGCAGGCCAAAAGACATGAAACAACAGACTAGAAGCATGGGTGTATGTCAGGAGATGGCGTGAGACCAGAACGTACAATGGTGTGACAGACCAGAAGCGTGAGGACAGGCCGTGAAATAGTAAGACCGTGAAATAGGAGACGGGTGAGACCATGGGATGGTGAAAGCAGGAGCTGTGTGAGACAACCTAGAGAAGGAATTTGGCGAAGAATCGGAAAGAACTCAACGTATTTCCAAATTTCTTCAAGAGAGGTTAAAGCGCATTACGGTGAACTTCTAAGCGGCAGTGGAGTAGCCTTTCAATTCAACAGATGCAAGACAAGCTAGAAGAAGGGTAGACACAGTAAGTGACACTCTTTGTATTGTACTTACTTAGTAATTGCAATACTGAAAGGAGCAGAAGATTAAGACATCCATTGTAACTGGAATTCTCAAGTATAGTGGATAGTCTCGGTAAGGGAGAGCCCCTACCACCGTAGATGTACGTCACATTGACGGAACCACGTAAATCTTGTGTGTCCTTAATCTGCTTTATGTTCTGTGTTTTGAATTGAGTTGTGAACGCAGCTAAAGTATCAGTCAACCCATAACCTAATGAAGACCTAAACAAGAACATCTCAATTGTCTATTAGGCAAGGTGTTTGAAAGGTGATTTTGTGGACTATTGTGATTAGTAGGTACCAATAGATCTACCTTAGTCAAATTTGAGAAAGTGTTCACTTTTAAAAAGAAATTAAAGTTGTTCACTTACCTACGAATTGCAAATTGTGGTGATACTGATTCATCCCCCCTCTCAGTATAACAAACTAGTAGATCCTAGAGTGAAGTTGGGAACTTCAATTGGTATTAGAGTCTGGTTCACCAAGATAAAGCTTAACAGCTTGGTGTACTAGTTTGAAGAGCTCTAGAAGTTTTAACTTGTTCAACATACTGAGAAATGGACGCCGGTACCAGCACCAGCACTACTTACAACATGAAGGTTCCAATCTTCAACGAAACCAACTACCATATGTGGAGAGCGAGAATGCAGGTGGTATTTGCAACCATGGGCATGAACGTGGTGAAATCTGTACAAGAGGGTTTTGAGCCTCCAAAAGAAGGTAAAGATCCAACCCCAGAGGAATTAAGATAGTTTGAGATAACTGGGAAGACCTCAAACGTCATCATTTCAGCATTGACAGATGTTGAATATGCTAAAGTTATGGACTGCAAATCTGCCAAGGAGATATGAGACAGATTGCAGAAAGTCTATGAAGGTGATGGCAGAATGAAGGAGGCCAAGCTTCAAGTTTTCAAGGAAAGATATGAATCTCTTAGAATGCAAAAAAATGAGACAGTCTAAGAGTTCTTCACTAGGGTTATTGATGCTGTAAACGATCTTAGAAGTCATGGGAAGAACAAGAAGGACTCATCTATTGTGAAGAAAATTCTGAGAATTCTGCCTGAGAGGTTTGCCTCAAAGGTGGCAGCCATAGAGGAGAGTAGAGATCTCAATTCTATGTCTCTACATGATCTCCAATGCAATCTCATTGCATATGAGATGAGAATAAAGTCAACTAAGAGCTCCTTAACGTCAAAGGTATCAAAGGAGGCAACTTTCAAAGCTATGAAACAATTGAAGATAAAAGAAGAGGAAGAATCATCCAATGAGGATGATGATGATGATGAGGAAGAAAGTGAAGGTGAAGTGTTGGCATACTTCACAAGGAAGTTCAAAAGGGGTCTAACAAGGAAAAAGGACAGTTTTCCTTGAGATGTTATTGTTGTGGACAGATTGGACACTTTGCTTCTCAGTACAAAGTGAAACTTGATGATGAAGATGAGGATGGTGATGATGAGCAGAATTCAAAATGGAGAAGACCATCATTCAAGTCAAGGAAGTCCAGCAAGAAGACTGCTAACCCACAGAAGAAGAAGAGAGAAACATTTAAGAGTTATGTGAGCCAGACAAAAGAAGCTGATGAGGAGGAAGATGTAGACTCATCATATGAGCATGCCTTTATGGCATCAGCTCGATGTGGTAGTTCAACCTCTGAAGAGGAAGAGGAGATTGATGAAGAAGAACTAGATCTTGAAGCTGAGTTAGAAGCAGCTTCAAAGGAGATAATCAGAAGGGTATAACCATAAGAAGGTTGGAGGCCCATATAAAACAAGTTGAAGCAAAGATTGAGGAAGCAGAAAGTCAAAAGGATGAAATAAGGGCTGAACATATTGACTTGACGAGAAGATTCGAAGAACAGATCAAAATATGTGAAGACCTTACTATGGAGCTTGGCTCAAGGACTTCAACAATTGAGGAAATGGAGATAGAGTTGCTGAGACTTCAGCAACAACTCAAAAAGAGTGAAGAGAACTTGCGAAAGTTAGAAGTGATAGGAGAAACAAGCCCTGCAAGAGAAAAGAAGAATGAAGAGAAAGTGCAACAATCTGATGCTGCACTGCCTAAAGATAATGAGACTTTGCCACAGAAGTTGAAAGAGAAGGTTAAGTCTCAGAAAGAAAAGACTGATCAGCCAGGAACAATGAAGGCTGAAAATAAAGAAGATTTGAAGAAGCAACCTAGGGTTGCAAACAAAATGAAGAAAAGAAAGTCAGCCAGCAAAGGGGTACGGCTGAACAGAAGAAGGAGAAGAAGGTGACTGAAATGAAAGTCACACAAGCAAAGAAGCCAACAACCTTGCCTACACAGCAAGTAATGAACAAAAGAAAACAAGCTGTGATTAGACATAAGAAGAGGCAGTTTCAAGGTCACTGTCTTTATTGTGAAGTTTGGGGTCATAAGGCAAGTAAATGCTGGTGGAGAAGGCTAGTATATGTCTCCAACTTGAGAAGATACGATGCTACATACAGGGGGAGACAATACAAAATTCAGAGGAGAACACCTATCATGAGTTCTTGCACATACTGTAAAAGGCAAGGACACATTGACAAGGATTGTTAATGGAAGCCCAAACCAGTGGTTTCAAAGAACAAGTTTGCTATATTGGGAGATTTGGAACAGTGTGAAAGGTGTGGGCAGGATGGTCATAATGCCAAGAGATGCATGACACTTCTCCCTGAGCAAGAGAAGGCACTCAATGGCACAGTGAAAGCAATTAGAGCAGTCAAAGCTGAGAAAAAGGAGAAATGTCTCATCAAGCCAGTTCAAAACAAGGAATATAAAGCTAAAAGGGAGGTGGCTAATATAGCTGAAATTGCACTAAAGGCTGACTACAAGGATAAGCAGTGGATTCTTAATAATGGGTGCACTTCACACATGATAGGAGACAAGAGTAAATTATCAAAATTGAACAAGTCAAGAGAAGGCAGAGTCAAGTTTGACAATGATGATTCACTCAACATTAGTGGTCAAGGGTTAGTAAATATTGGAAAAGGAAAGCTGAAATATGTTTTGCACATTGAAGGACTCCGATATAATCTAGCATCTGTCAACCAACTATGCAATAAAGACCATAAAGTGATATTCACAAAAACAGGTTGCCAAGTAAAGAGTAAAGAAGGTAATACTGTTGCAGCTGGGAAGAGAACAGTTGGAAATTTATATGTGATTGATGAGGACAAGACAAACAGTTGTTTACTTACAAAAGAAGAAGAAAATCAACTCTGGCATAGGAGGTTGGGACACTTAACACAGAAGAACATGAGGAAGCTGACCACTACTCATGCAATCAGAGACATTCCAAACCTCAAGAGAGAGAGGGAGTATGTCTGCTCAGCATGCTCTAAAGGAAAATAGGTCAAAAAGCAATACGAGACCAAAGAGGTCAGTTCTAAAGCAGTGCTTGACATTATATATACTGATTTGTGTGGGCCGATGAGAATAAAAGGGTTAAATGGTGAGAGGTACTTCATCTTATTTGTTGATGATTATTCCAGAAAGACCTACATCATGCACCTCAAATACAAGTCAGAAGTTTTGAAATGCTTCAAGAGATACAGAAGATTGACTGAAAATGAGAGTGGAAAGAAGATCAAAGTATTGAGGTCAGATCAAGGCACTGAATTCACAAATGGAGCTTTTGAAGATTACCTTGAGAAGCATGAAATTCACCATCAGATGGTAGCAATAAGAACACCTCAACAAAATGGGGTGGTAGAGAGGAAAAATAGAGTTATAGTTGAAATGACAAGAACTCTATTACTGGAATCCAAGTTTCACATAAGATTTTGGACAGAAGCAACATTTACAGCCGTGCACCTATTGAATAGAGTTTTACTAAGGCCCAATACTGATAAGACTCCATATGAGCTATGAAGTGGGAAGAAGACAACAGCCAAGTATCTTAGAATCTTTGGCATCCCATGTTTTGTGAAGAACAAGGAGCAAAACTTGGGAAAATTCCATGCTAGGTCAGATAAAGGCATTTTTGTGGGATACTTAGCAAAGACAAAAGGTTACAAAGTTTTTTTGCATAAACTAGGAAAAGTGGTCACTTCTAGTGATGTGAGAATAGATGAAAACTGGAAAACAATGCATAATGGAGAAGCTGAGGACAGTAAAGAAGATGACTTCAAGATAGATGAAGAATATGACCAACATGAAGAAGAGGGAAAATAGGTAAGTTCAAAATCAAAGAAGAGTGAGTCTGAAGCTGAAGAAGGAGATTCTCTTGCAACTAAGACTTTGCAAGAGAGAAAGACAAAGAAGACATGGACCAGTGCTCATCAAGGAAATCAGATAATAGGTGACCCATCAGTAGGAATTACAACAAGAAGAAGAATTGTGGGAGCTACTGCTTTACTCTCACAAGTTGAACCTAATTCTGTTGAAGAGGCTGCATAAGACAAAGTCTAGGTCAAAGCTATCAATGAGGAGTTGGACCAAATCGAGAAGAATGAAACATGGGAGCTGGTCCTAAGACCCACTAACAAGAATGTCATAGGAACAAAATGGGTGTTTAAAAATAAATACAATGAAGATGGCAAGGTGGTGAGGAACAAGGCTAGGCTGGTTTGCAAAGGGTACACTCAAATAGAAGGAGTAGATGTTGATGAAACTTTTGCACTAGTAGCAAGGTTGGAAACTATCAAAATGTTCTTAGCTTTGGTAGCATATAAGAGGTATAAAGTTTACCAGATGGATGTGAAATCAGCCTTTTTGAATAGGTTCCTGAAAGAAGAAGTGTATATTGAACAACCCGATGGAGTACAAATCAGTGAGGATGAGACACACGTGTGCAAGCTGAAGAAAGCCTTGTATGGCCTTAAACAAGCCCCAAGAGCATGGTACAACAGGCTGAACATGTATTTGAGAAGGTTGAACATTAGAAGAGGAACAGTTGATAATAACCTGCATGTGTTCAACTTAGCGAAAGGCCAACTGATAACCATAGTATATGTAGATGACATCATCTTTGGAGGGGATCACTCTGAGCTATGCCAAGAATTTGCACAGAAGATGAGTGAGGAATTTGAGATGTCATTGATTGGAGAAATGACTTACTTTCTTGGATTATAGATAAAACAGTGTGAAGAAGGTATTTTTATTTCTCAAACAAAATATGCCAAAGAGATGCTGAAAAAGTTTGGCATGGAGGATAGCAGACCTGTCAGTACCCCTATGCCAGTAGGCTGCAAGTTAACAAAAGATCAGGAAGGAAGGAGTATAAGCCCGACAGAATATAGGAAGATGATAGGGAGCCTTCTGTACCTTACAGCATCAAGGCCTGATCTCATGCAAGCTGTGTGCATCGCTAGCAGGAATCCCATGTGTTGGAAGTAAAAAGAATCCTAAGATACCTCAAGGGGACATTGAAAATGGGCTTGTGGTATCTTGTCATGGATTCTGTAAAACTACGAGCATACACTGATGCAGACTAGGCAGGAAGTACAGACGACAGAAAATCAACCAGTGGCTGCAGCTTCTACTTGGGTTCAAAGTGTGTTACATGGCTAAGTAGAAAGCAAAACAGTGTTGGTTTGAGCACAGCGGAGGCTGAGTATATGGCTGCTTGTGCAGCATGTACTCAGGTGATATGGATGCAAAGACAATTAGCCGATTTGGGTGTTGAAGTGAAGTTACTAGTGAGTGTACTTTGTGATAATCAAAGTGCAATTGATCTTAGCAAGAATCCAGTTCAACATTCAAGGAGCAAGCATATTGACATCTGGTATCACTTTATCAAAGATCAAGTGGAAAAGGGCACAATTCAGTTGGAGTATGTCGACACTAAAGATCAAATCTTAGATATTCTAACTAAACCTCTGTACATAAAGCTGTTTGAAAAGCACAGAATGAGTCTGTCTGTGCAAATGCCTCCTTAAGCCTGAAGTTCAGGTGAATCCTCCATCTCTACTTTGTAAGTTTTTCAAATTTGTAATTGGTTGGCAAAGGGGGAGAGAAGCAACAGTGCAGGAGGAGCTGTTAAGGAAGGGGGAGTGCATATTTAGGGGGAGTTGTAATCCATCTGCTTTTAGATTATTACTCTAAGAAGATTATGAAGGACTGCTACATAATGATTTTTGTTGTGAGTGTTGCCAATAATTACAAAGGGGGAGATTGTTGTTCCCATAGCCTTGTATGGGTTGTAATTGTTGTCAACTAGGGTTAAGTGTGCAAGAAAGTAAAGCCACATGGAAAGGCAAGAAAGTAAATCTGCTGCATAAGGGCAAGAACGTAAATCCGCCACATAAGCCCTATTAGGGTTTCATGGAAGATAGTATATAAAGGCCTTGGAAGACAAAACAAAAAAGGGGAGCCAACAAAATTGAATAAACAGCAACCCTACAACAACCGGCCAAAAAGAAGAGAAAATAATATACCAAAAGGGAACCCCACTGTGGCAAAAAAAAAAGGAGAAAAAGAGGAGATGGCCGAAAGGGGGGCTGAACGAAGAATAGAGGTCGAGAGGAGATGGCCGAAAAGA
This sequence comes from Bruguiera hainesii, assembly GCA_023213295.1. Taxonomy (NCBI): domain Eukaryota; kingdom Viridiplantae; phylum Streptophyta; class Magnoliopsida; order Malpighiales; family Rhizophoraceae; genus Bruguiera; species Bruguiera hainesii. The sequence goes on from JAHOYR010000009.1 coordinate 4,245,063, forward strand.
GAGCAGAACGGCAAGAGATCAGAAACAAAACCACTGGGAAAGGAAACCAGAAACGTCACCACCATGAGAGCAAACCAGAAAGTGCGACCTCCTGCAAGGAAACTAGAAACACGTCCTGCAAGCAAACCTGAAATGCATAACCAGCAAGAGGAGAAATAAGAAACAGACCACCCAGAAGAGAAGACAGCAGACCAGAAGTGTGAGGCAGGCCAAGAGACGTGAACCAGAAAAACCAGTAGCGTGAGGCAAGCCAAGAGACGTGAAATGGCAGACCAGAAGCGTGGGTGTATGTCAGGAGACGGTGTGAGATCAGAACGTGCAACAGCAAGACAGACCAGAAGCGTGAGGACAGGCTGTGAAACAGTAAGACCGTGAAATAGGAGACGGATGAGACCATGAGACGGTGAAAGCAGGAGCTGTGTGAGACAACCTAGAGAAGGAATTCAGCGAAGCATCGGAAAGAACTCAATGTATTTCTAGATTTCTTCGAGGTTAAAGAGCATTGCAGTGAACTTCTAAGCGGCAGTGAAGCAGCCTTTCAATTCAATAGAGGTAAGACAAGCTAAAAGAAGGGTAGACACAGTAAGTGACACTCTTTGTATTGTACTTGCTTAGTAATTGCAATAGTGAAAGGAGCAGAAGATTAAGACATCCATTGTAACTGAAATTCTCAAGTATAGTGGATAGTCTCGGTATGGGAGAGCCCCTACCACTATGGATGTACGTCAAGTTGATGGAACCACGTAAATCTCGTGTGTCCTTAATCTGCTTTACATTATGTGTTTTGAATTGAATTGTGATCGCAACTAAAGTATCAGCCAACCCATAACCTAACGAAGACCTAAACAAGAACATCCGAATTGTCTATTAGACAATGTGTCTGAAAGGTGACTTTAGGGACTATTGTGATTAGTAGGTAGCAATAGATCTACCTTAGTCGAATTTCAGAAAGAGTTCACTTTTAAGAAGAGATTGAAGTTGTTCACTTACCTGCAAATTGCAAATTGTGGTGATACTGATTCACCCCCCTCTCAGTATCAAAAACTAGTAGATCCTAGGGTGAAGTTGGGAATTTCAATATTTAAGAAAAAGCGAATGCAATGGACTCTGATACGAAGCCTCCCCACTCACCTTTAGAGATTTATGCTTGACCCAACATTGAGACGTGAGATTGGTATTTATAATATTCATCCACTAAAGTCTATGCTATTCGAATGAGTACATTACTTCTATTTTTCTTCAATTAACATATTCAAATATTATGTTTTTCCCTCCACTCAAAATGCAATGGCATTAACATTGAATTTAAAAATCAAAACATTGCATTTTTATAATTTTTACAATTTTAAAGTCTTCTGGGGATAAATGCATTGAAAATAATCAATTGAATTTAAATTTTGTAATTTTTTTAATTGTCTTCTTTGCTACAATGCAATTTGAAATGATTTATTTACTTTTTGGGTACAAACATATCACTTAAGAAAAAGCGAATGCAATGGACTCTAATAAGAAGTTTCCCTACTCCCCCCTAGAGATTTATGCTTGACCCAACATTAAAGCGTGATATTAGTATTTATAATATTCATCTACTAATGTGTATTATATTAAGGTGAGGACACAACTTGTTTTTTTCTTTAATTAACATATTCAAATATTATGTTTTTCTCCCCACTCAAAATGCAATGGCATTAATATTGAATTTAAAAATCACAACATTGCATTTCTAAGATTTTCAGGACTTCGAGGGATAAATGCATTGTCAATAATCAGTTGAATTTAAATATTATAATTTTTTTAATTGTCTTCATTTCTACACTGCAATTTGAAATGATTTATTTACTTTTTGGGTACAAACATATCACTTAAGAAAAAGCGAATGCAATGGACTCTAATAAGAAGTTTCCCTACTCCCCCCTAGATATTTATGCTTAACCCAACATTGAAGCGTGAGATTGGTATTTATAATATTCATCCACTAAAGTGTATTATATTCAGGTGAGTCCACAGCTTGTTTTTTTCTTCAATTAACATATTCAAATATTATGTTTTTCTCCCCACTCAAAATGCAATGGCATTAACATTGAATTTAAAAATCACAACATTGCATTTCTAAGATTTTCAGGACTTCGAGGGATAAATGCATTGTCAATAATCAGTTGAATTTAAATATTGTAATTTTTTTAATTGTCTTTATTGCTACACTGCAATTTGAAATGATTTATTTACTTTTTGGGTACAAACATATCACTTAAGAAAAAGCGAATGCAATGGACTCTAATAAGAAGTTTCCTTACTCCCCCCTAGAAATTTATACTTGACCCAACATTAAAGTGTGAGATTGGTATTTATAATATTCATCCACTAAAGTGTATTATATTCAGATGAGTCCATAACTTGTATTTTTCTTCAATTAACATATTCAAATATCAGGTTTTTCATTCCACTCAAATTGCAATGGCATTAACATTGAATTTAAAAATCATAACGTTGCATTTTTACAATTTTAAAGTCTTCTAGGGATAAATGCATCATTAATAATCAGTTGAATTTAAATTTTGTAATTTTTTTAATTGTGCCCTTTGCTAGAATGCAATTTCAAATGATTTACCTACTTTTTGGGTACAAACATATCATGTAAGAAAAGCCAAATGCAATGGACTCTAATAAGAAGTTTCCCCACTTCCCTCTAAAGATTTATGCTTGACCCAACATTGAAACTTGTGATTGGTATTTATAATATTTATCCTCTAAAGTGTATTCTATTCAAGCGAGTCCATTACTAGTATTTTTCTTCAATTGACATGTTCAAATATTATGTTTTTCCCTCCACTCAAATGCAATGACAGCCATAATGAATTTAAAAATCAAAACGTTACATTTTTACAATTTTCACAATTTTGAAGTCATCTAAGGATAAATGCAATGTTAATAGTCATTTGAATTTATATTTTTTAATTTTTTTAATTGTCTCCTTTGCTACAATACAATTTGAAATGATTTATCTACTCTTTAGGTACAAACATATCACTTAAGAAAAGCCAAATTCAATGGACTCTAATAAGAAGATTCCCTACTCCCCTCTATAGATTTATACATGACCCAAAATTGAAGCGTGGGATTGTTGTTTATAATACTCATCCACTAAAGTGCATTTTATTCAAGTGAGTCCATTACTTGTATTTTTCTTCAAGTAACATATTCAAATATTATGTTTTTCTCTCCACTCAAAATGCAATGGCATTAACATTGAATTGAAAAATCAAAACATTGCATTTCTACAATTTTTACAATTTTAAGGTCTTCTGGGGTTAAATGCATTGTTAATAATCAGTTAAATTTAAATTTTGTAATTTCTTTAAATTGTCTCCTTTGCTACAATGCAATTTCAAATAATTTATTTACCTTTTAGGCACAAACATATCACTTAAGAAAAAATGAATGCAATGTGCTTTAATAAGAAGCTTTCTCACTCCCCTCTAAAGATTTATGCTTGACCCAACATTAAAGCGTGTGATTGATATTTATAATATTCATCTACTAAAGTGTATTCTATTCAAGCAAGTCCATTACTAGTATTTTTCTTCAATTGACATGTTCAAATATTAAGTTTTTCCCTCCACTCAAAATGTCATGACATTTACATTGAATTTAAAACTAAAAACATTGCATTTTTACAATTTTTACAATTTTAAAGTCTTATAGGGATAAATATAATGTTAATAGTCATTTGAATTAATATTTTTTAATTTTTTTAGTTGTCTCGTTTGCTATAATGCAATTTTAAATGATTTATCTACTTTTTGGGTACAAACATATCACTTAAGAAAAAGCGAATGCAATGGACTCTAATAAGAAGCTTTCCCACTACCCTCTAGAGATTTATGCTTGACCCAACATTGAAGCGTGTGATTGGTATTTATAATATTCATCCACTAAAGTGTATTCTATTCAAGTAAGTCTATTACTTGTTTTTTTCTTCAATTAACATATTAAAATATTATGTTTTTCTCTTCACTCAAAATGCAATGGCATTAACATTGAATTTAAAAACCAAAACATTGCATTTTTACAATTTTTACAATTTTAAAGTCTTTTGGGGATCAATGCATTGTCCATAATCAGTTGAATTTAAATTTTGTAATTTTTTTAATTGCCTCATTTGCTACAATGCAATTTGAAATGATTTATCTGCATTTTGGGCATAACCATATCACTTAAGAAATATTGGATGCAATGCACTCTAATAAGAAGCTCGCCCACTCCCCTATAAAGATTTATGCTTAAACCAAGACGAAACGTGCGATTGGTATTTATAATATTCATCCACTAAAGTGTATTATATTTAGGTGAGTCCATAACTTGTATTTTTCTTTCATTAACATATTGAAATATTATGTTTTTCTCTCTACTCAAGATGCAAAGGCATTAACATTGAATTGAAAAATCAAAACATTGCATTTTTACAATTTTTAAAATTTTAAAGTCTTATAGAAACAAATGCATTGTCAATAATCAGTTGAATTTAAATTTTGTAATTTTTTCAATTTTCTCCTTTGCTACAAAGCAATTTGAAATGATTTATTTACTTTTTGGGTACAAACATATCATTTAAGGAAAAACGAATGCAATGGACTATAATAAGAAGTTTCCCCACTCGCCCCTAGAGATTTATACTTGACCTAACATTAACGCGTGAGATTGGTATTTATAATATTCATCCATTAAAGTGTATTATATTCAGGTGAGTCCACAACTTGTATTTTTCTTCAATTAACATATTCAAATATTTTGTTTTTCTCTCCACTCAAAATGTAATGACATTAACATTGAATTTAAAAATCACAATATTGCATTTTTAAGATTTTCAAGACTTCTAGGGATAAATTCATTGTCAATAGTTAGTTGAATTTAAATTTTATAATTTTTTTAATTGTCTTCTTTGATACAATACAATTTGAAATGATTTGTCTACTTTTTGGGTACAAGCATATGACTTAAGAAAAAGTGAATGCAATGAACTCCCATAAGAAGTTTCCCCACTCCCCTCTAGAGATTTATGCATGACCCAACATTGAAGCGTGAGATTGGTATTTATAATATTAATCCAATAAAGTGTATTATATTCAAGTGAGTCCACAACTTGTATTTTTCTTCAATTCACCTATTAAAATATTAGGTTTTTCATTCCACTCAAAATGCAATGACATTAACATTGAATTTAAAAATCATAACATTGCATTTTTACAATTTTTACAATTTCAAAGTCTTCTAGGAATAAATGCATCGTTAATAATTAGTTGAATTTAAATTTTGTAATTTTTTTAATTGTCTCCTTTGCTATAAAGCAATTTGAAATGATTTATTTACTTTTTGGGTACAAACATATCACTTAGGGAAAAACGAATACAATGGAGTCTAATAAGAAGTTTCCCCACTCCCCTTTAGAGATTTATGCTAGACCCAACATTAACGCGTGAGATTGGTGTTTATAATATTCATCCACTAAAGTGTATTATATTCAGGTGAGTCCACAACTTGTATTTTTCTTCAATTACCATATTCAAATATTTTGTTTTTTTCCCCACTCAAAATGCAATGGCATTAACATTGAATTTAAACATGAAAACATTGCATTTTTACGTCTTCTAGGTATAAATAAATCGTGAATAATTAGTCAAATTCAAATTTTGTAATTTTTTTAATTGTCTCCTTTGCTACAATGCAATTTGAAATGATTTATCTACATTTTGGGTACAAACATATCACAGAAGAAAATATGAATGCAATGGACTCTAATAAAAAGCTTCCCTACTCCCCTTTGAAGATTTATGCATGAGATTGGTATTTATAATATTCATCTACTAAATTGTATTCTATTCTAAGGAGTCCATTACTTGTATTTTTCTTCAATTAATAGATTCAAATATTATGTTTTTCTCTCCACTCAAAATGCAATGGCATTAAGATTGAATTTAAAAATCAAAACATTACATTTTTACAATTTTTACAATTTTAAAGTCTTCTAGGGATAAATGCATTGTCTATAATCAATTGAATTGAAATTTTTTAAATTTTTTTAATTGTCTTGTTTGCTACAATGTAATTTGAAATGATTTATCTACTTTTTAGGTACAAGTATATCACTTAAGGAAAAACGAATGCAATGGACTCTAACAAGAAGCTTCCCCACTCCGCTATAGAGATTTATGCTTGACCCAACATTGAAGTGTGAGATTGGTATTTATAATTTTCATCCACTAATGTGTATTCTATTCAAGTGAGTCCATTACTTGTATTTTTCTTCATTTAACAAATGAAAGTATTATGTTTTTTTCCCCACTCAAAATGCAATGGCATTAATATTGAATTTAAACATGAAAACATTGCATTTTTACAATTTTTACGTCTTCTAGGTATAAATAAATCGTGAATAATCAGTCAAATTCAAATTTTGTAATTTTTTTAATTGTCTCCTTTGCTACAATGCAATTTGAAATGATTTATATACTTTTTGGGTACAAACATATCACAGAAGAAAATACGAATGCAATGGACTCTATTAAGAAGCTTCCCTACTCCCCTTTAGAGATTTAGGCTTGTCCTAACTTTAAAGTGTGAGATTGGTATTTATAATATTCATCTATTAAATTATATTCTATTCTAAGGAGTCCATTACTTGTATTTTTCTTCAATTAACATATTTAAATATTATGTTTTTCTCTCCACTCAAAATGCAATGACATTAACATTGAATTTAAAAATGAAAACATTGCATTTTTACAATTTTTACGTCTTCTAGGTATAAATGTATCATTAATAATTAGCTGAATTTCAATTTTGTAATTTTTTTAATTGTCTTCTTTTCTACAATGCAATTTGAAATGATTTATATACTTTTTGGGTACAAACATATTACAGAAGAAAATATGCATGCAATAGACTCTAATAAGAAGCTTCCCCACTCCCATCTGGAGATTTATGCTTGTCCCAACTTTGAAACGTGAGATTGGTATTTATAATATTCATCTACTAAATTGTATTCTATTCTAAGGAGTCCATTAGTTGTATTTTTCTTCAATTAACATATGAAAATATTATGTTTTTCTCTCCACTCAAAATGCAATGACATTAACATTGAATTTAAAAATGAAAACATTGCATTTTTACAATTTTTACGTCTTCTAGGTATAAATGCATCGTCAATAATCAGTAGAATTCAAATTTTGTAATTTTTTTAATTGTCTCCTTTGCTACAATGCAATTTGAAATGATTTATTTACTTTTTGGGTACAAACATATCACAAAAGAAAATGTGAATGCAATGGACTCTAACAAGAAGCTTTCCCACTCCCCTCTAGAGATTTAGGCTTGTCCTAACTTTAAAGCGTGAGATTGGTATTTATAATATTCATCCACTAAAGTATACTATATTTAGGAGAGTCCATTACTTGTATTTTTCTTCGATTAACATATTCAAATATTTTGTTTTTCTCTCCACTCAAAATACAATGGCATTAACATTGAATTTAAAAATCAAAACATTGCATTTTTACAATTTTTACAATTTTAATGTCTTATAGGTATAAATGCATCGTCAATAATCAATTGAATTTAAATTTTGTAATTTTTTTAATTGTCTCCTTCGCTACAATGCAATGTGAAACAATTTATCTACTTTTTGGGTACAAGCATATGACTTAAGAAAAAGTGAATGCAATGGACTCTAATAAGAAGCTTCCCCACTCTCCTCTAGAGATTTATACATGGCCTAAGATTGAAGCGTGATATTGGTATTTATAATATTCATCCATTAAAGTGTATTCTATTTAAGTGGGTCCATTACTTGTTTTTTTCTTCAATTAACCTATTAAAATATTATTTTTTTCCCTTCACTCAAAATGCAATGGCATTAACATTGAATTTAAAAATCAAAACATTGCATTTTTACAATTTTTACAATTTTAATGTCTTTTAGGTACAAATGCATCATCCATAATTTGTTGAATTTAAATTTTGTAATTTTTCTAATTGTCTACTTTGCTATAATGCAATTTGAGATGCTTTATCTACTTTTTGGGTATAAACATTTCATTGAAGAAAATGCAAATGCAATGTACTCTAATAATAAGCTTCCCCACTCCCCTCTAGAGATTTATGCTTGTCCCAACATTGAAGCGTGAGATTGAAATTTATAATATTTATCCACTAAATTGTATTCTATTCTAGTGAGTCCATTACTTGCATTTTTCTTTATTTAACATATTCATATTTTAAAGTCTTTTAGGGATAAATGGATTGTCAATAATCAGTTGAATTTAAATTTTGTAATTTTTTTAATTATCTCTTTTGCTATAATGCAATTTGAAATAATTGATTTACTTTTTAGAACAAGTATATCACTTGAGAAAATGCGAATAAATTGGACTCTAATAAAAAGCTTCACCACTCCCTTCTAAAGATTTATGCATGACCCAACATTGAAGCGTTCGATTGTTATTTATATTATTCATCTACTAAAATATATTATATTCAGGTGAGTTCATAACTTGTATTTTTTTTTCAATTAACATATTCAGATATTATGTTTTTCTCTCCATTCAAAATGCAATGGCATTAACATTGATTTTAAAAATAAAAACATTGCATTTTTATAATTTTTACAATTTTAATGTTTTCAAGGGATAAATGCATTGTCAATAATCTATTGAATTTAAATTTTGTAGTTTTTTTTTAACTATCTCCTATGCTAAAATGCAATTTCAAATGATTTATTTACTTTTTGAGTACAAATATATCACTTAAGAAAAAAAGCAAATGTAATAGACTCTAATAAAAAGCTTCACCACTCCCCTCTAGAGATTTATACGTTACCCAACATTGAAACATGCGATTGGTATTTATATTATTTATCTACTATAGTGTATTATATTCAAATGAGTCCATTACTTGTATTTTTCTTTAATTAACATATTCATATTTTATGTTTTCCTCTTAACTCAAAATGCAACGACATTAACATTGAATTTAAGAATGAAAACATAGCATTTTTACAATTTTAACATCTTCTAGGTATAAATGCATTGTCAATAATTAGTTGAATTTAAAGTTTGTAATTTTTTTTATTGTCTCCTTTGCAATAATGCAATTTGAAATGATTTATTTACTTTCGGGTAAAAGCATTTCACTTAAGAAAAAGCAAATGCAATGGAGTCTAATAAGAAGCTTCCCCACTCCTATCTAGAGATTTATACTTAACCCAACATTGAAGCGTGGGATTGCTATTTATAATATACATCCACTAAAGTGTATTATATTTAGGAGAGTCCATTACTTGTATTTCTCTTCAATTAACATATTCAGATATTATGTTTTTCTCTCCACTCAAAATGCAATGGCATTAACATTGAATTTAAAAATCAAAACACTGCATTTTTACAATTTTTACAATTTTAATGTCTTATAGGTATAAATGCATTGTCAATAACCAATTGAATTTAAATTTTGTAACTTTTTTAATTGTCTCATTTACTACAATGCAATTTGAAACGATTTATTTACTTTTCAGGTACAAACATATCACTTAAGAAAAAACGAATGCAATGGACACTAATAAGAAGCTTCCCTACTCCTCACTAGAGATTTATGCTTAACCCAACATTAAAGTGTGCAATTGGTATTTCTTATATTCATCCATTAAAATGTATTCCATTCAAGTGAGTCCTTTACTTGTATTTTTCTTCATTAACTTATTCAAATTTTATGTTTTTCTTTCCACTAAAAATGTCATGGCATTAACATTGAATTTAAAAATCAAAAAATTGCATTTTTACAATTTTAAAGATTTCTTAGGATAAATACATTGCCACTAATAAGCTGAATTTAAAATTTGTAAATTTTTTAATTGTCTTTTTTGCTATAATACAATTTGAAAAGATTTATCTACGCTTTAGGTATAACATATCACTTAAGAAAAAGCGAATGCAATGGATTCTAATAAGAAGCTTCCTCACTCCCCTCTAGAGATTATGCTTGACCCAACATTGAAGCGTGAGATTGGTAATTATAATATCCATTGACTAAAGTGTATTCTATTCATGTGAGTCCATCACTTGTATTTTCCTTTAATTAACATATCAAATATTATGTTTTTCTCTCCACTCAAAATGCAATGGCATTAACATTGAATTTAAAAGTCAAAACATTCAATTTTTACAATTTAAAGTTTTATAGGGATAAATGCATTGTTAATAATCAATTGAATTTAACTTTTGGAATTTTTTTAATTGTCACAATGCAATTTGAAATAATTTATCTACTTTTTGGGTACAAACATATCAATTAAGAAAAAACGAATGCAATAGACTCTAATAAGAAGTTTCCCCACTCTCGTCTACAGATTTATACTTGACCCAACATTAAAGCATGAGATTGGTACTTATAATATTCATTGACTGAAGTGTATTCTATCCACATGAGTTCATGACTTGTATTTTTCTTCAATTAAAATATTTAGATATTATGTTTTTCTCTCCACTCAAAATGCAATGGCATTAACATTGAATTTAAGAATGAAAACATTGCCTTTTTACAATTTTTACAATTTTAACGACTCCTAGATATAAATGCATTGTCAATAATCAGTTAAATTTAAATTTTGTAATTTTTTTAATTATCACCTTTGCTACAATGCAATTTGAAATGATTTATCTACTTTTCAGATACAAACATATCACTTAAGAAAAAGCAAATGCAATGGACTCTAATAAGAAGATTCCCCACTCCACTCAAGAGATTTATGCTTAACCCAACATTAAAGCGTGAGATTGGCAATTAAAATATTCATCGACTTAAGTGTATTCTATTCATGTGAGTCCATTATTGGTATTTTTCTTTAATTAACATATTCAAATATTAAATTTTTCTCTCTATTCAAAATGCAATGACATTAACATTGAATTGAAAAGTCAAAACATTCCATTTTTACAATTTTAAAGTGTTCTAGGGATAAATGCATTGTCAATAATCAGTTGAATTTAAATTTTGTAATTTTTTTAATGGTCTTCTTTGCTATAATGCAATTTGAAAAGATTTATCTACCTTTTGGGTACAAAGATATCACTTAAGAAAAAAGGAATGCAATGGACTCTAATAAGAAGCTTCCCTACTCCCTTCTAGAGATTTATTCTTGACCCAACATTGAAGTGTGTGATTGGTATTTATGATATTCATCCACTAAAATGTATTCTATTCAAGTGAGTCCATTACTTGTATTTTTATTCAATTAACATATTCAAATATTAGGTTTTTCTCTCCACTCGAAATGAAATGGCATTAACATTGAATTAAAAAATCAAAATACTGCATTTTTACAATTTTAAAGTCTTCTAGGGATAAATGCATTGTCAATAATCAGTTGAATTTAAATTTTGTGACTTTTTTAGTCGTCTTCTTTGCTATAATGCAATTTGAAATGATTTATCTAATTTTTGGGTACAAACATATCACTTATGAAAAAACGAATGCCATGGGATCCAATAGGAAGCTTGCCCACTCCCTTTTAGAGATTTATGCTTCACTCAACATTGAAGCGTGACATTGGTATTTATAATATTCATCCACTAAATTGTATTCTATTCAAGTCAATCCATTACTTGTATTTTTCTTCAATTAACATATTCAAATATTAGGTTTCCCTCCTCACCTAAAATGCAATAGCATTAACATTGAATTTAAAAAACAAAACACTGCATTTTTACAATTTTTACAATTTGAAAGTCTTTTAAGGATAAATACATTCTCAATAATCAATTGGATTTAAATATTGTAATTTTTTTAATTGTCTTCTTTTCTACAATACAATTTGAAATGATTCATCTACTTTTTAGGTACAAACATATCACTTAAGAAAAAGCGAATGTAATGGACTCTAATAAGAAGCCTCCCCACTCCAATCTAGAGATTTATGCTTGACCCAACATTGAAGTGTGAGATTGGTATATATAATATTGATCCACTAAAGTGTATTCTATTCAAGTGTATCCATTACTTGTATTTTTCTTCAATTAACATATTCAAATATTATGTTTTTCTCTCCACTCAAAATGCAATGGCATTAACATTGAATTTAAAAATCAAAACATTGCATTTTTATCATTTTTACAAATTTAAAAACTTATAGGGATAAATGCAATTTGAAATGATTTATCTACTTTTTGGGTACAAAGATATCACTTAAAAAAAAGCAAATGCAATGGACTCTAAAAAGAGGCTTCCCCACTCCCCTCTAGAGATTTATGCTTGACCCAATATTAAAGCATGCAATTAGTATTTATAATATTCATCCACTAAAATGTATTCAATTCAAGTGAGTCCATTACTTGTATTTTTTTTTCAATTAACATATTCAAATATTATGTTTTTCCCTCCACTTAAAATGCAATGGTATTAACATTGAATTTAAAAGTGAAAACATTCCATTTTTACAACTTTTACAATTTTAAAGTTTTCTAGGGATAAATGCATTGTCAATAATTAGTTGAATTTAAATTTTATAATTTTTGTCATTGTCTTCTTTGCTACAATGTAATGCGAAAAGATTTATCAACTTTTTGGGTACAAACATATCACTTAAGAAAAAGTGAATGCAATGGACTTTAATAAGAAGCTTCCCCACTCCCTTCTAGAGATTTATGCTTGACTCAATATTAAATCGTGCGATTGGTATTTATAATATTCATCAACTAAAATGTATTCCATTCAAGTGTGTCCATTACTTGTATTTTTTTTCAATTAACATATTCAAATTTTATGTTTATCTCTCCACTCAAAATGCAATAGCATTAACATTGAATTTAAAAGTGAAAACATTGTATTTTTATGATAATTACAATTTTAAAGTTTTCTAGGGATAAATGTATCGTCAATAATCGGTTGAATTTAAATTTTGTAACTTTTTTAATTGTCTTCCTCCCTACAATGCAATTTGGAATAATTTATCTACTTTTTGGGTACAAAAATATGACTTAAGAAAAAGCAAATACAATGGGTTCTAATAAGAAGCTTCCTCCCTCCCCTCTAGAGATTTATGTTTGACCCAACTTTGAAGCGTAAGATTGGTATTTATAATATTCATCCACTAAATTGTATCCTATTTAAGTGAGTCCATTGCTTGTATTTTTCTTCAATTAACATATTCAAATTTTATACTTTTCTCTCAACTCAAAATGCAATGGTATTATTAATGAATTTAAAAATCAAAACATTGCATTTCTATAATTTTAAAGTCTTTTAGGAATAAATACATTGTCAATAATCAGTTTAATTTAAATTTTGTAATTTTTTTAATTGTCTTCTTCGCAATAGTGCAATTTGAAATGATTTATCTACTTTTTGCGTACAAACATATCATTTAAAAAACAACGAATGCAATGGACTCTAATAAGAAACTTCCCCACTCCCCTCCTAAGATTTGTACTTGACCCAACATTGAAGTGTGAGATTGGTATTTAGAATATTCATCCACTAAATTATATTCTATTCAAGTGAGTCCATTACTTGTATTTTTCTTTAATCAACAAATTCAAATATTAGGTTTTTCTCTCCACTCAAAATGCAATGGCATTAAAATTCAATTTAAAAATCAAAACATTGCATTTCTATAATTTTAAAGTTTTCTAGGGATAAATGCATTGTCAATAATCAATCGTATTTATATTTCATATTTTTTTAATTGTCTTCTTCGCTATAATGAAATTTGAAAGGATTTATCTACTTTTTGGGTATAAACATATCATTTAGAAAAAACGAATGTAATGGACTCTAATAAGAAGCTTCCCCACTCCTGTCCTGAGATTTGTGCTTGACCTAACATTAAAGTGTGAGATTGGTATTTAGAATATTTATCCACTAGATTGTATTCCTTTCAAGTGAGTCCATTACTTGTATTTTTCTTCAATCAACATATTCAAATATTAGGTTTTTCCCTCCACTCAAAATGCAATGCCATTAACATTCAATTTAAAAATCAAAACATTGAATTTCTATAATTTTAAAGTCTTCTAAGGATAAATGCATTGTTAATAATCAATTGTATTTATATTTTGTATTTTTTTAATTGTCTTTTTCCTTACAATGCAATTTGAAAGGATTTATCTACTTTTTAGGTACAAACATATCATTTAGAAAAAGCGAATGTAATGGACTCTAATAAGAAGCTTCCCTACTCCCCTCCTAAGATTTGTGCTTGACTTAACATTGAAGTATGAGATTGGTATTTAGAATATTTATCCACTAAATTGCATTCCTTTCAAGTGAGTCCATTGCTTGTATTTTTCTTCAATCAACATATTCAAATATTTGGTTTTTCTCTCCACTCAAAATGCAATGCCATTAACATTTAATTTAAAAATTAAGACATTGCATTTATATAATTTTAAAGTCTTCTAGGGATAAATGCATTGTCAATAATTAGTTGTATGTAAATTTTGTAACTTTTTTAATTGTCTTCTTTGTGATAATGCAATTTGAAGTGATTTATCTACTTTTTGGGTACAAACATATCACTTAAGAAAAAGCAAATGTAATGGACTCTAATAAGAAGCTTCCCCACTCCCTTCAAGAGATTTATGCTTGACCCAACATTGAAACGTGAGATTGGTTTTTATAATATTCATCTACGAAAGTGTATTCTATTTAAGTGAGTCCACGACTTGTATTTTTCTTCAATTAACATATTCAAATATTAGATTTTTCTCCCCACTCAAAATGCAATGAAATTAATATTGACACTAAAAATGAAAACATTGCATTTTTTCAATTTTAAAGACTTCAAGGGATAAATGCATTGTCAATAATCAATTGAATTTAAATATTTTAATTTTTTTAATTGTCTTCTTTGCTACAGTGCAATTCGAAATGATTTATCTACTTTTTAGGTACAAACATAACACTTAAGAAAAAGCAAATGCAATGGACTTTAATAAGAAGCTTCCCCACTCCTCCCTAGAGATTTATGCTTAACCCAACATTGAAGCGTGAGATTGGTATTTACAATATTCATCCATTAAATTCTAATCTATTCAAGTGAGTCCACTACTTGTATTTTTCCTCAATTAACATTTTCAAATATTAGGTTTTTCTCTCCACTTAAAATGCAATGGCATTAACATTGGATTGAAAATTCAAAACATTGCATTTGTATAATTTTAAAGTCTTCTAGGGATAAATCCATTGTTAATAATTAGTTGAATTTAAATTTTCTAATTTTTTTAATTGTCTTCTTTACTATAAGGCAATATGAAATGATTGATCTACTTTTTGGGTACAAAGATATCACTTAAGAAAAAGTGAATGCTATGAATTATAATAAGAAGCTTCCCCACTACCCTTTAAAGATTTATGCTTGAGCCAACATTGAAGCGTGAGATTGGTATTTATAATATTCATCAACTAAATTGTATTCTATTCAAGTGAGTCCATTACTTGTATTTTTATTCAATTAACATATTCAAATATTATGTTTTTCTCTCCACTCAAAATGTAATGGCATTAACATTGAATGTAAAAATCAAAACATTACATTTTTACAATTTTAAACTCTTCAAGGGATTAATGCATTGTCAATAATCAGTTGAATTTCAATTTTGTAATTTTTTTAATTGTCCCCTTTGCTACAATGCAATTTGGAATGATTTATCTACTTTTTGGGTAGAAACATATCACTTAAGAAAAAGTGAATGCGTTGGACTCTAATAAGAAGCTTACCCACTCCCTTATAGAGATTTATGCTTGACCCAACATTGAAGCGTGCAATTGGTATTTATAATATTCATCCACTAAATTCTATTCTATTCTAGTGAGTCCATTACTTATATTTTTCTTCAATTAACATATTCAAATATTATGTTGTTCACTCCACTCAAAATGCAATGGCATTAACACTGAATTTAAAAATCAAAACGTTACATTTTTACAATTTTTACAATTTTAAACTCTTCAAGGGATTAATGCATTGTCTCCTTTGCTTAAATGCAATTTGAAATGATTTATCTACTTTTTGGGTACAAACATATCACTTAATAAAAAGCAAATGTAATGGACTCTAATAGGAAGCTTCCCCACTCCCTTCAAGAGATTTATGCTTGACCCAACATTCAAGCGTAAGACTGGTGTTTATAATATTCATCCACGAAAGTGTATTCTATTCCAGCGAGTCCACGACTTATATTTTTCTTTAATTAACATATTCAAATATTGGGTTTTTCTTTCCACTCAAAAAGCAATGAAATGAACATTGACTTTAAAATCAAAACATTGCATTTCTCTAATTTTAAAGTCTTCTAGGGATAAATGCATCGTCAATAATTAGTTGAATTTAAATTTGTAATTTTTTTAATTGTCTTCTTTGCTACAATGCAGTTTGAAATGATTTATCTACCTTTTAGGTACAAAGATATCAGTTAAGAAAAACCGAATGCAATGGGCTCTAATAAAAAGCTTCCCCACTCCCCTCTAGAAATTTATGCTTGAGCCAACATTGAAGTGTGAGATTGGTATTTATAATATTAATCTACTAAATTGTATTCTGTTTAAGTGAGTCCATTACTCGTATTTTTCTTTAATTGACATATTCAAATATTATATTTTTCTTTCCGCTTAAAATGCAATGGCATTAACATTGAGTGTAAAAATCAAAACATTTCATTTTTACAATTTTTACAATTTTAAACTCTTCAAGGGATTAATGCATTGTCAATAATTAGTTGAAATTAAATTTTGTAATTTCTTTACTTGTCTCCTCTACTACAATGCAATTTGAAATGATTTATCCACTTTTTGGGTCCAAACATATCACTTAAGAAAAATCGAATGCAATGGTCTTTAATAAAAAGCTTTCCCACTCCCTTCTAGAGATTTATGCAAGACCTAATGTTGAAGTGTGCGATTGGTATTTATATTATTCATCCACTAAAGTGTATTATATTCAAGTGAGTCCTTTACTTGTATTTTTCTTCAATTAACATATTCAAATATTATTTTTTTCTCTCCACTCAAAATGCATTCGCTTTAACATTCAATTTAAAAATCAAAACTTTGCATTTTTACAATTTATACAATTTTAAAGTTTTGAAGCGATAAATGCATTGTCAATAATCAATTGAATTTAAATTTTATAATTTTTTTAATTGTCTTCTTAGCTATAATGCAATTTGAAATTATTTATCTACTTTTTGGGTACAAACATATCACTTAAGAAAAAGCAAATGCAATGGACTTTAATAGGAAGCTTCCCCACTCCCCTCAAGAGATTTATGCTTGACCCAACATTCAAGCATGAGACTAGTATTTATAATATTCATCCACGAAAGTGTATTCTATTCAAGCAAGTCCACAACTTGCATTTTTCTTTAATTAACATATTCAAATATTGGGTTTTTCTTTCCACTCAAAAAGCAATGAAATTAACATTGACTTTAAAATCAAAACATTGCATTTCTATAATTTTAAAGTCTTCTAAGGATAAATACATCGTCAATAATTAGTTGAATTTAAATTTGAAATTTTTTTAATTGTCTTCTTTGCTACAATGCAGTTTGAAATGATTTATCTACATTTTGGGTACAAAGATATCAGTTAAGAAAAACCGAATGCAATGGGTTCTAATAAAGAGTTTCCCCACTCCCCTCTAGAAATTTATGCTTGAGCCAACATTGAAGCATGAGATTGGTATTTATAATATTAACCCACTAAATTGTATTATATTTAAGTGAGTCCATTACTTGTATTTTTCTTTAATTGACATATTCAAATATTATATTTTTCTTTCCGCTCAAAATGCAATGGCATTAACATTGAGTGTAAAAATCAAAACTTTTCATTTTTACAATTTTAAACTCTTCAAGGGATTAATGCATTGTCAATAATTAGTTAAAATTAAAATTTGTAATTTTTTTACTTGTCTCCTGTACTGCAATGCATTTTGAAATGATCTATCTACTTTTGGGGTCCAAACATATCACTTAAGAAAAAGCGAATGCAATGGTCTTTAATAAAAAACTTCCCCACTCCCCTCTAGAGATTTATGCAAGACCTAATGTTGAAGTGTGCAATTGGTATTTATATTATTCATTCACTAAAGTGTATTATATTCAAGTGAGTCCTTTACTTGTATTTTTCTTTAATTAACATATTCAAATATTGGGTTTTTCTTTCCACTCAAAAAACAATGAAATTAACATTGACTTTAAAATCAAAACATTGCATTTCTATAATTTTAATTGCATTTCTATAATTTTAAAGTCTTATAGGGATAAATGCATCGTCAATAATTAGTTGAATTTAAATTTGTAATTTTTTTAATTGTCTTCTTTGCTACAATGCAGTTTGAAATGATTTATCTACATTTTGGGTACAAAAATATCAGTTAAGAAAAAGCGAATGCAATGGGTTCTAATAAAGAGCTTCCCCACTCCCCTCTAGAAATTTATGCTTGAGCCAACATTGAAGCGTGAGATTGGTATTTATAATATTAATTCACTAAATTGTATTCTATTTAAGTGAGTCCATTACTTGTATTTTTCTTTAATTGACATATTCAAATATTATATTTTTCTTTCCATTTAAAATGCAATGGCATTAACATTAAGTGTAAAAATCAAAACATTTTATTTTTACAATTTTTACAATTTTAAACTCTTCAAGGGATTAATGCATTGTCAATAATTAGTTGAAATTAAATTTTGTAATTTTTTTACTTGTCTCCTCTACTAAAATGCAATTTGAAATGATCCATCTACTTTTTGGGCCCAAACATATCACTTAAGAAAAAGTGAATGCAATGGTCTTTAATAAGAAGATTCCTTACTCCCCTCTAGAGATTTATGCAAGACCCAATGTTGAAGTGTGCGATTGGTATTTATATTATTCATCCACTAAAGTGTATTATATTCAAGTGAGTCCTTTACTTGTATTTTTCTTCTATTAACATATTCAAATATTATGTTTTTCTCTCCACTCAAAATGCATTCGCATTAACATTGAATTTTAAAGTTTTCAAGTGATAAATGAATTGTCAATAATTAGTTGAATTTAAATTTTATAATTTTTTTAATTGTCTTCTTAGCTATAATACAATTTGAAATTATTTATCAACTTTTTGGGTAACATATCACTTAAGAAAAAGTAAATGCAATGGACTCTCATAAGAAACTTCCCAACTCCCCCCTAGTGATTTATGCTTAACCCAACATTGAAGTGTGAGATTGGTATTTACAATATTCATCCATTAAATTCTAATATATTCAAATGAGTCCATTACTTGTATTTTTTCTCAATTAACATATGTAAATATTAGGTTTTTCTCTCCACTCAAAATGCAATGGCATTAACATTGAATTGAAAATTCAAATCATTGCATTTCTATAATTTTAAAGTCTTCTAAGGATAAATGGAATGTCAAAAATCTATTGAGTTTAAATTTTATAATTTTTTTAATTGTCTTCATTGCTATAATGTAATTTGAAATGATTTATCTACTTTTTAGGTACAAAGATATCACTTAAGAAAGAGCGAATGCAATGGGTTCTAGTAAGAAGCTTCCCCACTCTCTTCTAAAGATTTATACTTGAGCCAACATTGAAGCGTGAGATTGGTATTTATAATATTCATATCCACTAAATTGTATTTTATTCAAGTGAGTCCATTACTTGTATTTTTCTTCAATTAACATATTCAAATATTAGGTTTTTCTCTCCACTAAAAAAGGAATGGCATTAACATTGAGTGTAAAAATCAAAACATTGCATTTTTACAATTTTTATAATTTTAAACTCTACAAGGGATTAATGAATTGTCAATAATTAGTTGAATTTATATTTTGTAATTTTTTTAATTGTCTCCTTTGCTACAATGTAATTTGCAAATATTTCACTACTTTTTGGGTACAAACATATCTCTTAAGAAAAAACAAATACAATGGACTATAATAAGAAGCTTCCCCACTCCTCTCTAGAGATTTATGTTTGAGCCAACATTGAAGCGTGAGATTGGTATTTAGAATATTCATCCATTAAATTGCATTATATTCAAGTGAGTCCATTACTTGTATTTTTCTTCAATCAACATATTCAAATATTAGGTTTTTCCCTCCACTGAAAATGCAATGACATTAACATTGAATTTAAAAATCAAACATTGCATTTCTATAATTTTAAAGTCTTCTAGGGATATATGCATTGTCAATAATTAGTTGAATTTAAATTTTCTAATTTTTTTAATTGAAGCGTGCGATTGATATTTATATTATTTATCCACTAAAGTGTATTATATTCAGGTGAGTCCATTACTTGCACTTTTCTTCAATTAACATTCAAATAGTAGGTTTTTCTCTCCACTAAAAAATGCAATGACATTAACATTGAATTTGAAAAACAAAACATTGCATTTTTACAATTTTAAAGTCTTCTAGGGATAAATGCAATGCCAACAATCTATTGAATTTAAATTTCGTAATTTTTTTAATTGTCTCCTTTGCTATAATGCAATTTAAAATGATTTATCCTCTTTTTGGGTACAAACATATTGCCTAAGTAAAAGCCAATGCAATTGACTAAAATAAAAGGCTTCCCCACTCCCTTGTAGAGATTTCTGCCTAACCCAAAATTGAAGCGTGGGATTCCTATTTATAATATTCATCCCCTAAAGAGTATTCTTTTCAAGTGAGTCCATTACTTGTATTTTTTTTCAATTAACATATTCAAATATTATGTTTTTCTATCCACTTAAAATGCAATGGCATTTACATAGAATGTAAAATCAAAACATTGCATTTTTACAATTTTTACCAATTTAAAGACTTCTAGGGATAAATGCATTGTTAATAATCAGTTGAATTTAAATTTTGTAATTTTTTTAATTATCCCCCTTGCTACAATGCAATTTGAAACAATTTATCTACTTTTTAGGTACAAACATATTGCCTAAGTAAAAGCAAATGCAATGGACTATAATAAGAAGCTTCCCCACTCCCCTCTAGAGATTTATGCTTGACTTAAAATTGAAACGTGAGATTGCTATTTATAATATTCATCCACTAAAGTGTATTCTATTCAAGTGAGTCCATTACATGTATTTTTCTTCAATTAACATATTCAAATATTATGTTTTTCTCTCCACTCAAAATGCAATGGCATTAACGATCTATTTAAAAATGAAAACATTGCATTTTTACAATTTTGACAATTTTAAAGTCTTCTAAGGCTAAATGCATTGTCAATAATCATTTGAATTTAAATGTTGGAATTTATTTAGTTGTCTCTTTTGCAACAATGCAACTTGAAATGATTTATCTACTTTTTGGGAACAAACATATCACTTAAGAAAAAGAAAATGCAATAGACTTTATTAGAAGCATCTTCACTCCCCTCTAAAGGTTTATGCTTAACCCAACATTGAAGTGTGAGATTGGTATTTATATTATTCATCCATTAAAGTGTCTTATATTCAAAAGAGTACATTACTTGTACTTTTCTTCAATTAAGATATTCAAATATTATGTTTTTCTCTCCACTCAAAAAGCAATGGCATTAACATAGAATGTAAAAATCAAAACATTGCATTTCTACAATTTTTACAAATTTAAAGTCTTCTGGGGATAAATGCATTGTCAATAATCAATTGAATTTAAAGTTTTTAATTTTTTTAATTGTCTCCTCTGCTACAATGCAATTTGAAATGATTTATCTACTTTTTGGGTACAAACATATCACTTAAGAAGAAGTGAATGCAATGGTCTCTAATAAGAAGCTTCCCCATTCCCTTCTAGAGGCTTATGCTTAACCCAACATGGAAGAGTGAGATTGGTATTTATAATATTCATCCACTAAAGTGTATTATATTCAAGTGAGTCCATTACTTATATTTTTCTTCAATAAACATTTCCACATATTATGTTTTTATCTCCACTCAAAATGCAATGATATTAATATAGAATCTAAAAATCAAAACATTGCATTTCTACAAATTTTAAGTCTTCTAGGGGGAAATATATTGTCAATAAGCAATTGAATTTAAGTTTTGTAATTTTTTTCATTGTCTCATTTGCTACAATGCAATTTGAAATGATTTATCTAATATTTGGGTACAAATATATCACTTAAGGAAAAGCGAATCCAATGGACTCTAGTAAGAAGCTTCCCCACTCCCCTTTAGAGGTTTGTGTTTAACCCAACATTGAAATGTGAGATTGGTATTTATAATATTCATCCACTAAAGTGTATTCTTTTCAAGTGAGTCCATTACTTGTATTTTTCTTCAATTAACATTTTCAAATATTATGTTTTTCTCTGCACTCCAAATGCAATGGCATTAACAATCTATTTAAATATCAAAACATTGCATTTTTACAATTTTTAGAATTTTAAAGTCTTCTAGGGTTAAATGCATTGTCAATAATCAGTTGAATTTAAATTCTATAAAATTTTTTAATTGTCTCCTTTGCTATAATGCAATTAGAAATGATTTATTTAATTTTTGGGTACGAACATATCCTTTAGGAAAAGGCAAATGCAATGGACTTTCATTAGAAGCTTCCTCACTCCCCTCTAAAGGTTTATGCTTGACCCAAGATTGAAGCATGAGATTGATATTTATAATATTCAACCACTAAAGTGTCTTCTATTTGGGTGAGTCCATTACTTGAATTTTTCTTCAATTAACATATCTAAATATTATGTTTTTTTCTCCACTCAAAATGCAATGGCATTGACATTGAATTCAAAAATCAAAACATTACATTTTTACAATTTTAAAGTCTTCAAGGGATAAATGCAATGTCAATAATCAGTTGAATTTAAATTTTATAATTTGTTTAATTGTCTCCTTTACTACAACACAATTTGAAAAGATTTCTCTACTTTTTGGGTACAAACATATCACTTAAGAAAGAATGAATACAATGGACTCTAATAAGAAGCTTCCCCACACCCATCTAAAGATTTATGTTTAACCCAACATTTAGGCGTGTGATTGGTATTTATAATGTTGTTCCCACAACCTTGTATGGGTTGTAATTGTTGTCAACTAAGGTTAAGTGTGCAAGAAAGTAAAGCCACATGGAAGGGCAAGAAAGTAAATCTGCTGCATAAGGGCAAGAATGTAAATCTACCATGTAAGCCCTATTAGGGTTTCATGAAAGAGAGTATATAAAGGCCTTGGAAGACAAAACTAGGGCAGAGGGCCAACACAATTGAAAAAACAGCAACCCTACAACAACCAGCCAAAAGGAAGAGAGAGCAGAACAGCAAGAGATCAGAAACGACACCACCGGGAGAGCAAACCAGAAACGCCTCCTGCAAGCAAACCAGAAACACATCCTACAAGCAAACCAAAAACGCCTCCTGCAAGCAAACCAGAAACACGTCCTGCAAGCAAACCAGAAACACACAACCAGCAAGAGGAGAAATAAGAAACAGATCACCCAGAAGAAAAGACAGCAGAACTGGTATCCATGAGACCACCTGGAAGAGAAGACAGCAGATCAGAAGCGTGAGGCAGGCCGAAAGACGTGAACCAGAAAAACCAGTAACATGAGGCAGGCCAAGAGACGTGAAATGATAGACCAGAAGCATGGGTGTACGTCAGGAGACGGCGTGAGACCAAAATGTGCAATGGCGTGACAAACCAGAAGTGTGAGGACAGGCCGTGAAACAGTAAGACAGTGAAATAGGAGACGGGTGAGACTGTGAGATGGTGAAAGCAGGAGTTGTGTGAAACAACCTAGAGAAGGAATTCAGCGAAGCATCGGAAAGAACTCAACGTATTTCCAGATTTCTTCAAGAGAGGTTAGAGAGCGTTGTGGTGAACTTCTAAGCGGCAGTGGAATAGCCTTTCAATTCAATAGAGGCAAGACAAGCTAGAAGAAGGGTAGACACAGTAAGTGACACTCTTTGTATTGTACTTGCTTAATAATTGCAATAGTGAAAGGAGCAGAAGATTAAGACATCCATTGTAACTAGAATTCTTAAGTATAGTGGATAGTCTCGGTAAGGAGAGTCCCTACCACCGTGGATGTACGTCACATTGACGGAACCACGTAAATCTCGTGTGTCCTTAATTTGCTTTACGTTCTGTGTTTTGAATTGAGTTGTGAACGCAGCTAAAGTATCAGCCAACCCACAACCTAACGAAGAACTAAACAAGAACATCCGAATTGTCTATTAGGCAAGGTGTCTGAAAGGTGACTTTGGGGACTATTGTGATTAGTAGGTAGCAATAGATCTACCTTAGTCGAATCTGAGAAAGAGTTCGCTTTTAAGAAGAGATTGAAGTTGTTTACTTTCCTGTGAATTGTGAATTGTGGTGATACTGATTCACCCCCCTCTCAGTATCACAAACTAGTAGATCCTAGGGAGAAGTCGGGAACTTCAATTGGTATTAGAGCATAGGTTCACCAGGATAAAGCTTAACAGCTTGGTGTACTAGTTTGAAGAGCTCCAGAAGTTTTAACTTATTCAGCATACTGAGAAATGGATGTCGGTACCAGCACCAGCACTACTTACAGCAAGAAGGTTCCAATCTTCAACGGAACCAACTACCATATGTGGAGAGCAAGAATGCAGGTGGTATTTGCAACCATGGGCATGAACGTGGTGAAATCTGTACCAGAGGGTTTTGAGCCTCCAGAAGAAGGTAAAGATCCAACCCCAGAGGAATTAAGACAGTTTGAGATAAATGGGAAGGCCTCAAATGTCATCATTTCAGCATTGACAGATGCTGAATATGCTAAAGTTATGGACTGCAAATCTGCCAAGGAGATATGGGACAGATTGCAGAAAGTCTATGAAGGTGATGGCAGAATGAAGGAGGCCACGCTTCAAGTTTTCAAGGAGAGATATGAATCTCTCAGAATGCAGAAAAATGAGACAGTCCAAGAGTTCTTCACCAAGGTTATTGATGCTGTAAATGATCTTAGAAGTCATGGGAAGAACAAGAAAGACTCATCTATTGTGAAGAAAATTCTGAGAATTCTGCCTGAGAAGTTTGCCTCAAAGGTGGCAGCCATAGAGGAGAGTAGAGATCTCAATTCTATGTCTCTGCATGATCTCCAGTGCAATCACATTGCATATGAGATGAGAATAAAGTCAACTGAGAGCTCCTCAACGTCAAAGGTATCAAAGGAGGCAGCTTTGAAAGCCATGAAACACTTGAAGATAAAAGAAGAGGAAGAATCATCCAGTGAGGATGATGATGATGATGAGGAAGAAAGTGAAGGTGAAGTGTTGGCATACTTCACAAGGAAATTCAAAAGGGGGTCTAAGAAGGGAAAAGGACAGTTGTCCTTGAGATGTTATCGTTGTGGACAGACTGGACACTTTGCTTCTCAGTGCAAAGTGAAACTTGATGATGAAGATGAAGATGGTGATGATGAGCATAATTCAAAATGGAGAAGACCATCTTTCAAGTCAAGGAAGTCCAGCAAGAAGACTGCTAGCCCACAGAAGAAGAAGAGAGGCTCATTCAAGAGTTATGTGAGCCAGACAAAAGAAGCCGATGAGGAGGAAGATGTAGACTCATCAGATGAGCATGCTTTTATGGCATCAGCTCAAGGTGGTAGTTCAACCTCTGAAGAGGAAGAGGAGGTTGATGAAGAAGAACCAGATCTTGAAGCTGAGTTGGAAGCAGCTTCAAAGGAGATAATCAGAAGGGGCAGAACCATAAGAAGGTTGGAGGCCCATATAAAACAAGTTGAAGCAAAGTCTGAGGAAACTGAAAGTCAAAAGGATGACATAAGGGTTGAACATATTGACTTGAAGAGAAGATTTGAAGAACATATCAAAATATGTGAAGACCTTACAATGGAGCTTGGATCAAGGACTTCAAAAATTGAAGGAATGGAGAAAGAGTTGCTGAAACTTCAGCAACAACTCAAAAGGAGTGAAGAGAACGTGCAGAAGCTTGAAATGATAGGAGAAACAAGTTCTGCAAGAGAAAAGAAGAATGAAGAGAAAGTACAGCAATCTGAGGCTGCATTGCCTAAAGATAATAAGAATGTGCCACAGAAGTTGAAAGAGAAGGTTGTGACTCAGGAGAAGATAGCTGAGAATAAAGAGGATTTGAAGAAGCAACCTAGGGTGGCAAACAAAAATGAAGAAAAGAAGGTCAGCCAGCAAAGGGCTATGGCTGAACAGAAGAAGGAGAAAAAGGTGGCTGAAATGAAAGCCACACAAGCAAAGAAGCTAGCCACATTGCCTACACAGCAAGTAATGAACAAAAGAAAACAAGCTGTGATTAGACCCAAGAAGAGGCAGTTTCAAGGTCACTGTCTTTATTGTGGAGTTTGGGGTCATAAGGCAAGTAACTGCTGGTGGAGAAGGCCAGTATATGTCTCCAACTTAAGAAGATACAATGCTGCATACAGGGGGAGACAATACAAAATTCAGAGGAGAACACCTGTCATGAGTTCTTGCACATACTGTAAAAAGCAAGGACACACTGACAAGGATTGTTGGTGGAAGCCCAAACTAGTGGTTTCAAAGAACAAGTTTGCTATATTGGGACACTTGGAACAGTGTGAAAGGTGTGGGCAGGATGGCCATAATGCCAAGAG
This sequence comes from Bruguiera hainesii, assembly GCA_023213295.1. Taxonomy (NCBI): domain Eukaryota; kingdom Viridiplantae; phylum Streptophyta; class Magnoliopsida; order Malpighiales; family Rhizophoraceae; genus Bruguiera; species Bruguiera hainesii. Next base: position 4,271,665 of record JAHOYR010000009.1, read on the forward strand.
ATGCATGACACTTCTCCCTGAGCAAGAGAAGGCACTCAATGACACAGTGAAAACAAGTGGTGTAGTCAAAGCTGAGAAAAAGGAGAAAGCTATCTTCCAGCCAATTCAAAAGGAGGAATATAAAGCTAAAAGGGAGGTGGCTAATATAACTGAAACTGCACTCAAAGCTGACTACAAGGATAAGCAGTGGATCCTTGATAGTGGATGTACTTCACATATGACGGGAGACGAGTAAATTGTCAAAGCTAAACAAGTCAAGAGAAGGCAGAGTCAAGTTTGACAATGATGATTCACTCAACATCAGTGGTCAAGGGTCAGTAAATATTGGAAAAGGAAAGCTGAAAGATGTTATGCATATTGAAGGACTCAGATATAATCTAGCATCTATCAACCAACTATGCAATGAAGACTATAAAGTGATATTCACAAAAAACGGTTGCCAAGTAAAGAGCAAAGAAGGCAATACTGTTGCAGCTGGGAAAAGAATAGCTGGAAATTTATATGTAATTGGTGAGGACAAGATAAATAGCTGTTTACTTACAAAAGAAGAAGAAAATCAACTCTGGCATAGGAGGCTGGGACACTTAACACAGAAGAACATGAGGAAGCTGACCATTACTCATGCAATCAGAGACATTCCAGACCTTAAGAGAGAGAGGGAGTATGTCTGCTCAGCATGCTTTAAAGGAAAACAGGTTAGAAAGTAGTATAAGACCAAAGAGGTCAGTTCTGAAGCAGTGCTTGACATTGTACATACTGATTTATGTGGGCCGATGAGAACAAAAGGGTTGAATGGTGAGAGGTACTTCATCTTGTTTGTTGATGATTATTCTAGAAGGACCTGCATCATTCACCTCACACATAAGTCAGAAGTTTTGAAATGCTTCAAGAGATACAGAAGATTGACTGAAAATGAGAGTGGAAAGAAGATCAAAGTATTGAGGTCAAATCAAGGCATTGAATTCATAAATAGAGCTTTTGAAGATTACCTTGAGAAGCATGGAATTCACCAGCAGATGGCAGCAGCAAGAACTCCTCAACAGAACGGGGTGGTAGAGAGGAAAAATAGAGCTATGGTTGAAATGGCAAGAACTCTACTACTAGAATCCAAGCTTCACACACGATTTTGGACAGAAGCAACATTTACAGTCGTGCACCTATTGAACAGAGTTTCACTAAGGCCCAATACTAATAAGACTCCATATGAGCTATGGACTGGGAAGAAGACAATAGCCAAGTATCTTAGAATCTTTGGCAGCCCATGTTTTGTGAAGAACAAGGAGCAAAACTTGGGAAAATTCCATGCTAGGTTAGATGAAGGCATCTTTGTGGGATACTCAACAAAGACAAAAGGTTATAGAGTTTTTCTGCGTAAACTGGGAAAAGTGGTCACTTCCAGTGATGTGAGAATAGATGAAAACTGAAAAACAATGCATAATGGAGAAGCTGAGGATAGTGAAGAAGATGACTTCAAGATAGATGAAGAATCTGACCAACATGAAGAAGTGGGAAAAGAAGTAAGTTCAGACTCAGAGAAGAGTGAGTCTGAAGATGAAGAAGAAAATTCTCTTGCAACTAAGACTATGTAAGAGAGAAAGACAAAGAAGACATGGACCAGTGCTCATCAAGGAAATCAAATAATAGGTGACCCATAAGCAGGAGTTACAACAAGAAGAAGAATTGTGGGAGCTACTGCTTTACTCTCACAAGTTGAACCTAAATCTGTTGAAGAGGCTGCATAAGACAAAGCCTGGATCAAAGCTATCAATGAGGAGCTGGATCAAATCGAGAAGAATGAAACATGGGAGCTGGTTCCAAGACCCACTGACAAGAATGTCATAGAAACAAAATGGGTGTTTAAAAATAAACACAATGAAGATGGCAAGGTGGTGAGGAACAAGGCTAGGCTGGTTTGCAAAGGCTACACTCAGATAAAAGGAGTAGATGTTGATGAAACTTTTTCACCAGTAGCAAGGTTGGAAACTATCAGAATGTTCTTAGCTTTGGCAGCACATAAGAGGTATAAAGTTTACTAGATGGATGTGAAATCAGCCTTTCTGAATGGGCTCCTGAAAGAAGAAGTGTATATTGAACAACCCGATGGAGTACAAATCAGTGAGGATGAGACACACGTGTGCAAGCTGAAGAAAGCCTTGTATGGCCTTAAACAAGCCCCAAGAGCATGGTACAGCAGGTTGGAGGCATATTTGAGAAGGTTGAACTTTAGAAGAGGAACAATTGATAATAACCTATATGTGTTCAACTCAGAGAAAGGCCAATTGATAACCATAGTATATGTAAATGACATCATCTTTGGAGGGGATCACTCTGATCTATGCCAAGAATTTGCACAAAAGATGAGTGAGGAATTTGAGATGTCATTGATTGGAGAAATGACTTACTTTCTTGGATTACAAATAAAACAATGTGAAGAAGGTATTTTTATTTCTCAAACAAAATATGCCAAAGAGATGCTGAAAAAGTTAGGCATAGAGGATGGCAGACCTGTCAGTACCCCTATGCCAATAGGCTGCAAGTTAACAAAAGATCAGAAAGGAAGGAGTACAAGCCCTACAGTATACAAGAAGATGATAGGGAGCCTTCTGTACCTTACAGCATCAAGACCTGATCTCATGCAAGCTGTGTGCATTGCCAGCAGATTCCAAGCTGACCCTAAGGAATCTCATGTGTTGGCAGTGAAAAGAATCCTAAGATACCTCAAGGGGACACTAGAAATGGGCTTGTGGTATCCTGCCATGGATTCTGTAAAACTACGAGCATACACTGATGCAGACTGGGCAGGAAGCACAGATGATAGAAAATCAACCAGTGGCTGCAGCTTCTACTTGGGTTCAAAGTGTGTTGCATGGCTAAGTAAAAAGCAAAACAGTGTTGCTTTAAGCACAGCAGAGGCTGAGTATATGGCTACTTGTGCAGCATGTACTCAGGTGATATGGATGCAAAGACAATTGGCTAATTTGGGTGTTGAAGTGAAGTTTCCAGTGAGTGTACTTTGTGATAATCAAAGTGCAATTGATCTTAGCAAGAATCCAGTTCAACATTCAAGGAGCAAGCATATTGACATCCGGTATCACTTCATCAAGGATCAAGTGGAAGAGGGCACAATTCAGTTGGAGTATGTTGGCACTAAAGATCAAATATCAGATATTCTAACTAAACCTCTGTCCATAGATCTGTTTGAAAAGCACAGAATGAGTCTATCTGTGCAAATGCCTCCTCAAGCTTGAAGTTCAGGTGAATCCTTCATCTCTACTTTGCAGGTTTTTCAAATTTGTAATTGGTTGGCAAAGGGGGAGAGAAGCAACAGTGAAGGGGCAGCTGTTAAGGAAAGGGGAGTGCTTATTTAGGGGGAGTTGTAATCCATCTACTTCTGGAATATTACTCTAAGAAGATTATGAAGGATTACTGCATAATGGTTTTTATTGTGAGTGTTGCCAACAATTACAAAGGGGGAGATTGTTATTCCCACAGCCTTGTATGAGTTGTAATTGTTGTCAACTAAGGTTAAGTGTGCAAGAAAGTAAAGCCACATGGAAGGACAAGAAAGTAAATTTGCCGCATAAGGGAAAGAATGTAAATCTACCACGTAAGCCCTATTAGGGTTTCATGGAAGAGAGTATATAAAGGCCTTGGAAGACAAAACTAGGGCAGAGGGCCAACACAATTGAAAAAACAGCAACCCTACAACAACCGGCCAAAAGGAAGAGAGAGCAGAACGGCAAGAGATCATAAACGACACCACCGGGAGAGCAAACCAGAAACGCCTCCTGCAAGCAAACCAGAAACGCCTCCTGCAAGCAAACCAGAAACACATCTTGCAAGCAAACCAGAAACGCCTCCTACAAGGAAACCAGAAACACATCCTGCAAGCAAACCAGAAACACACAACCAGCAAGAGGAGAAATAAGAAACAGACCACCCGAAAGAAAAGACAGCAGACCTGGTATCTGTGCGACCACCTGGAAGGAACCACCGTGGATGTACGTCACATTAACGGAACCACGTAAATCTCGTGTGTCCTTAATTTGCTTTACGTTCTGTATTTTGAATTGAGTTGTGAATGCAGCTAAAGTATCAGCCAACCCACAACCTAATGAAGACCTAAACAAGAACATTCGAATTGTTTATTAGGCAAGGTGTCTGAAAGGTGACTTTGGGGACTATTGTGATTAGTAGGTAGCAATAGATCTACCTTAGTCGAATCTGAGAAAGAGTTCGCTTTTAAGAAGAGATTGAAGTTGTTCACTTTCCTACAAATTGCGAATTGTGGTGATATTGATTCACCCCCTCTCTCAGTATCACAAACTAGTAGATCCTAGGAGAAGTCGGAAATTTCATATAATATTCATACACAAAAGTGTATTTTATTGAAATGTGTCCATTACTTGTATCTTTCTTCAATTAAGATATTCAAATATTATGTTTTTCCCTCCACTCAAAATGAAAAGGCGTTAACATTGAATTTAAAAATCAAAACATTGCATTTTTAAAATTTTAAAATCTTCTAGGAATAAATGATATGTAAATAATCAATTGAATTTGAATTTTGTAATTTTTTTAATTGTCTCCTTTGCTACAATGTAATTTGAAAAGATTTCTCTACTTTTTGGGTACAGACACATCACTTAAGAAAAAGCGAATGCAATGGACTCTAATAAGAAGCCTCCCCACTCCCCTTTAGAGATTTATGCTTGACCCAACTTTGAGGCGTGAGATTGGTATTTATAATATTCATCTACGAAAGTCTATCCTATTCAAATGAGTCCATTACTTGTATTTTTCTTCAATTAACATATTCAAATATTATATTTTTCCCTCCACTCATAATGTAATGGCATTAATATTGAATTTAAAAATCAAAACATTACATTTTTACACTTTTAAACTCTTATAGGGATAAATGGATTGTCAATAATCAATTAAATTTAAATTCTCTAATTTTTTTAATTGTCTCCTTTGCTATAATGCAATTTGAAATGATTAATCTAATTTTTGGGTACACACATATTGCTTAGGAAAAAGCGAATGCAATGAACTCTAATTAAAAGCTTCCTCACTCCTCTCTAGAGGTTTATGCTTGACCCAAGATTGAAGCGTGAGATTGGTATTTATAATATTCAACCACAAAAGTGTATTATATTCGAGTGAATCCATTACTTAAATTTTTCTTCAATTAACATATCCAAATATTATGTTTTTTTCTCCACTAAACATGTAATGGCATTGACATTGAATTAAAAAATCAAAATATTACATTTTTACAATTTTAAAGTCTTCTAAGGATAAATGCAATGTCAATAATCAGTTGAATTTAAATTTTATAATTTTTTAATTGTCTCTTTTATTACAGTGCAATTTAAAATGATTCATCTACTTTTTGGGTACAGACATATCACTTAAGGAAAAACGAATACAATGGACTCTAATAAGAAGCTTCCCTACTCCCTCGAGATATTTATACTTGACCTAATGTTTAAGCATACGATTGGTAGTTATAATTTTCATACACTAAAGTGTCTTATACGGAAGTGTGTCCATTACTTTTATTTTTCTTTAATTAACATATTCAATTATTATGTTTTTCCCACCACTTAAAATGCAATGACATTAACATTGAATTTAAAAATCAAAACATTGCATTTTTACACTTTTAAAGTCTTTTAGGGATAAATGGATTGTCAATAATCAATTGAATTTAAATTCTATAATTTTTTTAATTGTCTCCTTTGCTATAATGCAATTAGAAATGATTTATCTAATTTTTGGTGCAAACATATCGCTTAGGAAAAAGCGAATGCAATGGACTCTAATTAAAAACTTCCTCACTCCCCTTTAGAGGTTTATGCTTGACCTTAGATTGAAGCATGAGATTGGTATTTATAATATTCAACCACAGAAGTGTATTATATTCGAGTGAATCCATTACTTGAATTTTTCTTCAATTAACATATCCAAATATTATGTTTTTTTCTCCACTAAACATGCAATGGCGTTGTCATTGAATTCAAAAATCAAAACATTGCATTTTTACAATTTTTACAATTTTAAAGTCTTCTAAGGATAAATGCAATGTCAATAATTAGTTGAATTTAAATTTTATCATTTTTTTAATTGTCTCTTTTATTACAGTGCAATTTAAAATGATTTATCTACTTTTTGGGTACAAACATATCACTTAAGGAAAAATGAATACAATGGACTCTAATGAGAAGCTTCCTTACTCCCCCCGAGATATTTATACTTGACCCAATGTTTAAGCGTACGATTGGTAGTTATAATTTTGATACACTAAAGTGTATTATACGAAAGTGTGTCCATTACTTGTATTTTTCTTTAATTAACATATTCAATTATTATGTTTTTCCCACCACTTAAAATGCAATGACATTAACATTGAATTTAAAAATCAAAACATTGCATGTTTACACTTTTAAAGTCTTCTAGGGATAAATGGATTGTCAATAATCAGTTGAATTTAAATTCTGTAATTTTTTTAATTGTCTCCTTTGCTATAATGCAATTAGAAATGATTTATCTAATTTTTGGGTGCAAACATATCGTTTAGGAAAAAGCGAATGCAATGGACTCTAATTAGAAGCTTCCTCACTCCCCTCTAGAGGTTTATGCTTGACCCAAGATTAAAGCATGAGATTTGTATTTATAATATTCAACCACTAAAGTGTATTCTATTTAAGTGAGTCCATTACTTGAATTTTTCTTCAATTAACATATCCAAATATTATGATTTTTTCTCCATGCAAAATGCAATGGCATTGACTTTGAATTCAAAAATCAAAACATTGCATTTTTACAATTTTTACAATTTTAAAGTCTTCTAGGGATGAATGCACTATCAATAATTAGTTGAATTTAAAATTTATAATTTTTTTAATTGTCTCCTTCGTTACAATGCAATTTGAAATGATTTATCTACTTTGTGGGTACAAACATATCACTTAGGAAAAAGTGAATGGAATGGTCTCTAATAAGAAGCTTCCCCACTCTCCTCTAAAGATTTATGCTTAACCCAACATTTAATCGTGCGATTGGTATTTATAATATTCATCCACTAAAGTCTATCCTATTCAAATGAGTTGTTTACTTGTATTTTTCTTCAATTAACATATTGAAATATTATGTTTTTTCATCCACTCAAAATGCAATGACATTAACTTTGAATTTAAAAATCAAAACATTGCATTTTTACAATTTTAAAGTCTTTTAGGAATAAATGCACTGTAAATAATCAGTTGAAATTGAATTTTGTAATTTTTTTAATTGTCTCCTTTGCTACAATGCACTTTGAAAAGATTTCTCTACTTTTTGGGTACACACACATCACTTAAGAAAAAGTGGATGTAATGGACTATAATAAGAAGCCTCCCCACTCCCCTTTAGAGATTTATCCTTGAGCAAACATTGATGTGTGAGAATGGTATTTATAATATTCATCCACTAAAGTCTATCCTATTTGAATGACTCTATTACTTCTATTTTTTGCTAATTAACATATTCAAATATTTTGTTTTTCCCTCCACTTAAAATGAAATGGCATTAACATTGAATTTAAAAATCAAAACATTACACTTTTACACATTCAAAGTCTTCTAGGGATAAATGGATTGCCAATAATCAGTTGAATTTAAATTCTATAATTTTTTTAATTGTCTCCTTTGCTATAATGCAATTTGAAATGATTTATCTAATTTTTGGGTATGAAGATATCGCTTAGGAAAAATTGAATGCAATGGACTTTAATTAGAAGCTTCCTTACTCCCCTCTAGAGGTTTATGCTTAACCCAAGATTGAAGCATGAGATTGGTTTTTATAATATTCAACCACTAAAGTTTATTCTATTCGAGTAAGTCCATCACTTGAATTTTTCTTCAATTAACAAATCCAAATATTATGTTTTTTTCTCCACTCAAAATGCAATGACATTGACATTGAATTGAAAATCAAAATATTGCATTTTTACAATATTTTTACAATTGTAAAGTCTTCTAAGGATAAATGCAATGTCAATAATCAATTGAATTTAAATTTTATAATTTATTTAATTGTCTCCTTTACTACAACACAATTTGAAAAGATTTCACTACTTTTTGGGTACAAACATATCACTTAAGTAAAAATGAATACAATGGACTCTAATAAGAAGCTTTCCCACACCCTTCTAGAGATTTATGCTTAACCCAACATTTAAGCGTATGATTGGTATTTATAATATTCATATAATAAAGTGTATTTTATTGAAATGTGTCCATTATTTGTATTTTTCTTTAATTAAAATATTCAAATATTATGTTTTTCCCTCCACTCAAAATGTCATGGCATTAACATTGAATTTAAAAAACAAAACATGGCATTTTTAAAATTTTTTACAATTTTAAAGTCTTCTAGGGATAAATGCATTGCCAATAATTAGTTCAATTTAAATTTTGTAATTTTTTTAATTGTTTTCTTTGCTACAATGAAATTTGAAATGATTTATCTACTTTTTGGGTACAAACATATAACTTAAGAAAAAATGAATGTAATGCACTCTAAGAAGAAGTTTCCCCACTGCCCTCTAAAGGTTTATACTTGACCGAACATTGAAGGGTGAGATTGGTATTTAAAATATTCATCCACTAAAGTGTATTCTATTCAAATGAGTCCATTACTTGTATTTTTCTTCAATTAACATATTCAAATATTATGTATATCTCTCCACCCAAAATGCAATGGCATTAATATTGAATTTAAAAATCAAAACATCGCATTTCTACAATTTTTATAATTTTAAAGTCTTTTAGGGATAAATGCATTGTCAATAATCAGTTGAATTTAAATTTTGTAATTATTTTAATTGTCTCCAGTGCTCTAATGCAATTTGAAATGATTTATCTACTTTTTGGGTACAAAAATATTACTTAAGAAAAAGGAAACGCAATGGACTCAAATAAGAAGTTTCCCCACTCCCCTCTAAAGATTTATGCTTGACCCAAAATTGAAGCGTGGGATTACTATTTATAATATTCATCTACTAAAGTGTATTGTATTCAAGTGAGTCTATTACCTGTATTTTTCTTTAATTAACTTATTCAAATATAATGTTTTTCTCTCCACTCAAAATGCAATGGCATTAACATCGAATTTAAAAAATAAAACATGACATTTTTACAATTATATCAATTTTAAAGTCTTCTAGGGATAAATGCATTATCAATAATCAGTTCAATTTAAATTTTGTAATTTTTTTTAATTGTCTTCTTTGCTAATTGTCTTCTTTGCTACAATGCAATTTGAAATGATTTATCTACTTTTTGGGTACAAACATATCACTTAAGAAAAAGCGAATACAATGCCCTCTAATAAGAAGTTACCCCACTCCCCTCCAAAGGTTTATGCTTGACCCAACATTGAAGGGTGAGATTGGTATTTAAAATATTCATCCACTAAAGTGTATTCTATTCAAGTGAGTCCATTACTTGTATTTTTCTTCAATTAACATATTCAAATATTATGTATATCTCTCCACCTAAAATGCAGTGGCATTAACATTGAATTTAAAAATCAAAACATTGCATTTCTATAATTTTTATAATTTTAAAGTCTTTTAGGGATAAATGCATTGTCAATAATCAGTTGAATAAGAATTTTGTAATTCTTTTAATTGTCTATAGTGCTCCAATGCAATTTGAAATGATTTATCTACTTTTTGGGTACAAACATATCACTTAAGAAAAAGTAAATGCAATGCACTCTAATAAGAAGCTACCCCACTCCCCTCGAGAGGTTTATGCTTGACCCAACATTGAAGGGTGAGATTGGTATTTAAAATATTCATCCACTAAAGTGTATTCTATTCAAACATTGAAAAATCCAAACATTGCATTTTTAGAATTTTAAAGACTTCTAGGGATAAATGCATTGTCAATAATCCGTTGAATTTAAATTTTGTAATTTTTTTAAGTGTTTCCTTTGCTACAATGCAATTTGAAATGATTTATTTACTTTTTAGGTACAAACATATAATTTAAGAAAGAGCAAATGCAATGGGCTCAAATAAAAAGCTTTCCCACTCCCCCCTAGAGATTTGTGCTTAACCCAGCAATGAAGTGTGACATTGGTATTTATAATTTTTATTCACTAAATTATATTTTATTCAAGTGAGTCTAAGACTTGTATTTTTCTCCAACTAACATAGTCAAATATTATGTTTTTCTCTGCACTCAAAATGCAGTGGCATTAACATTCAATTTAAAAATCAAAACATTTCATTTTTACAATTTCAAAGACCTTTAGGGTTAAATCCATTGTCAATAATCAATTAAATTTAAATTTTGTAATTTTTTTTTATTGTCTCCTTTGCTACAATCCAATTTGAAATGATTTATCTACTTTTTGGGTACAAACATATCACTTAAGAAAAAGCAAACGCAATGGACTTTAATAAGAAGCTTCCCTACTCCCCTCTAGAGATTTATGCTTGACCCAACATTAAAGCGTAAGATTGGTATTTAGAATATTCATCCACTAAATTGTATTCTATTCAAGTGAGTCCATTACTTGTACTTTTCTTCAATTAACATATTCAAATATTAGGCTTTTCTCTCCACTCAAAATGCAATGGCATTGACTTTGAATTTAAAAATCAAAACATTGGAGTTTTACAATTTTCAAGATTTCTAGAGATAAATGCATTGTCACTAATCAATTGAATTTAAATTTTGTAATTTTTTTAATCGTCTTCTTTCATACAATGCAATTTGAAATCATTTATTTACATTTCGGGTACAAACATACCACATACGAAAAAGTGAATGCAATGGACTCTAATAAGAAGCTTCCCTACTCCCCTTTAAAGATTTATGCTTGACCTAACATTGAAGCGTGAAATTGGTATTTATAATATTCATCCACTAAATTGTATTCTATTCAATTGAGTCCATTACTTGTACTTTTCTTCAATTAACATATTCAAATATTAGGTTTTTCTCTCCACTCAAAATGCAATGGCACTAACATTGAATTTAAAAATCAAAACATCGTATTTTTACAATTTAAAAGATTTCTAGATATAAATGCATTGTCACTAATCAATTGAAATTAAATTTTGTAATTTTTTTAATCGTCTTCTTTGCTACCATGCATTTTGAAATGATTTATCTGCTTTTTGGGTACAAACATACCACTTAAGAAAAAGTGAATGCAATGGATTCTAAAAAGAAGCTTTCCCACTCCCTTCTAGAGATTTATGCTTTACCAGTAATGAAGCCTGAAATTGGTATTTATAATATTCATTCACTGAATTGTATTGTATTCAAGTGAGTCCATTACTTGTATTTTTCTTCAATTAACACATTCAAATATTAGGCGTTTCTCTCCACTCAAAATGCAATGGCATTAACATTGAATTTAAAAATCAAAACATTTCCTTTTTACAATTTTTCCAATTTTAAACTCTTTAAGGGATTAATGCAGTGTCAATAATAAGTTCAATTGAAATTTTTTGGTATAAACATATTACTTAAGAAAAAGCGAATGTGATGGACTCTAATAATAAGCTTCCCCACTCCCCTCTAGAGATTTATTCTTGACTCAACATTGAAGTGTGCGATTGGTATATATAACATTCATCCCCTAAAATGTATTCTATTCAAGTCAGTGCATCACTTGTATTTTTCTTCAATTAACATATTCAAATATTAGGTTTTTCTCTCGACTCAAAATGCAATGGCATTAACATTGATTTGAAAGTCAAAACATTGCATATTTACAATTTTAAAGACTTCTAGGGATAAATGCATTGTGAAGAATCAATAGAATTTAAATTTTGTAATTTTTTTAATTGTCTCCTTTGCTACTATGTAATTGGAAATGATTAATTTACTTTTCAGGAACAAACATACCAATGAAGAAAAAATGAATGCAATGCACTCTAATAAAGAGCTTACCCACTCCCCACTAGAGATTTATGCTTAACCTAACATTGAAACATGAGATTCATATTTAGAGTATTCATCCAATAATTGTATTCTATTCAAGTGTGTCCATTACTTGTATTTTTCTTCAACTAACATATTCAAATATTAGGTTTTTCTCCCCACTCAAAATGCAATGGCATTAACATTGAATTTAAAAATCAAAACATTGCATTTTTACAATTTTATAGGCTTCTAGGGTTAAATTCATTGTCTATAATCAGTTAAATTTAAATTTTGTAATTTTTTTCATTGTTTCCTTTGCTACAATGCAACTTGAAATGATTTATTTATTTTTCAGGTACAAACATATCACTCAAGAAAGAGTGACCACAATGGATTCTAATAAGAAGCTTCCCCATTTACCTTTAGAGATTTATGGTTGACCCAACATTAAAGCGTGAGATTGGTTTTTATAATATTCATCTACTAAATTGTATTCTATTCAAGCGAGTCCATTACTTGTATTTTTCTTCAATTAACATATTCAAAGATTTGGTTTTTCTCTCCACTCAAAGTGCAAAGCCATTAACATTGAATTTTAAAATCCTAACATTGCAATTTTACAATTCTAAAGACTTATAGGGACAAATGCACTATCATTAATGAGCTGAATTTAAATTTTTTAATCTTTTTAATTGTCTCCTTCGCTACAATGCAATTCGAAATGATTTATTTACTTTTCGGGTACAAACATATCACTTAAGAAAGAGCGACTGCATTGGACTCTAATAAGAAACTTCCCCACTCCTCATTAGAGATTTATCCTTGACCCAACATTGAAGCGTGAGATTGGTATTTATAATATTCATCCACTAAATTGTATGATATTCAAGTGACTCCATTGCTTGTATTTTTCTTCAATTAAGATATTCAAATATTAGGTTTTTCTCTTCACTTAAAATGCAAAGGCATTAACATTGAATTTAAAAATCAAAACATTACATTTTTAGAATTTTTCCAATTTTAATCTCTTCAAAGGATTAATGCAGTGTCAATAATTAGTTCAATGGAAATTTTGTAATTTTTTTAATTTTCTCCTTTGCTACAATGCAATTTGAAATGATTTATCTACATTTTGGGTATAAACATATCACTTAAAAAAAACAAATGCTTTGGACTTTAATAAGAAGCTTCCCCACTCCTTTCTAGAGGTTTATGCTTGACCCAACATTAAGGCGTGTGATTGGTATTCATAATATTCATCCACTAAAGTGTATTCTATTCATTTGTGTCCATTACTTGTATTTTTCTCCAATTAACATATTCAAGTATTAGGTTTTTCTCTTCACTCAAAATGCAATGGCATTAACAATGAATTTAAGAATCATAATATTGCATTTTTACAATTTTTACAATTTTGAACTCCTCTAGGGATAAATGTATTGTCAATAATCAATTGAATTTAAATTTGTAATTTTTTTCATTGTCTCCTTTTCTACAATGCAATTTGAAATGATTTATCTACTTTTTGAGTACAAACATATCACTTAGCAAAAAGTGAATGCAATGGCTCTAATAAAAAGCTTGCCACTCCCCTCTAGAGATTTATTCTTGACCTAACATTGAAGTATGAGATTGGTATTTAGAATATTCATCCACTAAATTGTATTCTATTCAAGTGAGTCCATTATTTGTATTTTTCTTCAATTAACATATTTAAATATTAGGTTTTTCTCTCCACTCAAAAAGCTGTGGCATCAACATGAATTGAAAAATGAAAAATTGTATTTTCACAATTTTAAAGACTTTTAGGGATAAATGTATCGTCAATAATTAGTTGAATTTAAATTTTGAAATTTTTTTAATTGTCTTCTTTGCTACAATGCAATTTGAAAAAATTTATCTAGTTTTTGGGTATAAACATATCACTTAAGAAAAAGCGAATGCAATGGACTCTAATAAGAAGCTTACCCAATCCCCACTAAAGATTTATGCTTGACCTAGCATTAAAGCATAAGATTGGTATTTAGAATATTCATCCTCTAAATTGTATTCTATTCAACTAGGTCCATTACTTGTATTTTTCTTCAAATAACATATTCAAATATTAGTTTTTTCTCTCCACAAAAAAATTCAATAGCCTTAGCATTGAATTTAAAAATCCAAACATTGCATTTTTACAATTTTAAAGACTTCTACGGATAAATGCTTTGTCACAAATCGGTTGAATTTAAATTTTGTAATTTTTTTAATTGCCTGCTTTACGACAATGCATTTTGAAATGATTTATCTACTTTTTGGGTAAAAACATATTGCTTAAGAAATAGTGAATGGAATGGACTCTAATAAGAAGCTTCCCCACTCCCCTTTAGAGATTTATGCTTGAGCCAACATTGAAGCGTGAGATTGGTATTTATGATATTCATCCACTAAATTGTATTCTATTCAAGTGAGTCCATTACTTGTACTTTTCTTCAATTAACATATTCAAATATTATGTTTTTCTCTCCACTCAAAATGCAATGGCATTAACATTAAATTTAAAAATCAAAAATTGCATTTTTATAATTTTAAAGTCTTTTAGGGATAAATGCATTCTAAATAATCAGTTGAATTTGAAATTTTGTAATCTTTTTCATTGTCTTCTCTACTACAATGCAATTTGAAATGATTTATCCACTTTTTGGGTATTAACATAACACTTAAGAAAAAGCAAATGCAATGGACGTTAACAAGAAGCTTTTGCACTCCCCCTTAGAGATTTATGTTTGAGCCAACAATGAAATGCGACATTGGTATTTTTAATATTCATCCACTAAATTGTATTATACTCAAGTGAGTCCATTACTTGTATTTTTCTTCAATTAACATATTCAAATATTATGTTTTTCTCTACACTCCAAATGCAATGGCATTAACAATCTATTCAAATATCAAAACATTGCATTTTTACAATTTTTAGAATTTTAAAGTCTTCTAGGGTTAAATACATTATCAATAATCAGTTGAATTTAAATTCTATAATTTATTTAATTGTCTTTTTTGCTATAATGCAATTTGAAATGATTTATCTACTTTTTGGGTACAAAGATATCACTTAAGAAAAAGCGAATGCAATGGGTTCTAATAAGAAGCTTCCCCACTCCCTTCTAGAGATTTATGCTTGAGCCAACATTAAAGTGTGAGATTGGTATTTGGAATATTCATCCACTAAATTGCATTATATTCAAGTGAGTCCATTACTTGTATTTTTCTTCAATCAACATATTCAAATATTAGGTTTTTCCCTCCACTAAAAATGCAATGGCATTAACATTGAATTTAAAAATCAAAAATTGCATTTCTATAACTTTAAAATCTTCTAGGGATAATTGCATTGTCAATAAGCGGTTGAATTTGAAATTTTGTAATTTTTTTTTTCATTTTCTTCTTTGCTACAATGCAATTTGAAATGATTTATCTAGTTTTTGGGTACAAACATAACACTTAAGAAAAAGTGAATGCAATGGACTCTAATAAGAAGCTTCTGCACTCCCCCTAGAGATTTATGCTTGAGCTAACATTGAAGCATGACATTTGTGTTTTTAATATTCATCTACTAAATTGTATTATACTCAAGTGAGTCTGTTACTTGTATTTTTCATCAATCAACATATTCAAATATTAGGTTTTTCCCTCCACTGAAAATGTAATGACATTAACAATTTTAAACTTTTCAAGGGATTGATGCATTGTCAATAATCAATTGAAATTACATTTTGTAATTTTTTTTAATTTTTCTCCTTTACTACAATGCAATTTGAAATGATTTATCTACTTTTTAGGTACAAACATATCACTTAAGAAAAAGGGAATGCAATGGACTCTAATAAGAAGTTTTCCTACTCTCCTTTAGAGATTTATGCTTGACCTAACATTGAAACATGAGATTGGTATTTATAATATTCATCCACTAAAGTGCATTCCATTCAAGTGTGTCCAATACTTTTATGTTTCTTCAATTAACATATGCAAATATTATGTTTTTCGCTCCACTAAAAAAGCAATGGCATTATCATTGAATTTAAAAATCAAGCCATTGCATTTCTATAATTTTAAAGTCTTCTAGGTATAAATGCATTCTCAAGAATCAGTTGAATTTAAATTTTGTAATTCTTTTAATTGTCTTTTACCCTATAATGCAATTTGAAATGATTTATCTACTTTTTGGGTACAACCATATCTCTTAAGAAAAAACAAATGCAATGGATTCTAATAAAAGCTTCCCCACTCCCTCCTTGAGATTTATGCTTGACCCAACATTGAAGCGTGAGATGGGTATTTATAATATTCATCTACTAAATTGTATTCCATTCAAGTGTGTCCATTACTTGTATGTTTCTTCAATTAACATATGCAAATATTATGTTTTTCTCTCCACTCAAAAAACAATGGCATTATCATTGAATGTAAAAATCAAGCCATTGCTTTTCTATAATTTTAAAGTCTTCTAGGGATAAATGCATTATCAAGAACTAGTTGAATTTTAATTTTGTAATTCTTTTAATTGTCTTTTGCCCTATAATGCAATTTGAAATGATTTATCTACTTTTTGGGTACAACCATATCTCTTAAGAAAACAAAAATGCAATGGATTCTAATAAAAGCTTCCCCACTCCCTCCTTGAGATTGATGCTTGACCCAACATTGAAGCGTGAGATTGGTATTTATAATATTCATCTACTAAATTGTATTTCATTCAAGTGTGTCCATTACTTGTATGTTTCTTCAATTAACATATTCAAATATTATGTTTTTCTCTCCCCTCAAAATGTAAGGGTATTCACATTGAATTTAAAAATCAAACCATTGCTTTTCTATAATTTTAAAGTCTTCCAAGGATAAATGCATTCTCAAGAATCATTTGAATTTAAATTTTGTAATTTTTTTAATTGTCTTCTTTGTTACAATACAATTTCAAATGATTTATCTGCTTTTTGGGTATGAACATAACACTTATGAAAAAATGAATGCAATGGACTCTAATAAATAACTTCCCCACTCCCCCCAGAGGTTTATGCTTGAGCCAACATTAAAGCGTGAGATTAGTATTTATAATATTCATCCATTAAATTATATTCTGTTAATGTGAGTCCATTCCTTGTATTTTTCTTCAATTAACATATTCAAATATTATATTTTTCTTTCCACTCAAAATGAAATGACATTAACAGTAAGTGTAAAAGTCAAAACATTACATTTTTTAAATTTTAACGATTTTAAACTCTTCCAAGGATTAATGCATTGTCAATAATCAGTTGAATTTAAATTTTGTAATTTTTTTAATTGTCTCCTTTGCTACAATGTAATTTTAAATGATTTATCTACTTTTTCGGTACAAATATATCACTTAAGGGAAAGCGAATGCAATGCACTCTAATAAGAAGCTTCCCCACTCCCCTCTAGAGATTTATACTTGACCCAACATTGAAGTGTGAGATTGGTATTTATAATATTCATCCACCAAAATGTATTATATAATTTTAAAGTCTTCTATGGATAAATATATTGTTAATAATTAGTTGAATTAAAATTTTGTAATTTTTTTATTTATCTTCTTTGCAATAATGAAATTTGAAATGATTTATCTACTTTTTGGGTACAAACATATCACTTAAGTAAAAATGAATGCAATGGACTCTAATAAGAAACTTCTCCACTCCCTTTTAGAGATTTATGCTTGACTCAACATTGAAGCATGAGATTGGTATTTATAATATTCTTCTAGTAAAGTGTATTCCATTCAAGTGTATCTATTACTTTTATGTTTCTTTAATTAAAATATTCAAATATTATGTTTTTCTCTCCACTCAAAACGCAATGACATTAGCATTGAATTTAAAAATCAAAATATTGCATCTTTACTATTTTAAAATCTTATAGGGATAAAAGCATTGTCAAAAATCAGTTGAATTAAAATTTTGTAATTTTTTTCATTGTATACTTTGCTACAATGCAATTTGAAATAATTATCTACTTTTTCGCTACAAACATATCACTTAAAGAAAAGCGAATGCAATGCAATGGACTTTAATAAGAAGCTTCTCTACTCCCCTATAGAGATTTATGTTTGACTTGACATTGAAGCATGAGATTGATATTTATAATATTCATCTAGTAAAGTGTATTCCATTCAAGTGTGTCTATTACCTTTATGTTTCTTCAATCAACATATTCAAATATTATGTTTTTCTCTCCAGTCAAAATGCAATGGCATTTTCAATAATCAGTTGAATTTAAATTTTGTAATTTTTTTAATTGTCTTCTTCCCTACAATGCAATACACTTAAGGAAAAGGGAATGCAATGGACTCTAATAAGAAACTTCCCCACTCCCCCCTAGAGATTTTTACTTGAGCCAACATTAAAGCATGAGATTGGTATTTATAATATTCATCCACTAAATTGTATTATATTCAAGTGAGTCCATTACTTGTATTTTTCTTCAATTAACATATTCAACTATTATGTTGTTCACTCCACTCAAAATGTAATGACATTAAAATATAATTTTAAAATCAAAACTTTGCATTTTTACAATTTTTACACTTTTAAACTCTTCAAGGGATTAATGCATTGTGAATAATTAGATCAATTTAAATTTTGTAATTTTTTTAATTGTCTCCATTGCTACAATGCAATTTGAAATGATTTCTTTACTTTTTAGGTATAAATATATCACTCAAGAAAAAGCGAATGTAATGGACTTTAATAAGAAGTTTTCCCACTCCCCTCTAAAGATTTATGCTTGACCCATCATTGAAGCGTGAGATTGGTATTTATAATATTCATCCACTTAGTTGTATTTTATTCAAGTGAGTCCATTACTTGTATTTTTCTTCAATTAACATATTCAAATATTATGTTTTTCTCTCCACTCAAAATGCATTCCATTAACATTGAATTTAAAAATCAAAACATTGCATTTTTACAATTCATACAATTTTGAAGTTTTCTAGCGATAAATGCATTGTCAATAATTAGTTGAATTTACATTTTGTAATTTTTTTAATTGTCTCCTTTGCTACAATGCAATTTGAAATGACTTATCTACTTTTTGGGAGTTTAATAAGAAGCTTCCCTACTCCCCTCTAGAGATTTATGCTTGACCCAACATTGAAGCGTGAGATTGGTATTTATAATATTCATCCACTATATTGTATTCTATTTTAGTGAGTGCATTACTTGTATTTTTCTACAATTAACATATTCAAATTTTACGTTTTTCTCTCCACTCAAAGTGCAGTGGCATTATCATTGAATTTAAAGATCAAAACATTGCATTTATACAATTTTTACAATTTTGACCTCTTCTAGGGATAAATCCATTGTCAATAATCAGTTGAGTTTAAATTTTGTAATTTTTTTAATTGTCTCCTTTGCTACAATGAAATTTGAAATGATTTACCTACTTTTTGGGCACAAACATATCACTTAAGAAAAAGTGAACGCAATGGGTTATAATAAGAAGCTTCCCCACTCCCCTCTAGAGATTTATGCTTGACCCAACATTGATGCGTAAGATTGGTATTTATAATATTCATCCACAAAAGTGTATTCTATTTGATTGTGTCCATTACTTGTATTTTTCTTCAATTAAGATATTGAAATTTAATATTTTTTTTCTCCACTCAAAATGCAGTGGCATTAACATTGAATTTGAAAATCAAAACATTGCATTTCTATAATTTTATAGTCTTCTAGGGGTAAATGCATTGTCAATAATTAGTTGTATTTGAAATTTTGTAATTTTTTTAATTGTTCGCTTCGCCATAATGCAATTTGAAATGATTTATCGACCTTTTGTGTGCAAACGTATCACTTAAGGAAAAGCGAATGCAATCTGCTATAATAAGAGGCCTCCCCATAACCCTCTAGAGATTTATGCTTGACCAAACATTGAAACATACGATTGGTATTTATAATATTCATCTGCAAAAGTGTATTCTATTTAATTAAGTCCATTACTTGTATTTTTCTTCAATTAAGATATTGAAATTTAATGTTTTTCTCTCCACTCAAAATGCAATATTAACATTGAATTTAAAAATCAAAACATTGCATTTTTACAATTTTTAGAATTTTGAACTCTTCTAGGGATAAATGCATTGTCAATAATCAGTTGAATTTAAATTTTTTAATTTTTTTAATTGTCTCTTTTGCTACAATGCAATTTAAAATGATTTAACTACTTTTTGGGTACAAACATATCTCTTAAGAAAAAGCAAATGCAATGGCCTCTAATAAGAAGCTTCCCCACTCCTCTCTAGAGATTTAGGCTTAACCTAACATTGAATTGTGAGATTGGTATTTATAATATTCATCCAATAAATTGTATTCTATTCCAGTGAGTGCATTATTTGTATTTTTCTTTAATTAATATATTCAAATTTTATATTTTTCTCTCCACTCAAAATGCAATGACGTTAACTCTAAAATTAAAAATCAAAACATTGCATTTTTACAATTTTTACAATTTTGACCTCTTCTGAGGACAAAGTCATTGTCAATAATCAATTGAATTTGAATTTTGTAATTTTTTTAATTTTCTCCTTTGTTATAATGCAATTTGAAATGATTTACTTGCTTTTTGGGCACAAACATATCACCTAAGAAATAGCAAACACGATGGGCTCTAATAAGAAGCTTCCCCATTCCAATCTAGAGATTTATGCTTCACCCAATATTAAAGTGTGAGATTAGTATGTATGATATTCATCTACTAAATTGTATTCTATTCAAGAGAGTCCAATACTTGTATTTTTCTTCAATTAACATATTCAAATTTTTTTTTCTCTCCCCTCAAAATGCAATGGCATTAACATTGAATGTAAAAATCAGAACATTGCATTTTTACAATTTTTAGAATTTTTCACTCTTCTAGGGTTAAATGCATTGTCAATAATCAGTAGAATTTAAATTTTGTAATTTTTTTAATTGTCCCCTTTACTACAATGCAATTTGAAAGGATTTATCTTCTTTTTGGGTACAAACATATCCCTTAAGATAAAGCGAATGTAGTGGATTCTAATAAGGAGCTTCCACACACCCCTCTAAAGATTTATGCTTGACCCAACATTAAAGCGTGAGATTGATATTTATAATATTCATCCACTAAATTATATTATATTCGAGTGAGTCCATTACTTGTATTTTTTTTAACTAACATATTCAAATATTATATTTTTCTCTCCACTCAAAATGCAATGACATTAACATTAAATTTAAAAATTAAGACATTTATTTTTACAATTTTAAAGACTTCTAAGGATAAATGCATTGTCAATAATCAATTGAATTTAAATTTTCTAATTTTTTTAATTGTCCCCTTTGCTACAATGCAATTTGAAATGATTTATCTACTATTTGAGTACAAACATATCACTTAAGAAAAAGCGAATGTAATGGACTCTAATAACAAGCTTCCCCACTCCCCTTTAAAGATTTATGCTTGACCAACATTAAAACGTGCTATTGGTATTTATAATATTCATCCACTAAAGTGTATTCTATTCAAGTGAGTCCATTACTTGTATTTTTCTTCAATTAACATTTTCAAATATGAGGGTTTTCTCTCCACTCAAAATGCAATGGCATTAACATTGAATTTAGAAATCAAAACATTTTATTTTTACAATTTTAAAGTCTAACAAGGATAAATGCATTGTCAATAATTAGTTGAATTAAAATTTTGTAATTTTTTTCATTGTATACTTTGCTATAATGTAATTTGAAATGATTTATCTACTTTTTGGGTACAAACAGATCACTTAAGGAAAAGCGAATGTAATGGACTCTAATAAGTAGCTTCCCCACACCCCTCTAGAGATTTAAAAACATTACATTGAATTTAAAAATCAAAACATTGCATTTTTACAATTTTGAAGACTTTTAGGGATAAATGCATTGTCAATACTTAGTTGAATTTAAATTTTGCAATTTTTTTTGTTGTCGCCTTTGCTACAATGCAATTTGAAATGATTTATCTATTATTTGGGTACAAACATATCACTTAAGAAAAAATGAATGCAATAGACTCTAATAAGAAGCTTCCTCACTCTCCTCTAGAGATTTATGCATGTCCTAAGATTGAAGTGTGAGATTGGTATTTATAATATTCATCTACTAAATTGTATTCTATTCAAGTGAGTCCATTACTTGTATTTTTCTTCATTTAACATATTCAAATATTGGGTTTTTCTCTCCACTTAAAATGCAATGGCAACATTGAATTTAAAAATCAAAACGTTGCATTTTTGCTATTTTAAAGTCTTTTAGGGTTAAAAGCTTTGTTGATAATCAGTTGAATTTAAATTTTGAAATTTTTTTAATTCTCTCGTTTGCTACAAACCAATTTGAAATGATTTATTTACATTTTTATAATTTTTGCAATTTTTGTTGTTCCCACAGCTTTGTATGGGTTATAATTGTTGTCAACTAGGGTTAAGTGTGCAAGAGAGTAAAGTCACATGGAAGGGGAGTAAAGTCGCATGGAAGGGCAAGAAAGTAAATCCGCAGCATCGGGGCAAGAAAGTAAATCTGCCGCGTAAGGGGAAGAACGTAAATCTGCCATATAAGCCCTATTAGGGTTTCATGGAAGAGAGTATATAAAGGTCTTGGAAGACAAAACTAGGGTAGAGGGCTAACACAATTGAATAAACAACAACCCTACAATAACCGGCCAAAAGGAAGAGAGAGCAGAACTGCAAGAGATCAGAAACGACACCACCGGGAGAGCAAACCAGAAACGTCACCACTAGGAAAGCAAACTAGAAACATATCCTGCAAGTAAACTAGAAACACCTCATGAAAGCAAACCAGAAACACATCCTGCAAGCAAACCAGAAACGCACAACCAGCAAGAGGAGAAATAAGAAACAGACCACCCGGAAGAGAAGACAGCAGACTAGAAGCGTGAGGCAGGCCGAGAGACGTGAAACAGCAGACCAGAAGCGTGAGACCAGAATGTGCAATGGCGTGACTGATCAGAAGCGTGGGGCAGGCCGTGAGATGTGAAACGGCAGACCAGAAACTTGAGTGCAAGCTGTGAAACCGTGAGACGGTGAAAGCAGGAGTTGTGTGAAACAACCTAGAGAAGGAATTCAATGAAGCATCAGAAAGAACTCAACGTATTTCCAGATTTCTTCAAGAGAGGTTAGAGAGCGTTGCGGTGAACTTCTAAGTGGTAGTGGAGCAGTCTTTCAATTCAACAAAGGCAAGACAAGCTAGAAGAAGGGTAGACACAGTAAGTGACACTCTTTGTATTGTACTTACTTAGTAATTGCAATAGTGAAAGGAGCAGAAGATTAAGACATCCATTGTAACTAGAATTCTCAAGTATAGTGTATAGTCTCGGTAAGGGAGAGAGTCTCTACCACCGTGGATGTACGTCACATTGACAGAATGCAATTTGAAATGATTTATCTACTTTTTGGGTACAAACATATCACTTAACAAAAAGCGAATGCAATGGATTCTAATAAGTAGCTTACCCACTCCCCTCTAGAGATTTATACTTGGCCCAACATTGAAGTGTTAGATTCGTATTTATAATATTTATCTACTAAATTGTATTCTATTCATGAGAGTCCATTACTTGTATTTTTCTTCATTTAACATATTCAAATATTAG
>JAHOYR010000009.1:4295277-4345606 GCA_023213295.1 Bruguiera hainesii
AATATTAGGTTTTTCTCTCCACTCAAAATGCAATGGTATTAACATTGCATTTTTGCAATTTTTTGGACTTTTAGGGACAAAGACATTGCCAATAATCAATTAAATTTGTAATTTTTTTAATTGTCTTCTTTGCTATAATGCAATTAGAAATGATTTATCTACTTTTTGGGTACAAACATATTACTGAAGAAAAAATGAATGCAGTGCACTTTAATAAAAAGCTTTCCCACTCCCCTTGACAGATTTATACTTGATTGAACATTGAAGCGTGAGATTGGTATTTATAGTATTCATCCATTAAATTGTATTCTATTCAAGGGAGTCCATTACTTGTATTTTTCTTCAATTAACATATTCAAATATTAGGTTTTTCTCTCCACTTAAAAAGCAATGGCGTAAATATTGAATTTAAAAATCAAAACATTTCATTTTTACAATTTTTACAATTTTAAAGCATTGTCAATAATCAGTTGAATTTAAATTTTGTAATTTTTTTAATTGTCTTCTTTGCTACAATGCAACTTGAAATGATTTATTTACATTGTGGGTACAAAGATATCACTTAAAAAAAGTAAATGCAATGGACTCTAATAAGAAGATTTCTCAATCCCCTTTAGAGATTTATGCTTGACCTAGTAATGAAGTATGAGATTGGTATTTATAATATTCATCCACTAAAGTGTATTCTATTGAAGTGAGTCCATTACTTGTATTTTTCTTCAATTAACATATTAAAATATTAGGTTTTTCTCTCCACTGAAAAAGCAATGGCATTAACATTGAATTTAAAAATCAAAACATTGCATTTTTACAATTTTAAAGAATCTAAGGATAAATGCATTGTCACTAATCGTTTCAATTTAAATTTTGTAATTTTTTTAATCATCGTTTTTGCTA
Source organism: Bruguiera hainesii (assembly GCA_023213295.1). NCBI lineage: Eukaryota > Viridiplantae > Streptophyta > Magnoliopsida > Malpighiales > Rhizophoraceae > Bruguiera > Bruguiera hainesii. The sequence goes on from JAHOYR010000009.1 coordinate 4,296,175, forward strand.
CAATACAATTTGAAATGATTTATCTACTTTTTGAGTACAAAAATATGACTGAAGAAAAAATTAATGCAATGCACTTTAATAAGAATCTTCCCCACTCCCCTCTAAAGATTTATACTTGAGCCAACATTGAAGCGTGAGATTGGTATTTATAATATTCATCCACTAAATTGTTTTCTATTCAAGTGAGTCCATCACTTGTATTTTTTTTCAATTAACATATTCAAATATTAGGTTTTTCTCCCCACTCAAAAAGCAATAGCGTAAACATTGAATTTAAATTTAAATTTTGTAATTTTTTTAATTGTTTACTTTCTTACAATGCAATTTGAAATGATTTATTTACTTTTTGGGTACAAAGATATCACTTAAAAAAAAGCAAATGCAATGGAGTCTAATAAGAAACTTCCCTACTCCCCTCTAGATATTTATGCTTGACCAAGCAATGAAGCATGAGATTGGTATTTATAATATCATCCACTAAATTGTATTATATTCAAGTGAGTCCATTACTTGTATTTTTCTTCAATTAACATATTCAAATATTAGGATTTTCTCTCCACTCAAAATGCAATGATATTAACTTTGATTTTAAAAATCAAAACATTATATTTGTACAATTTTAAAGACCCTTAGGGATAAATGCATTGTCACTTATTAATTGAATTTAAATTTTGTAATTTTTTTCATTGTCTCCTTTACAATAATGAAATTTGAAATGATTTATCTACTTTTCGGGTATAAACATATCACTTACTAAAAAGTGAATGCAGTGGACTCTAATAACAAGCTTCCCTACTCCCCTCTAAAGTTTTATACTTGACCGAACATTAAAGCATGAGATTGGTATTTATAATATTCATCCACTAAAGTGTATTCTATTGACATGAGTCCATTACTTGTATTTTTCTTCAATTAAAATATTCAAATATTATGTTTTTCTCTCCACTCAAAATGCAATGGCATTAACATTAAATTTAAGAATCAAAACATTGCATTTGTACAATTTTTACAATTTTCAAGTCTTTTAGGGATAAATGCTTGTTAATAAGTAGTTGAATTTAAATTTTGCAAATTTTTTAATTCTCTCCTTTGGTTCAATCCAATTTGAAATGATTTATTTACTTTCTGGGTAGAAACATATCACTTAAGAAAAAGCAAATGCAATGAACTCTAATAAGAAGGTTCCCCACTCCCCTCTAAAGATTTATGCTTAACCCCAAAATGAAGCGTTTGATTGGTATTTATAATATTCATCCACTAAATTTTATTTTATTCAAGTGCGTCCATTACATGTATTTTTCTTCAATTAACATATTCAAATTTTATGTTTTTCTCTCCACTCAAAATGCAGTGGAATTAACAATGAATTTAAAAATGAAAACATTGTATTCTTACAATTTTAAACTCTTCTAGCGATAAATCCAATGTCAATAATCAGTTGAATTTGAAATTTTGTAATTTTTTTACTTGTCTGCTTTGCTAAAATGCAATTTCAAATGATTTATCTACTTGTTGCGTACAAACACGTCACTTGAGAAAAAGTGAATGCAATAGACTCTAATAAGAAGCTTCCCCACTCCTTTATAGAGATTTATGCTTGAGTCAACATTGAAGCATGAGATTGGTATTTATAATATTCATCCTCTAAAGTGTATTCTAATGACGTGAGTCCATTACTTGTATTTTTTTTCAACTAACATATTCAAACATTATGTTTCTTTCTCCACTCAAAATGTAATGGCATTAACATTAAATTTAAAAATCAAGACATTGCATTTTTACAATTTTTACAATTTTAAACTCTTCAAGGGATTAATACATTGTCAATAATTAGTTGAATTTAAATTTTGTAATTTTTTTAATTTTCTCCTTTGCTGCAATGTAATTTGAAATGATTTATCTACTTTTGGAGTACAAACATATCACTTAAGAAAAAACGAATGCAATGGACTCTAATAAGAAGCTTCCCCATACCCTTCTAGAGATTTATACTTCACCTAGCATTGAAGCGTGAGATAGGTATTTATAATATTTATCCACTAAATTATATTCTATTCACATGAGTCCATTATTTGTATTTCTCTTCAATTAACATATGCAAATATTAGGTTTTTCTCTCCACTTAAAATGCAAAGGTATTAACATTGAATTTAAAAATCAAAACAATGCATTTTTGCAATTTTAAAGACTTCTAGGGATAATCAATTTAATTTGAAATTTTGTAATTTTTTTAATTGTCTTCTTACTACAATGTAATTTAAAATGATTTATCCACTTTTTGGGTACAAAGATATCACTTAACAAAAAGCGAATGCAATGAGCTCTAACCAAAAGCGTCCCCAGTCCCCTCTAGAGATTTATGCTTGACCCAACATTCAAGCGTGAGATTGACATTTAGAATATTCATCCATTAAATTATATTCTATTTACCTGAGTCCTTTACTTGTATTTTTCTTCAATCAACATATTCAAAAATTATGTTTTTCTCTTCACTCAAAATGCAATGACATTAACATTAAATTTAAAAAATCAAAACATTGCATTTGTAGAATTTTTACAATTTTCAAGTCTTTTAGGGATAAATACATTGTTAATAATCAGTTGAATTTAAATTTTGTAATTTTTTTCATTCTCTCCTTTGCTACAATCCAATTTAAAATGATTTATTTACTTTTCAGGTACAAACATATCACTTAAGACAAAGTGAATGCAATGAACTCTAATAAGAAGCTTCCCCACACCCCTCTAAAGATTTATGCTTAACCCCAAAATGAAGCATGAGATTGGTATTTATAATATTCATCCACTAAATTGTATTCTATTCAAGTGAGTCCATTACTTGTATTTTCCTTCAATTAACATATTCAAATTGTATGTTTTTCTCTCCACTAAAAAAAAAATGGCATTAACATTGAATTTAAAAATCAAAACATTGCATTTTTTTACAATTTTAAACCCCTCAAAGGATTAATGCATTGTCAATAATCAGTTGAATTTAAATTTTGTAACTTTTTTAAGTGTCTCCTTTGCAAGAATGCAATTTGAAATCATTTATTTACTTTTCGGGCACAGACATATCACTTACGAAAAAGTGAATGCAATGGACTCTAATAAGAAGCTTCCCCACTCCCCTCTAGAGATTTATACATGACCCAACATTGAAGCGTGAGATTGATATTTATAATATTCATCCACTAAATTATGTTCTATTCAAGTGCATCCCTAACTTGTATTTTTCTTCAATTAACATATTCAAATATTAAATTTTTCTCTCCACTCAAAATGCACTGACATTAACATCGAATTAAAAAATGAAAACATTTTATTTTAATAATTTTAAAGACCTCTAGGGATAAATGCATTGTCACTAATTAGTTGAATTCAAATTTTGTAATTTTTTTAATTATCTCTTTTGCTACAATGCAATTTGAAACGATTTATCTACTTTTTGGGTACAAACATATCACTTAAGAAAAAATGAGTGCAATGGACTCTAATAAGAAGCTTCCCCACTCCCTTCTAGAGATTTATTCTTGACCCAGCAATGAAGCGTGAGATTGGTATTTATAATATTCATCCACTAAATTGTATTCTATTCAAGTGAGTCCTTTTCTTGTATTTTTTGTAAACTAACATACTCAAATATTATATTTTTATCTCCACTCAAAATGCAATGGCATTAACATTGAATTTAAAAATCAAGACATTGCATTTTTACAAGTTTTACAATTTTAAACACTTCAAGCAATTAATGCATTGTCAATAATCCGTTGAATTTAAATTTTTTAATTTTTTTAATTCTCCTTTGCTACGATGCAATTTGAAATGATTTACCTACATTTTAGGTACAAACATATCAGTTAACAAAAAGCAAATGCAATGGACTCTCACAAGAAGCTTCCCCACTCCCCTCTAGAGATTTATACTTAACCTAACATTGAAGTGTGAGATTGGTATTTCTAATATTTATCCACTAAATTGTATTCTATTCAAGTGAGTCCATTACATGCAGTTTTCTTCAATTGATATATTCAAATATTAGGTTTTTCTCTCCACTTAAAATGCAGTGACATTAACATTGAATTAAAAAATGAAAACATTCTATTTTAACAATTTTAAATGCATTGTCACTAATTAGTTGAATTTCAATTTTGTAATTTTTTGGAATTGTCTCCTTTGCTACAATGCAGTTTCAAATTATTTATTTACTTTTCGGGTACAAACATATCACTTACAAAAGAGTGAATGCAATGGATTCCAATAAGAAGCTTCTCCACTATCCTCTAGAGATTTATGCCTGACCTAACATTGAAACTTGAGATTAGTAGTTATAATATTAATCCACAAAAGTGTATTCTATTCAAGTGAGTCCCTGGCTTGTATTTTTCTTCAATTAACATATTCAAATATTAGGTTTTTCTCTCCACTCAAAATAAAATGACATTAGCATCAAATTAAAAAAGGAAAACATTTTATTTTAACAATTTTAAAGACCACTAAGGATAAATGCATTGTCACTAATTAGTTAAATTTAAATTTTGTAATTTTTTTAATTGTCTCCTTTGCTACAATGAAATTTGAAGTTATTTATTTACTTTTCGTGTACAAACATATCACTTACGAAAAAGCGAATGGAATGGACTCTAATAAGAAACTTCCCCACTCTCCTCTAAAGATTTATGCCTAACCTGACATTGAAACGTGAGATTAGTATTTATAATATTCATCCACTAAAGTGTATTATATTCAAGTGAGTCCCTTACTTGTATTTTTCTTCAACTACCATACTCAGATATTATGTTTTTATTTCTACTCAAAATGCAATGGCATTAACTTTCAATTTTAAAATCAAGACATTGTATTTTTACAATTTTAAACTCTTTAAGGGATTAATGCATTGTCAATAATCAATTGAATTTCAATTTTGCAATTTTTTTAATTGTCTCCTTTGCTACCATGCAATTTGAAATGATTTATCTTCTTTTTGGTTACAATCATATCACTTAAGAATAAACGAATGCAATGGACTCTAATAACAAGTTTCCTCACTCCCCTCTAGAGATTTATACCTGACCCAACATTGAAGCGTGAGACTGGTATTTATAATATTTATCCACTAAATTGTATTTTATTCAAGTGAGTCCATTACTTGTATTTTTCTTCAATTAACATAATCAAATATTAGGTTTTTCTCTCCACTCAAAAAGCAATGGCGTAAACATTGAATTTAAAAATCAAAATATTTCATTTTTGCAATTTTTACAATTTTAAAATCTTTTAAGGATAAAACCATTGTCAATAATCAGTTGAATTTTAATTTTGTAATTTTTTTAATTGTTTGCTTTGCTACAATGCAATTTGAAATGATTTATTTACTTGTCAGGTACAAACATATCACTTAAGAAAAAGCAAATGCAATGGACTCTAATAAGAAGCTTCCCCACTCCCCTCTCGATATTTATGCTTGACCCAACTATAAAACGAGAGATTGGAATTTATAATATTGATCCATTAATTTGTATTATATTCAAGTGAGTTCATTACTTGTATTTTTCTTCAATTAACATATTCAAATATTAGGATTTTCACACCCCTCAAAATGCAATGGCATGAACATTCAATTTAAAAATCAAAATATTACATTTATACAATATTTACAATTTTAAACTCTTTAAGGGATTAATGCATTGTCAATAATTAGTTGAATTTCAATTTTGTAATTTTTTTGATTGTCTCCTTTGCTACAATGCAATTTGTAATGATTTATCTACTTTTTGGGTACAATGGACTCACTTAAGAAAAATGAATGCAATGGACTCTAATAAGAAGCTTCCCCACTCCCTTCTAGAGATTTATATTTGAATAGACATTGAAGTGTGAGATTGGTATCTATAATATTTATCCACTAAATTATATTCTATTCAAGTGAGTCCATTACTTGTATTTTTCTTCAATTAATATATTTAAATATTAGGTTTTTCTCTGTATTCAAAAAGCAATGGCATAAATATTGAATTTAAAAGTCAAAATATTTCATCTTTGCAATTTTTACAATTTTAAAGTCTTCTAGGGATAAAACCATTGTCAATAATCAGTTGAATTTAAATTTTGTAATTGTTTTAATTGTTTGCTTTGCTACAATGCAATTTGAAATGATTTATTTACTTGTCAGGTACAAACATATCACTTAAGAAAAAGTAAATGCAATGGACTCTAATAAGAAGCTTCCCCACTCCTCTCTCGATATTTATGCTTGACCCAGCTATAAAACGTGAGATTGGAATTCATAATATTGATTCATTAATTTGTATTATATTCGAGTGAGTCCATTACTTGTATTTTTCTTCAATTAACATATTCAAATATTAGGATTTTCACACCCCTCAAAATGCAATGGCATGAACATTCAATTTAAAAATCAAAATATTACATTTAAACAATTTTTACAATTTTAAACTCTTTAAGGGATTAATGCATTGTCAATAATTAGCTAAATTTCAATTTTATAAGTTTTTTGATTGTCTCCTTTGCTACAATGCAATTTGGAATGATTTATCTACTTTTTGGGTACAAGTATATCTCCTAAGAAAAACAAATGCAATGGACTCTAATAAGAAACTTTCCCACTCGCTTCTAAAGATTTATATTTGATCCGACATTGAAGTGTGAGATTGGTATCTATAATATTTATTCACTAAATTATATTCTATTCAAGTGAGTCCATTACTTGTATTTTTCTTCAATTAATATAATTAAATATTAGGTTTTTCTCCGTACTAAAAAGGCAATGGCATAAATGTTGAATTGAAAAGTCAAAATATTTCATTTTTGCAATTTTTACAATTTTAAAGTCTTCTAGGGATAAAACCATTGTCAATAATCAGTTGAATTTAAATTTTGTAATTGTTTTAATTGTTTGCTTTGCTACAATACAATTTGAAATGATTTATTTACTTATTGGGTACAAACATATCACTTAAGAAAAAACAAATGCAATGGACTCTAATAAGAAGCTTCCCCACTCCCCTCTTGATATTTATGCTTGACCCAACTATAAAACGTGAGATTGGAATTTATAATATTGATCCATTAATTTGTATTATATTCAAGTGAGTCCATTACTTGTATTTTTCTTCAATTAACATATTCAAATATTAGGATTTTCACACCCCTCAAAATGCAATGGCATGAACATTCAATTTAAAAATCAAAATATTACATTTATACAATTTTCACAATTTTAAACTCATTAAGGAATTAATGCATTGTCAATAATTAGTTGAATTTCAATTTTGTAATTTTTTGATTGTCTCCTTTGATATGATGCAATTTGAAATGATTTATCTACTTTTTGGGTACAAGCATATCACTTAAGAAAAACGAATGTAATGGACTCCAATAAGAAGCTTCCCCACTCCCTTCTAAAGATTTATATTTGATCCAACTTTGAAGTGTGAGATTGGTATCTATAATATTTATCCATTAAATTATATTCTTTTTAATTGAGTCCATTACTTGTATTTTTCTTCAATTAACATATTTAAATATTAGGTTTTTCTCCGTACTCAAAAAGCAATGGCGTAAATATTGAATTTAAAAGTCAAAATATTTCATTTTTTCAATTTTTACAATTTTAAAGTCTTCTAGGGATAAAAACATTATGAATAATCAGTTGAATTTAAATTTTGTAATTTTTTTAATTGTTTACTTTACTATAATGCAATTTGAAATGATTTATTTACTTTTCGGGTACAAACATATCACTTAAGAAAAAGCGAATGCAATGGACTCTAATAAAAAGGTTCCCCACTCCCCTCCAGAGATTTATGCTTGACCCAACAATGAGTCGTGAGATTGGTATTTATAATATTCATCCACTAAATTGTATTTTATTTAAGTGAGTGCATTACTTGTATTTTTCTTCAACTAACATATTCAAATATTATGTTTTTATCTCCACTCAAAATGCAATGGCATTAATATTGAATTTAAAAATCAAGACATTGCATTTTTACAATATTTACAATTTTAAACTCTTCAAGGGATTGATGCATTGTCAATAATCAATTGAATTTAAATTTTGTAATTTTTTTAATTATCTCCTTTGCTACAATGCAATTTGAAATAATTTATCTACTTTTTAGGTGCAAACATATCAGTTAAAGAAAAGTGAATGCAAAGGAATCTAATAAGAAGCTTCCCCACTCCCCTCTAGAGATTTATACTTGACCTAATATTGAAGTGTGAGATTGATATTTATAATATTTATCCACTAAATTGTATTCTATTCAGGTGAGTCCATTACTTGTATTTTTCTTCAATTAACATATTGAAATATTAGGTTTTTCTCTCTACTCAAAATGAAATGACATTAACTTTGAATTTAAAAATCAAAGCGTTATATTTTTACAATCTTAAAGACCATTTGGGATAAATGCATTGTCATTAATTAGTTGAATGTAAATTTTGTTATTTTTTTGATTGTCTCCTTTGCTACAATGCAATTTGAAATAATTTATTTACTTTTCGGGTACAAACATATCACTTTAGAAAAGGAGAATCCAATGTACTCTAATAAGAAACTTCCCCACTCCCCTCTTGATATTTACACTTGACCTAGCAATGAAGCATGAGATTGGTATTTATAATATTCATCCACTAAATTGTATTCTATTCAAGTGAGTCCATTGCTTGTAGTTTTCGTCAATTAACGTAGTCAAATATTAGGTTTTTCTCTTCACTCAAAATGCAATGGCTTTAACATTGATTTGAAAAATCAAAACATTGCATTTTTACAATTTTAAAGACATTTTAGGTTAAATGCATTGTCAATAATCAGTTAGATTTAAATTTTGTAATTTTTTTCAATGTTTTCTTTGCTACAATGAAATTTGAAACAATTTATCAACTTTTTAGGTACAAACATACCACTTAAGAAAAGCAAATGCAATGGACTCTAATAAGAAGTTTCCCCACTTACCTCTAGAGATTTATGCTTGACCCAACATTGAAGCGTGAGATTAGAATTTCTAGTATTCATCCACTAAAGTGTATTCTATTCAAGTGATTCCATTACTTGTATTTTTCTTTAATTAACATATTCAAAATGCAATGACAATAAAATTGAATCTAGAAATCAAAACATTACACTTTTACAATTTTTACAATTTTGAACTCTTCTAAGGATAAATACATTCTCAATAATTAGTTGAATTTAAATTTTATAATTTTTTTACTTGTCTCCTTTGCTACAATGCAATTTCAAGTGATTTATCCAATTTTTGGGAACAAACATACCATTTGAGGAAAAACGAATGCAATGGACTCTAATAAGAAGTTTCCCGACTCACCTTTAGAGATTTATGCTTGACCTAACATTGAAGCATGAAATTGGTATTTGTATTATTCATCCACTAAAGTGTATTCTATTCAAGTGAGTCCATTACTTGTATTTTTCTTCAATTAACAAATTCAAATATTATGTTTTCCTATCCACCAAAAATGCAACATCATTAACATTGAATTTAAAAACCAAAACATTGCACTATTAAATTTTTACAATTTTAAAGACTTTTAGGGATAAATGCATTGTTAATAATCAGTTGAATTTAAATTTTGTAATTTTTTTAATTGTCTCCTTTGCTACAATGCAATTTCAAATGATTTATTTACTCTTCAGGTAACAAAAAAATCACTTAAGAAAGAGCGAATGCAATGAGCTCTAATAAGAAGCTTCCCCATACCCCTCTAATGATTTATGCTTGAGCCAACATTGAAGCGTGAGATTGGTATTTATAATATTCAGTAACTAAATTGTATTCTATTCAAGTGATTCCATTACTTGGATTTTACTTAAATTAACATTTTCAAATACTAGGTTTTTCTCTCCCCTCAAAATGCAATGACATTAACATTGAATTTAAAAATCAAAACATTGCATTTTACAGTTTTAAGGATTTTTGGAGATAAATGCATTGTCAATAATCAGTTGAATTTAAATTTTGTAATTTTTTTAATTGTTTGCTTTTCTACAAGGCTATTTGAAATAATTTATTTACTTTTCAGGTATAAACATATCGCTTAAGAAAAGTGAATGCAATGGACTCTAATAAGAAAATTACCCACTCCCCTCTAGAGATTTATGCTTGACCCAACATTAAAGTGTGACATTGGTATTTATAATATTTATCCATTAAATTGTATTCTATTCAAGTGAGTCCATTACTTGTATTTTTCCTCAATTAACATATTTAAATATTAGGTTTGTCTCTCCACTCAAAATGCAATGCCATTAATATTGAATTTAAAAATCAAAACATTGTATGTTTACAATTTTAAAGACTTCTAAGGATAAATGCATTGTCATTAATTAGTTGAATTTAAATTTTGTAATTTTTTTACTTGTCTCCTTTGCAACAATGGAATTTGAAATGATTTATTTACTTTTCTGGTACAAAAAAATCACTTAAGAAAAAGTGAATGCAATGGGCTCTAATAAGAAGCCTCCGTACACCCCTCAAGAGATTTATGTTTGACCCAACATTGAAACGTGAGTTTGGTATTTATAATCTTCATCAATTAAATTGTATTCTATTCAAGTTAGTCCATTGAAATGCAGTGGCATTAACATTGCATTTTGCAATTTTAAAGGCCTCTAGGGATAAATGCTTGATTAACAAATTCAAATATTACGTTTTTCACTCAACTCAAAATGCAGTGGTATTAACATTAAATTTAAAAATGAAAACATTGCATTTTGCAATTTTAAAGACCTTTAGGTATAAATGCTTTGTCAATAATCACTTGAATTTAAATTTTGTAATTTTTTGAATTGTCTCCTTTGCTATAATGCAATTCGAAATGATTTATTTACTTTTCAGGAACCAACATATCACTTAAGAAAGAGCGAATGCAATGGACTCTAATAAGAAGCTTCCCCACTGCCCTCTAAAGATTTATGCTTGACCTAACATTAAAGCATAACATTGGTATTTATAATATTCATCCACTAAATTGTATTCTATTCAAGTGAGTCCATTACTTGTATTTTTCTTCAATAAACATATCCAAAGATTAGGTTTTTCTCTCCACAAAAAAAATGGAATGGCATTAACTTTGAATTGAAAATTCAAAACATTGCATTTTTACAATTTTCAAGACTTCTAAGGATAAATGCATTGTCATTAATTAGTTGAATTTAAATTTTATAATTTTTTTAATTTTCTCCATTGCTATAATGAAATTTGAAATGATTTATTTACTTTTTGGGTAAATAAAAATCACTGAAGAAAAAAGAAATGCAATAGGCTTTAATAAGAAACTTCCCCATAATCCTTTAGAGATTTATGGTTAGCCCAACATTGAAGCGTGATATTGGTATTTATAATATTCATCAACTAAATCGTATTTAATTGAAGTGAGTCCCTTACTTGTATTTTTGTTTAATTAACATATTCAAATATTATGTTTTTCTCTCAACTCAAAATATAGTGGCTTTAACATTGAATTTAAAAATCATAACATTGCATTTTGCAATTTCAAAGACCTTTGCGGATAAATGCTTTGTCAATAATCGGCTGAATTTAAATTTTGTAATTTTTTCAATTGTCTCCTTTAACACAATGCAATTTAAAATGATTTATTTACTTTTTAGGTACAAAAAAATCACTTAAAAAAAAGCGAATGCAATGGACACAAATAAGAAGCTTCCCTACACCCCTCTAAAGATTTATGGTTGGCCCAACTTTGAAGCGTGAGATTGGTATTTATAATATTCATCAACTAAATTATATTCCATTCAAGTGAGTCCATTACTTCAATTTTTCTTCAATTAACAAATTCAAATATTAGGTTTTTCTCTCCCCTCAAATTGCAATGGCATTAACATTGAATGTAAAAATCAAAGCATTGTATGTTTACAATTTTATAGACTTCTATGGATAAATGCATTGTCACTAATTAGTTGAATTTAAATTTTGTAATTTTTTTAATTGTCTCCTTTACTATAATGCATTTTGAAATTATTTATTTACTTTTCAAGTACAAAAAAATCACATAAGAAAAAGCGAATGTAATGGGCTTTAATGAGAAGCTTCCTCGCACCCCTCTAGTGATTTATGCTTGACCCAACATTGAAGCGAGACATTGGTATTTATAATATTTATCCATTAAATTGTATTCTATCCAAGTGAGTCCATTGTATTTTTCTTCAATTAACATATTCAAATATTAGGTTTTTCTCTCCACTCAACATGCAATGACATTAACATTGAATTTAAAAATCAAAGTATTGTATTTTTACAATTTTAAAGACTTCTAGGGATAAATGCATTGCCACAAATCAATTGAATTTAAATTTTGTAATTTTTTTTAATTGTCTCCTTTGTTGCAATGCATTTTGAAATGATTTATTTACTTTTCGGGTACAAAACAATCACTTAAGAAAAAGTGAATGCAATAAGCTCTAATGAGAAGCTTCCCCACACCCCTCAAATGATTTATGCTTGCCCCAACATTAAAGCATGACATTGGTATTTATAATATTCATCCATTAAATTGTATTCTATTCAAGTGAGTGTATTACTTGAGTTTTTCTTCAATTAACATATTTAATATTAGGTTTTCCTCTCCGTGCAAAATGCAATGGCACTAACATTGAATTTAAAAATCAAAACATTATATGTTTACAATTTTAAAGACTTCAAGGGATAAATGCATTGTCACAAATCAATTGAATTTAAATTTTGTAATTTTTTTAATTGTCTCATTTGCTACAATGCAATTTGAAATTATTTATTTACTTTTTGGGTACAAAAAAATCACTTGAGAAAAAGGGAATGCAATGCACTCTAATAGGAAGTTTCCCTACAGCCCTCTAGAGATTTCTGCCTCACCCAACATTGAAGCGTAAGATTGGTATTTATAATATTAATCAATTAAATCGTATTCTATTCAAGTGCGTCCATTACTTGTATTTTTGTTCAATTAACATATTGAAATGTTAGGTTTTTTTCTCCCCTTAAAATGCAATGGAATTAACATTGAATGTAAAAATCAAAGCATTGTATATTTACAATTTTATAGACTTCTATGGATTAATGCATTGTCACTAATCAGTTGAATTTAAATTTTGTAATTTTTTTAATTGTCTCTTTTGCTACAATGCATTTTGAAATGATTTATTTACCTTTCAAGTACAAAAAAATCACTTAAGAAAAAGTGAATGTAATGGGCTCTGATGAGAAGCTTCACCACACCCCTTTAGTGATTTATGCTTGACCTAGCATTGAAACGTGACATTGGTATTTATAATAGTCATCCATTAAATTGTATTCTATTCAAGTGAGTGCATTACTTGTGTTTTTCTTCAATTAACATATCTAATATTAGGTTTTCCTCTCTATGCAAAATGCAATGGCAATAACATTGAATTTAAAAATCAAAACATTGTATGTTTACAATTTTAAAGACTTCAAGAGATAGATGCATTGTCACTAATCAGTTGAATTTAAATTTTGTAATTTTTTTAATTGTCTCATTTGCTACAATGCAATTTGAAATTATTTATTTACTTTTTGGGTACAAAAAAATCACTTGAGAAAAAGGGAATGCAATGCGCTAGAATAGGAAGCTTCCCTACACCCCTCTAGAGATTTATGCTTCACCCAATATTAAAGTGTAAGATTGGTATTTATAATATTCATTAATTAAATCGTATTCTATTCAAGTATGTCCATTACTTGTATTTTTGTTCAATTAACATATGCAAATGGTAGGTTTTTCTCTCCCCTTAAAATGCAATGACATTAACATTGAATGTAAAATTCAAAGCATTGTATATTTACAATTTTATAGACTTCTATGGATTAATGCATTGTCACTAATAAGTTGAATTTAAATTTTATAATTTTTTTAATTGTCTCTTTTGCTATAATGCATTTTGAAATGATTTATTTACTTTTCGAGTACAAAAAAATCACTTAAGAAAAATCGAATGCAATAGGCTCTAATGAGAAGCTTCACCACACCCCTCTAGTGATTTATGTTTGACCTAACATTGAAGCATGACATTGGTATTTATAATATTCATCCATTAAATTGTATTCTATTCAAGTGAGTCCATTACTTGTATTTTTCTTCAATTAACATATTCAAAGATTATGTTTTTCTCTACACAAAAATGGAATGACATTAACATTGACATTAACATTGAATTTAAAGTTCAAGACATTGCATTTTTACAACTTTTTAGGCTTCTAGGGATAAATGCATTGTCACTAATCAGTTGAATGTAAATTTTGTAATTTTTTTAATTGTCTCCCTTGTTAGAATGCAATTCCTTTGCTACTATGCAATTTGAAATGATTTATTTACTTTTCGGGTACAAAAAAATCACTTAAGAAAAAACAAATGCAATGGGCTCTAATAAGAAACTTCCCCACACCCCTCTAAAGATTTATGGTTGACCCAACATTGAAGCGTGTGATTGGTATTTATAATATTCATTAACTAAATTGTATTCTATTCAAGTGAGTCCATTACTTGGATTTTTCTTCAATTAACATATTCAAATATTAGGTTTTTCTCTCCATGCAAAATGTAATGGCATTAACATTGAATTTAAAAATCAAAACATTGTATGTTTACAATTTTAAAGACTTCTAGGGATAAAAGCATTATCACTAATAAGTTGAATTTAAATTTTGTAATTTTTTTAATTGTCTCCTTTGCTGCAATGCATTTTGAAATGATTTATTTACTTTTTGGGTACAAAAAAAATCACTTAACAAAATGCGAATGCAATTGGCTCTAATGAGAAGCTTCCCCACTACCCTCTAGTGATTTATGCTTGACCCTACATTGAAGCGTGACTTTTGTATTTATAATATTTATGCATTAAATTGTATTCTATTCAAGTGAGTCCATTACTTGTATTTTTCTTCAATTAACATATTTAAATATTAGGTTTTTCTCTCCACTCAAAATGCAATGTCATTAACATTGAATTTAAAAATCAAAACATTGTATGTTTACAATTTTAAAAACTCTGAGGGATAAATGCATTGTCACTAATTAGTTGAATTTAAATTTTGTAATTTTTAAATTGTCTCTTTTGCCACAATGTAATTTGAAATGATTTATTTACTTTTCGGGTATAAACATATCACTAAAAGCAAATGCAATGAACTCTAATAAGAAGCTTACCCATTCCCTCCTAGAGATTGATGCTTGACCCAACATTGACGCGTGACATTGGGATTTATAATATTCATCTACTAAATTGTATTCTATTCAAATGAGTCCATTACTTGGATTTTTCTTCAATTAACATATTTAAATATTAGGTTTTTCTCTCCCCTCAAAATGCAATGGCATTAACATTGAATGTAAAAATCAAAGCATTGTCTATTTACAATTTTATAGACTTCTATGGATAAATGCATTGTCATTAATCAGTTGAATTTAAATTTTGTAATTTTTTTAATTGTCTCCTTTGCTACAATGCATTTTGAAATGATTTATTTACTTTTCTGGCACAAAAAAAATCACTTAAGAAAAAGCGAATGCAATGGGCTTTAATAAGAAGCTTCCCCACACGCCTCTAGTGATTTATACTTGACCCAATAGTAAAACGTGACATTGGTATTTATAAGATTCATCCATTAAATTGTATTATATTCAAGTCAGTCCATTACTTGTATTTTTCTTCAATTAACACATTCAAATATTAGGTTTTTCTCTCCACGTAAAATGCAATGGCATTAACATGGAATTTAAAAAACAAAGCATTGTATGTTTACAATTTTAAAGACTCCTAGGGATAAATGCATTGTCACTAATTAGTTGAATTTAAATTTTGTAATTTTTTAAATTATCCCTTTTGCTACAATGCAATTTGAAATGATTTATTTACTTTTTGGATATAAACATATCACTAAAAGCAAATGCAATGTACTCTAATAAGGAGCTTACCCACTCCCCCCCAGAGATTGATGTTTGACCCAACATTGAAGCGTGACGTTGGGATTCATAATATTTATCCATTAAATTGTATTTTATTCAAGTGAGTTCATTTATTGTATTTTTCTTTAATTAACATATCCAAATATTAGGTTTTTCTCTCCACTCGAAATGGAATGACATTCACATTGAATTTAAAAGTCAAAACATTGTATGTTGACAATTTTAAAGACTTTTAGGGATAAATGTGTTCTCACAAATCTGTTGAATTTAAATTTTGTAATTTTTTTAATTGTCTCATTTGCTACAATGCAATTTGAAATGATTTATTTACTTTTCTAGTATAAACATATCACTTAAGAAAGAGTGAATGCAATGGACTCTAATAAGAAGCTTCCCCCTCCCCTCTAGTGATTTATACTTGACCCAACAATGTAGCGTGACATTGGTTTTTATAATATTCATCCATTAAATTATATTCTCTTCAAGTGAGTCCATTACTTGTATTTTTCCTTAATTAACATATTCAAATATTAGGTTTTTCTCTCCACTCAAATTGCAATGGCATTAACATTGAATTTAAAAATCAAAACATTGTATTTTTAGAATTTTAAAGACTTTTAGCGATAAATGCATTGTCACTAATCAATTAAACTTAAATTTTGTAACTTTTTTAATTGTCACCTTTGCTACAATACAATTTGAAATCATTTATTTACTTTTCAAGTACAAACATATTGCTTACAAAAAAACGAATGCAATGGGCTTCAATAAGAACCTTCCCTACTCCCCTCTAGAGATTTATGCTTGGCCTAACATTGAAGTGTGAGATTGGTATTTATAATATTCATCAACTCAATTGTATTATATTCAAGTGAGTCCATTACTTGTATTTTTCTTCAATTAAAATATTCAAATTTTAGGTTTTTCTCTCCACTCAAAATGCAATGGCATTAACATTGAATTTAAAAGTCAAAACATTGCATTTTTACAATTTTAAAGTCTTCTAGGGATAAATGCATTGTCAAGAAGCAGTTGAATTTGAAATTTTGTAATTTTTTTCATTGTCTTCTTTTTTATAGTGCAATTTGAAATGATTTATCTACTTTTGGGGTACAAACATATCACTTAAGAAAAAGCGAATGCAATGGGCTCTAATCAAAAGCTTCGACACTCCCCTCTAGAGATTTATGCTCAACCCAACATTGAAGCATGTGATTGGTATTTATAATATTCATCCACTAAAATATATTATATTTAGGATAGTCTGTTACTTGTATTTTGTATCAATTAACATATTTAAATATTATGTTTTTCTCTCCACTCAAAATGCAAGGACATTAACATTAAATTTAAAAATGAAAACATTGCATTCTTACAATTTTAAAGTCTTTTAGGGATAAATACATTGTCAATAATCAGTTGAATCGAAATTTTGTAATTTTTAAATTGTCTCCTTTGCTACAATGCAATTTCAAATGATTTATCTACTTTTTGGGTACAAACATGTCACTTATGAAAAGGTGAATGCAATGGACTCTAATAAGAAGCTTCCCCACTCCCCTCTAGAGATTTATGCTTGACCCAACATTAAAGTGTGAGATTGGTATTTATAATGTTCATCCACTAAATTGTATTCTATTCAAGTGAGTCCATTGTTTATATTTTTCTTCAATTAACATATTCAAATATTAGGTTTTTCTCTCTACTCAAAATGCAATGACATTAACATTGAATTTAAAAATCAAAACATTATATTTTTACAATTTTAAATACCTCTAGGGATAAATGCATTGTCACTAATTAGTTAAATTTAAATTTTGTAATATTTGTAATTGTCACCTTTGCTACAATGCAATTTGAAATGATTTATTTACTTTTCGAATACAAACATATCACTTAGGAAAAAGCGAATGGCATGGACTCTAATTAGAAGCTTCCCCACTCCTCTCAAGAGATTTATGCTTGACCCAACATTGAAGCATGAGATTGGTATTTAAAATATTCATCCGCTAAAGTTTATTCTATTCAAGTGAGTCCATTTCTTCTATTTTTCTTCAATTAACATATTCAAATATTAGGTTTTTCTCCCCACTTAAAATGCAATGACATAAAAATTGAATTTAAAAATGAAAATATTGTATTTTTTCAATTTTAAAGACCTCTAAGGATAAATGGATAATCAATAATTAGTTGAATTTAAAATTTGTAATTTTTTTTAATTGTCTACTTTGCTACAATGTAATTTGAAATGATTTATCTACTTTTTGGGTACAAATATATCACTTAAGGAAAAGTGAATGTGATGGACTCTAATAAAAAGCTTCTGCACTCCCCTCTAGAGACTTATACTTCACCTAACATTGAAGTATGAAATTGATATTTATAATATTCATTAACTTAATTGTATTCTATTAAAGTGAGTCCATTACTTGTATTTTACTTTAATTAACATATTCAAATTTTAGGTTTTCCTCTCCACTCAAAATGCACTATCATTAACATTGAATTTAAAAATCAAAACATTGCATTTTTACAATTTTAAAGTCTTCGAGGGATAAATGCATTGTCAACAATTAGCTTATTCTAGATCTTGTAATTTTTTTAATTATCTCTTTTGCTACAACACAATTTGAAATGATTTATCTACCTTTTGGGTATAAACATATCACTTAAGAAAAAGCAAATGAAGTGGACTTTAACAAGAAGTTTCCCCATTACCCTCTAAACATTTATACTTGACCCAAAATTAAAGCGTTGGATTGCTATTTATAATATTCATCCACTAAAGTGTATAATATTCAAATATTATGTTCATCTCACCACTTAAAATGGAATGACATTAACAATAAATGTGAAAATCTAAACATTGCTTTTTTACAAGTTGTGAAACTTTAAATTCTTATAGGGATAAATGCATTGTTAATAATCTGTTTAATTTAAATTTTCTAATTTTCTTAATTGTCTCCTTTGCTACAATGCAATTTGAAATTATTTATCTAACTTTTAGGTACAAACATATTGCTTAAGAAAAAGCAAATGCAATAGACTCTAATAAGAGGCTTCCCCACTCCCTTCTAAAGATTTATACTTGACCAAAAATTAAAGCGTGAGATTGTTATTTATAATATTAATCTACTAATGTGTATTTTATTCAAGTGAGTCCATTACTTGTATTTCTTTTCAATTAACATATGCAAATATTATATTATACTCACTAGTCAAAATGGAATGGGATTAACAATAAATGTAAAAATCCAAATATTGCATTTTTACAATTTGTGAAACTTTAAAATCTTATAAGGATAAATGCATCGTTAATAAACTGTTTGATTTAAATTTTATAATTTTTTAATTGTCTCCTTTGCTACAATGCAATTTGAAATTATTTATCTACTTTTTGGTTAGAAACATATAACTTAAGAAAAAGCAAATGCAATGGACTTCAATAAGAATCTTCCCCACTCCCCTTTAGAGATTTATGCTAAACCCAAAATTAAAGCGTCAAATTATTATTTATAATATTCATCTACTAAAGTGTATTCTACTCAATTGAGTCTATTACTCATATTTTTCTTCAATTAATATATTCAAATATTATATTCTTCTCACTACTCAAAATGGAATAGGATTAACAATAAATGTAAAAATTCGAGCATTGCATTTTTCACAATTTGTGAAATTTTAAAAACTTATAAGGATAAATGCATCTTTAATAATCTGTTAAATTTAAATTTTATAATTTTTTTGATGGTCTCTTTTGCTGTAATGCAATTTGAAATTATTTCTCTACTTTTTGGCTAAAAACATATAACTTAAGAAAAAACAAATGCAATGGACTCTAATAAGAATCTTCCCCACTACCCTCTAGAGATTTATGCTTGACCCAAAAGCATAAGATTGCTATTTATAATATTCATCCACTAAAGTGTATTCTATTCAAGTGAATCAATTACTTGTATTTTTCTTCAATTAACATATTCAAATATTATGTTCTTCTCACCACTCAAAATTGAATGGGATTAACAATAAATGTAAAATTCCAAATATTGAATTTTAACAATTTGTGAAACTTTAATGTCTTATAGGGATATATGCATTGTCAATAATCTGTTGAATTTAAATTTTATAATTTTTTTAATCGTCTTCATTGCTACAATGCAATTTGAAATGATTTATCTACCTTTTGGGTACAAACTTATTTCTTAAGAAAATTCAAATGCACTGGACTCTAATAAGTAGCTTCCCTACTCCCTTCTAGACATTTATGCTTGACCCAAAATTGAAGCAACAGATTGCTATTAATAATATTCATCCACTAAAGTGTATTCTATTCAAGTGAGTCTATTACTTGTATTTTTCTTCAATTAACATATTCAAATATTATGTTTTTCTCACCACTGAAAATAGGATGGGATTAACAATAAATGTAAAAATGAAGACATTGCATTTTTACATTTTGTGAAACTTTAAAGTCTTCAAGGGATAAATGCATTGTCAATAATCTATTGAATTTAAATCTTATAATTTTCTCAATTGTCTCCTTTGCTATAATACAATTTGAAATTATTTATCTACTTTTTGGTTAGAAACAAATAACTTAAGTAAAAGCAAATGCAAATGGACTCCAATAAGAATCTTCCCCACTCCCCTCTAGAGATTTATGCTTAACCCAAAATTAAAGTGTCGAATTGTTATTTATAATATTCATCCACCAAAGTGTATTCTACTCAAATGAGTCTATTACTTGTATTTTTCTTCAATTAACATATTTAAATATTATGTTCTTCTCACCACTCAAAATGGAATGGGATTAACAATAAATATAAAAATCAAAACATTTTAGTTTTACATTTTGTGAAACTTTAAAGTCTTATAGGGATAAATGCATTGTCAATAATCTGTTGAATTTAAATTTTATAATTTTTTAATTGTCTCCTTTGCTACAACGCAATTTGAAATGATTTATCTACCTTTCGGGTAAAAACATATCACTTAAGAAAAAGCAAATGCAAAGGACTCTAATAAGAATCTTCCCCACTCTCCTCTAGAGATTTATGCTTGACCCAAAAATGAAGCGTGAGATTGCTAATTATAAGATTCATCCACGTGTATTATATTTTAGTGAGTCCTTTACTTGTATTTTTCTTTAATTAACATATTTAAATATTATGTTCTTCCCACGACTCAAAATGGAATGGGATTAACAATAAATGTAAAAATCCAAACACTGCGTTTTTACAATTTGTGAAACTTTAAAGTCTTATAGGGATAAATGCATTGTTAATAATCTGTTTAATTTAAATTTTCTAATTTTCTTAATTTTCTCCTTTGCTAGAATGAAATTTGAAATTATTTATCTACTTTTTGGTTAAAAACATATAACTTAAGAAAAGGCAAATGTAATGGACTCTAATAAGAATCTTCCCCACTCCCTTCTCGAGATTTATACTTGACCCAAAAATGAAGTGTGAGATTGCTACTTGTAATATTCGTCCACTAAAGTGTAATCTATTCAAGTGAGTCTATTACTTGTATTTTTCTTCAATTAACATATTCAAATATTATGTTCTTCTCACCACTCAAAATGGAATGGGTTTAACAATTAATGTAAAAATTCAAACATTGCATTTTTACAATTTATGAATCTTTAAAGTCTTATAAGGATAAATGTATTATCAGTAATCTATTGAATTTAAATTTTATAGTTTTTTTAATTGTCTCCTTTGCTATGACACAATTTGAAATGATTTATCTACCTTTTGGGTACAAACATATCACTTAAGAAAAAGCAAATGCAATGGACTCTAATAAGAATCTTCCCTACACCCCTCTAGAGATTTATGCTCGACCCAAAAATGAAGCGTGAGATTGCTATTTATAATATTAATCCACTAAAGTGTTTTCTATTCAAGTGAGTCCATTACTTGTCTTTTTCTTTAATTAACATATTCAAATATTATGTTCTTCTCACAACTCAAAATGGAATGAGATTAACAATAAATGTAAAATTCCAAACATTGCATTTTTACAATTTGTGAAACTTTAAAGTTTTATAGGGATAAATACATTGTCAATAATCTGTTGAATTTAAATTTTATAATTTTTTTAATTGTTCCCTTTGCTACAATGCAATTTGAAATGATTTATCTACCTTTTGGGCATTAACATATCACTTAAGAAAAAGCAAATGCAACGGACTCTAGTAAGAAACTTCCCCACTCCCCTTTAGACATTTATACTTGACCTAAAATTCAGGCGTGGGATCGCTATTTATGATATTCATCCACAAAAGTGTATTCTATTCTAGTGAGTCCATTACTTATATTTTTCTTCAATTAACATATTCAAATATTATGTTCTTCTTATTGCTCAAAATGGAATGGGATTAACAATAAATGTAAAAATCAAAATATTGCATTTTTACAATTTGTGAAACTTTAAGGTCTTATAGGGATAAATGCATTGTTAATAATCTGTTGAATTTCGTCTCCTTTGCTATAATGCAATTTGAAATGATTTAACTACCTTTTGGGTATAAATATATCACTTAAGAAAAAGCAAATGCAATGGACTCTAAAAAGAATCTTCTCCATTCCCTTCTAGAGATTTATGCTTGACCCAAAAATGAAGCATGAGATTGCTATTTAAAATATTAATCCACTAAAGTGTTTTCTATTCAAGTGAGTCCATTATTTGTATTTTTCTTTAATTAACATATTAAAATATTATGTTCTTCTAAAATGGGATTAATAATAAATGTAAAAATCCAAACATTGCATTTTTACAATTTGTGAATCTTTAAAGTCTTATAAGGATAAATGCATTATCAGTAATCTGTTAAATTTAAATTTTATAGTTTTTTAATTGTCTCTTTTGCTATGACGCAATTTAAAATGATTTATTTACCTTTTGGGTACAAACATATCACTTAAGAAAAAGAAAATGCAGTGGACTCTATTAAGAATCTTCCCTACACCCCTCTAGAGATTTATGCTCGACCCAAAAATGAAGCGTGAGATTGCTATTTATAATATTAATCCACTAAAGTGTATTCTATGCAAGTGAGTCCATTACTTATCTTTTTCTTCAATTAACATATTCAAATATTATGTTCTTCTTACCACTCAAAATGGAATGGGATTAGCAATAAATGTAAAAATCAAAATATTGCATTTTTACATTTTGTGGAACTTTAAGGTCTTATAGGGATAAATGCATTGTCAATAATCTGTTGAATTTAAATTTTATAATTTTTTTAATCATCTCCTTTGCTAGAACGCAATTTGAAATGATTTATCTACCTTTTGGGTATAAATATATCACTTAAGCAAAAGCAAATGCAATGGACTTTAAAAAGAATCTTCCCCACTCCCCTTTAGAAATTTATGCTTAACCCAAAAATGAAGCATGAGATTGCTATTTAAAATATTAATCCACTAAAGTGTTTTCTATTCAAGTAAGTCCATTATTTGTATTTTTCTTTAATTAACATATTAAAATATTATGTTCTTCTCACCACTCAAAATGGAATGGGATTAACAATAAATGTAAAAATCAAAACATTGCATTTTTACAATTTGTGAAACTTTAAAGTCTTATAGGGATAAATGCATTGTCAGTAATTTGTTGAATTTAAATTTTACAATTTTTTGAATTGTCTCCTTTGCTACAACGCAATTTGAAATGATTTATCTACCTTTTGGGTAAAAACTTATTTCTTAAGAAAAAGTCAATGCAATGGACTCTAACAGGAAGCTCCCCCACTCCCCTCTAGATATTTATGCTTGACCCAAAATTGGAGCGTGGGATTGTTATTTATAATATTCATTCACTAAAGTGTATTTTATTCAAGTGAGTCCATTACTCAAATTTGTCTTCAATTAAGATATTCTAATTTTCTGTTTTTCTCTCCACCCAAAATGCAACGACATTAACATTGAATTTAAAAATGAAAACATTGCATTTTTAGAATTTTTACAATTTTGAACTCTTCAAGCGATAAATCCATTGTTAATAATTAGTTGAATTTAAATTTTGTAGTTTTTTTAATCATCCCCTTTGCTACAATGCAATTTGAAATGATTTATCTATCTTTTGGGTACAAACATATCACTTAGGAAAAAGCGAATGCAATGAGCTCTAATAAGAAGCTTCCCCACTCCCCTCTAGAGATTTATGCTTGACCCAACATTAAAGTGTGCGATTGGTATTTATAATATTCATCCACTAAGGTATATTCTATTCATGTAAGTCCATTACTTGTATCTTTCTTCAATTAACATATTCAAATATTAGGTTTTTCTCTCCACTCAAAATGCAATGGCATTAACATTGAATTTAAAAATCAAAACATTGCATTTTTACAATTTTTACAATTTCAAAGTTTACTAAGGATAAATGCAATGTCAATAATCAGTGGAATTTAGATTTTTTAATTTTTTAATTGTCTCCATTGCTACAATGCAATTTGAAATGATTTATCTACTTTTTGAGCACAAACATATCACTTAGGAAAAAGCAAATGTAATGGGCACTAATAAAATGCTTCCCTACTCCCCTCTAATAAGAAAGAGTGACTAGAATAGACTCTAATTAGAAACTTCCTCACTCCTCACTAGACATTTATTTTTGACCCAACATTGAATCGTGAGATTGATATTTATAATATTCATCCACTAAATTGTATTCTATTCAAGTGAGTCCATTACTTGTATTTTTCTTTAATTAAGATATTCAAATATTAGGTTTTTCTCTCCACTCAAAATGCAAAGGCATTAACATTGAATTTAAAAATCAAAACATTGCATTTTTACAATTTTAAAGACTTTTAAGGTTAAATGCATTGTCAATAATCAGTTAAATTTAAATTTTGTAATTTTTTTCATTGTCACCTTTGTTACAATGGAATTGGAAATGATTTATTTACTTTTCAGGTACAAACTTATCATTTGAGAAAGAGTGGCTGCAATGGATTCTAAGAAGAAGCTTCCTAACTCCCCTATAGAGATCTATAATTGACCCAACATTGAAACGTGAGATTAGTTTTTGTAATATTCATCTAATAAATTGTATTCTATTCAAGTGAGTCCATTACTTGTATTTTTCTTCAATTAACATATTCAAAGATTTGGTTTTTCTCTCCACCCAAAATGCGATGACATTAACATTGAATTTAAAAATCCGAACATTGCATTTTTAAAATTTTAAAGACTTCAAGGGATAAATGCATTGTCACTAACTAGTTGAATTTAAATTTTGTAATTTTTTTAATTGTCACCTTTGCTACAATGCAATTCGAAAAGATTTATTTACTTTTCAAGTACAAACATATCATTTAAGAAAGAGCGAACACAATAGGCTCTAATAAGAAGCTTCCCACTCTCCTCTAGAGATTTATGCTTGACCCAACATTGAAGTGTGAGATTGGTATTTATAATATTCATCCACTAAATTTTATTCCATTCAAATTAGCCCATTACTTGTATTTTTCTTCAATTAACATATTGAAATATTAGGTTTTTCTCTCTACTCATAAAGTTATGGCATGAACATTGAATTTAAAAATCAAAACATTGTATTTTTACAATTTTAAAGATTTCTAGGGATAAATGCATTATCACTAATTAGTTGAATTTAAATTTTGTAATTTTTTTAATTGTCTCCTTTGCTACAATGCAATTTGAAATAATTTATTTACTTTTTAGGTACAAACATATCACTTATGAAATAATGAATTCAATGGACTCTAATAAGAAACTTCCCTACTGCCCTTTAGAGATTTATGCTTGACCTAACATTGAAGCGTGAGATTGGTATTTAAAATATTCATCCACTAAAGTGTATTCTATTCAAGTGAGTCCATTACTTGTATTTTTCTTCAATTAACATATTCAAATATTATGTTTTTCTCTCCACTCAAAGTGCAATGGCATTAACATTGAATTTAAAAATCAAAGCATTGCATTTTTACAATTTTTACAATTTTAAAGTCTTCTAGGG
The DNA here is from genome assembly GCA_023213295.1 of Bruguiera hainesii. Taxonomy (NCBI): domain Eukaryota; kingdom Viridiplantae; phylum Streptophyta; class Magnoliopsida; order Malpighiales; family Rhizophoraceae; genus Bruguiera; species Bruguiera hainesii. The sequence goes on from JAHOYR010000009.1 coordinate 4,322,137, forward strand.
ATAAATGCATTGTCAATAATTAGTTGAATTTAAATTTTGTAAGTTTTTTAATTGTCTCCTTTGGTACAATACAATTTGAAAAGATTTATTTAATTTTCAGCCACAAACATATCCCTTTAGAAAAAGTGAATGTAATGGGCTTTACAAAGAAGCCTCCCCACACCCCTCTAGAGATTTATGCTTGAGCCAAAATTGAAGCGTGAGATTGGTATTTATAATATTCATCCAATAAAATGTATTCTATTCAAGTGAGTCCATTAATTGTGTTTTTCTTCAATTGACATATTCAAATATTAGGTTTTTCTCTCCACTCAAAATGCAATGACATTAACATTGAATTTAAAAATCAAAACATTGCATGTTTACAATTTTAAAGTCTTTTAAGGAGAAATGCATTGTCAATAATTAGTTGACTTTGAAATTTTGTAATTATTTCAATTGTCTTCTTTGCTACAATGCAATTTGAGAGGATTTATCTCCTTTTTGGGTACAAACATATCACTTAAAATAAGCAAATGCAATGGGCTCCAATAAAAGGCTTCCCTACTCCCCTCTAGAGATTTATGCTTGAAACGACATTGAAGCATGAGATTGATATTTAGAATATTTATCTACTAAATTGTATTTTATTCAAATGAGTCCATTACTTTTATTTTTCTTCAATTTACATACTCAAATTTTATATTTTTCCCTCCACTCAAAATGCAATGGCATTAACATTGAATGTACAAATCAAAACATTGCATTTTTACACTTTTAAAGACTTTTAGGGATAAATGCATTGTCTATAGTCAATTGAATTTCAATTTTGTAATTTTTTCAATTGTTTTCTTTGCTACAATGCAATTTGAAATGATTTATCTACTTTTTCGGTACAAACATATCACTTGAGAAAAAGCGAATGCAATGGACTCCAATAAGAAGGTACACCACTCCCCTATAGAGATTTATACTTGACCCAACATTAAAGCGTGCGATTGGTATTTATAATATTCAGCCACAAAAGTGTATTCTATTCAAATAAGTCTATTACATGTATTTTTTTTCAATTAACATATTCAAATACTAGGTTTTTCTCTCCGCTCAAAATGTAATAGCAGTAACATTGAATTTAAAAATCAAGACATTGCCTTTTCACAATTTTAAAGACTTTTAAGGATAAATGCATTGTCAATACTCAGTTGAATTTAAATTTTGTAATTTTTTTAATTGTCTTCTTTGCTACAATGCAATTTGAAATAATTTATCTACTTTTGGGGTACATACATATCACTTAAGAAAAGCAAATGCAATGGACTCTAATAAGAAGCTTCCCCACTCCCCTCCAGAGATTTATGCTTGACCCAACATTGAAGCATGTGATTGGTATTTATAATATTCATCCACTAACATATTCAAATATTAGGTTTTTCTCTCCACACAAAATGCAATGGCATTAACATTGACTTAAAAATCAAAACATTGCATTTTTACAATTTTAAGGACTTTTAAGGATAAATGCATTGTCAATAATCATATGAATTTAAATTTTGTAATATTTTGAATTGTTTCCTTACTACAATGCAATTTGAAATGATTTATCTACTTTTTGGGTACAAACATATCACTTAAGAAAAAGCGAATGCAATGGACTTTATTAAAAAGCTTCCTCACTCCCCTCTACAGATTTATACTTGACCCAACATTGAAGCATGAGATTGGTATTTAGAATATTCATCCACTAAATTGTATTCTATTTAAGTGAGTCCATTACTTATATTCTCCTTTAATTAACATATTGAAATTTTATGTTTTTCTCTCCACTCAAAATGCAATGGCATTAACATTGAATTCAAAAATCAAAACTTTGCATTTTTTCAATTTTTACAATTTTGCACTCTTCTAGGGATAAATGCATTGTCAATAATCAGTTGAATTTAAATTTTGTAATTTTTTTAATTGTCTCCTTTGCTACAATGCAATTTGAAATGATTTATCTACTTTTGGGGTACAAATATATCACTTAAGAAAAGCGAATGTAACAGACTCTAATAAGAAACTTCCCCACTCCCTTCTAAAGATTTATGCTTGACCCAACACTGAAGCGTGTGATTGGTATTTATATTATTCATCCACTAAAGTGTATTATATTCAAGTGAGTCCATTACATATATTTTTCTTCAATTCACTTGTTCAAATATTAGGTTTTTCTCACCACACAAACTACAATGCCATTAACATTGAATTTAAAAATTAAAATATTGCATTTTTACAATTTTAAGGACTTCTAGGGATAAATGCATTGTCAAGGATCAAATGAATTTAAATTTTGTAATATTTTGTATTGTTTTCCTTACTACAATACAATTTGAAATGATTCATCTACTTTTTGGGTACAAACATATCACTTGAGAAAAAGTGAATGCAATGGACTTTAATAAGAAGCTTCCCCACTGCCCTCTAGAGATTTATGCTTAACCCAACAATGAAGTGTGAGATTGGTATTTATTGTATTCATCCACAAAATTGTATTATATTCAAGTGAGTTCATTACTTTTATTTTTCTACAATTAACATATTCAAATATTAGGATTTTCTCTCGACTCAAAATGCAACGGCCTTAACATTGAATTTAAAAATCAAAATATTGTATTTTTACAATTTTAAAGTCTTTTAGGGATAACTACATTGTCAATAATTAGTTAAATTTAAATGTTGTAATTTTTTTTTTAATTGTCTCCTTTGCTACAATGAAATTTGAAATGATTTATTTACTTTTTGAGTACAACCATATCACTTAAGAAATAACAGATCCAATGGACTCTAATAAGAAGTTTCCCTACTCTCCTCTAGAGATTTTTTCTACTTAACCCAACATTGAAGCGTGCAATTGGTATTTATAATATTCGGCCACTAAAGTGTATTTTATTCAAATGAGTCCACTACATGTATTTTTCTTTAATTAACATATTCAAATACTAGGTTTTTCTCTCCACTCAAAATGCAATGGCATTAACATTCAATTTAAAAATCAAGACATTGCATTTTTACAATTTTAAAAACTTCTCAGGATAAATGCATTGTCAATAATTAGTTGAATTTAAATTTTGTAATTTTTTTAATTGTCTTCTTTGCTACAAACATATCACTTAAGAAAAAATGAATGCAATAGGCTGCAATTTTACGTTTTTCTCTCCACTCAAAATGTAATAGCATTAATATTGAATTGAAAAATGAAAATATTGCATTTGATAATTTTTACAATTTTGAACTTTTTTAGGGATAAATGCATTGTCAATAACCAATAGAATTTAGATTTTGTAATTTTTTGAATTGTCTTCTTTGCTACATTACAATTTGAAATGATTTATCTACTTTTTGGGTACAAACATGTCACTTAAGAAAAAGTGAATCCAATGGATTCCAATAAAAAGCTTCCCTACTCCCCTCTAGAGATTTATACTTGACCCAACATTAAAGTATAAGATTGGTATTTATAATATTCATCCAATAAATTGTATTCTATTCAAGTGAGTCCATTACTTGTATTTTTCTTCAATTAACATATTCAAATTTTATGTTTTTCCCTCCACTCAAAATGCAATGGTATTAACGTTGAATTCAAAAGTCAAAACTTTGCATTTTTACAATTTTTTCAATTTTGAACTCTTCTAGGGTTATATGCATTGTCAATAATCAATTGAATTTAAATTTTGTTTTTTTCTTAATTGTCTCCATTGCTACAATTCAATTTGAAATGATTTATCTACTTTTTGGGTACAAACATATTACCTAAGAAAAAGCGAATGCAATGGACTCTAATAAGAAGCTTCCCCACTCCCCTCTAGAGATTATGCTCGACTCAGCAATGAAGTGTGAGATTGGTATTTATAATATTCATCCACTAAATTGTATTCTATTCAACTTAGTTCATTACTTCTATTTTTCTACAATTAACATATTCAAATATTAGGTTTTTCTCTCCATTCAAAAAGCTATGGAATTAACATTGTATTTTTCCAATTTTAAAGACTTCTTGGGATAAATGCATTGTCACTAATCAGTTGAATTTAAATTTTGTAATTTTCTTAATTGTCACCTTTGCTACAATGCAATTTGAAATCATTTACTTACTTTTTGGGTACAAACATATCACTTACGAAAAAACAAATGCAATAGAATCCGATTTGGTTTTTTTATGGTTGACCTAACATTGAAGCGTGCAATTGGTATTTCTAATATTCAGCCACTAAAGCGTATTCTATTCAAATGAGTCCATTACATGTATTTTTCATCAATTAACATATTCAAAAACTAGTTTTTTCTCTCCACACAAAATGCAATGACATTAATATTGAATTTAAAAATCAAAACATTGTATTTTTACAATTTTAAAAACTTCTAGGGATAAATACATTGTCAATAATCAGTTGAATTTAAATTTTGTAATTTTTTCAATTGTCTTCTTCGCTACAATGCAATTGGAAAAGATTTATCTACTTTTTGGCTACAAACATATCACTTAAGAAAAAGCGAATACAATGGGCTCCAATAAGAAACTTCCCCTTTTGCCTCTAAAGATTTATACTTAAACCAACATTGAAGTATGAGATTGGTATTTAAAATATTCAATTGTCTTCTATTAAGGAGAGTGCATTACTTGTATTTTCCTTTAATTAAGCTATTCAAATTTTATGTTTTTCTCTCCACTCAAAATGCAATGGCATTAACATTGAATTTTATAATCAAAACCTTGCATTTTTACAATTTTTAACTCTTCTAGGGATAAATACATTGTCAATAATCCATTGAATTTAAATTTTGTAATTTTTTTAATTGTCTCCTTTGGTACAATGCAATTTTAAATCATTTATTTACATTTTAGGTATAAACATATCACTTACAAAAAAATGAATGCAGTGGACTCTAATAAGAAACTTCCCTACTCCCCTCCAAAGATTTATGGTTGACCCAACATTGAAGAGTGAGATTTGTTTTTATAATATCCATCTACTAAATTGTATTCTATTCAAGTGAGTCCATTACTTGTATTTTTCTTCAATTAACATGTTCAAAGATTTAGTTTTTCTCTCTACTAAAAAAGCAATGGCATTAGCACTGAATTTAAAAATCCAAACATTGCATTTTTAGAATTTTTACAATTTTTAACTCTTCTAGGGATAAATGCATTCTCAATAATTAGTTGAATTCAAAATTTTTAATTTTTTTAATTGTCTCCTTTGCTACAATGCAATTTGAAATGATTTAGTTACTTTTTGGGTATGAACATACCACTTAAGAAAAGGCAAATGCAATGGGCTCTAATAAGAAGTTTCTCCACTCCCCTCTAGAGATTTATGGTTAAACCAACATTGAAGAATGAGATTGGTTTTTATAATATTCATCCACTAAATTTTATTCTATTCAAGTGAGTCCATTACTTGTATTTTTCTTTAATTAACATATTAAAAGATTTGGTGTTTCTCTCCATTCAAAAAGCTATGACATTAACATTGAATTTAAAAATCAAAACATTGTATTTTTACAATTTTAAAGACTTCTAGAGATAAATGCGCTATCACTAATCAGTTGAATTTAATTTTTGTAATTTTTTTAATTGTCTCCTTTGCTATAATGCAATTTGAAATCATTTATTTACTTTTCGGGTATAAACATATCACTTACGAAAGAACGAATGCAATGGACTCTAATAATTAACATGTTCAAAGATTTGGTTTTTCTCTCTACTCAAAATGCAATGCCATTAGCATTGAATTTAAAATTCCAAATATTGCATTTTTACAATTTTTACAATTTTATTGTCAATAATTAGTTGAATTGAAATTTTTTAATTTTTTTAATTTTCTCCTTTGCTACAATGCAATTTGAAATGATTTATTTACTTTTTGGGCACGAACATATCACTTAAGAAAAAGTGGATGCAATGGGCATTAATAAGAAGCTTCCTCACTCCCCTTTAGAGATTTATGGTTGACTCAACATTGAAGAGTGAGATTTGTTTTTGTAATGTTCATCCACTAAATTGTATTCTATTCAAGTGAGTCCATTATTTGTATTTCTCTTTAATTAACATGTTCAAAGATTTGCTTTTTCTCTCTACTTAAAATGCAATGGCATTAGCAATGAATTTAAAAATCCAAAAATTGCATTATTACAATTTTAAAATCTTATAGGGATAACTGCATTGTCAATAAATTTTGTAATTTTTCTAATTATTTCCGTTGCTACAATGCAATTTGAAATGATTTATTCACATATTCTAATATTAGGTTTTTCTCTCCACAAAAAATGCAATGACATTAACATTGAATTTAAAAATCAAAACATTGTACTTTTACAATTTTAAAAACTTATAGGGAGAAATGCACTCTTACTAATCAGTTGAATTTAAATTTTCTAATTTTTTTAATTGTCTCATTTGCTACAATACAATTTGAAATCATTTATTTACTTTTCTGGTACAAACATATCACTTATGAAAAAATGAATGCAATGGACTCTAATACGAAGATTCCCCACTCCCCTCTAGAGATTTATGGTTGACCCAATATTGAAGAGTGATATTGGTTTTTATAATATTCATCCACTAAACTGTATTTAATTCAAGTGAGTACATTACTAGTATTTTTCTTCAATTAACATATTCAAAGATTTGGTTTTTATTTTTACTCAAAATGCAATGGCATTAACATTGAATTTAAAGATCCAAACATTGGATTTTTCAATTTTAAAGTCTTCTAGGAATAAATGCATTGTCAATAATTAGTTGAATTTAAATTTACTAATTTTTTTAATTATCTCGTTTACTACAATGCAATTTGAAATGATTTATTTATTTTTGGGTACAAACATATCACTTAAGAAAGAGCGAGTGCAATGGGCTCTAATAAAAAGCTACCCCACTCTCCTTTGGAGATTTATGCTTGACCCAGCATTGAAGTGTGAGATTGGTATTTATAATATTCATCCACTAAATTGTATTCTGTTCAAGTAAGTCCATTACTTGTATTTTTCTTCAATTAACATATTTAAATATTTGGTTTTTCTATCCACTCATAAAGCTATGGCATTAAAATTGAATTGAAAAATAAAAACATTGTATTTTTACAATTTTAAAGACTTATAGGGATAAATGTATTGTTAATAATTAGTTAAATTTAAATTTTCTAATCTTTTCATTTGTCTCTTTTGCTATAATCCAATTTAAAATGATTCATTTGCTTTTTAGGTACAAACATATCACTTAAGAAAATGTGAATGCCATGGGCTTTATAAAGAAGCCTCCCCACACCTCTCTAATGATTGATGTTTGAGCCAACATTTTTGCATGAGATTGGTTTTTATAATTTTCATCCACTAAAATTTATTCTATCCAAGAGAGTCCATTCATTGTATTTTTCTTCAACGAACATATTCAACTATTAGGTTTTTCTCTCCACTCAAAATGCAATGACATTAACATTGAATTTAAAAATTGAAACATTGTATTTTTAAAATTTTAAAGTCTTTTAAGGATAAATGCATTGTCAATAATCAGTTGAATTTGAAATTTTGTAATTTTTTTAATTTTCTTCTTTGCTACAATACAATTTGAAATGATTTATCAACTTTTTGGGTACAAACATATCACTTAAAAAAAACAAATGCAATGGGCTCCAATAAAAAGCTTCCCCACTCCCCTCTAGAGATTTATACTTGACCCAACATTGAAGCATAAGATTGGTATTTAGAATATTTATCCACTAAATTGTATTCTATTCAAGTGAGTCCATTACTTGTATTTTTCTTCAATTAATATATTCAAATTTTATGTTTTTCCCTCAACTCAAAATGCAATGGCATTAACATTGAATTTAAAAAACAAAACATTACATTTTCACAATAATTACAATTTCAAAACTCTTCAAGGGATTCATGAATTGTTAATAATCAGTTCAATTTAAATTTTGTAATTTTTTTGATTATCTCCTTTGCTACAATGCAATTTGAAATGATTTGTCTATCTAATATCACTTAAGGAAAAGTGAATTGAATGGACTCTAATAAGAAGATACACCACTCCCCTCTAGAGATTTATGCATGACCTAACATTGAAGCATGTAGGTGAATTTAAATTTTGTAATTTTTTTTTAATTGCCTCCTTTGCTACAATGCAATTTGAAATCATTTATTTACTTTTCAAGTACAAACATATCACTTATGAAAAAATGAATGCAATGGAAGCTTCCTCACTCTCCTCTAGAGATTTATGGTTGACCCAACATTGAAGAGTGAGATTGGCTTTTATAATATCCATCCACTAAATTGTATTCTATTCAAGTGAGTCCATTACTAGGATTTTTCTTCAATTAACATATTCAAGGATTTGGTTTTTATATGTACACAACATGCAATGGCATTAACATTGAATTTAAAAATCCAAACATCAGATGGCAGCAGCAAGAACTCCTCAACAGAACGGGGTGGTAGAGAGGAAAAATAGAGCTGTGGTTGAAATGACAAGAACTCTACTACTGGAATCCAAGCTTCACACAAGATTTTGGACAGAAGCAACATTTATAGCCATGCACCTATTGAACAGAGTTTCACTAAGGCCCAATACTGATAAGACTCCATATGAGCTATAGAGTGGGAAGAAGACAACAGCCAAGTATCTTAGAATCTTTGGCAGCCCATGTTTTGTGAAGAACAAGGAGCAAAACTTGGGAAAATTCCATGTTAGGTCAAATGAAGGCATCTTAATGGGATACTCAGCAAAGACAAAAGGTTACAAAGTTTTTTTGCATAAACTGGGAAAAGTGGTCACTTCTAGTGATGTGAGAATAGATGAAAATTGGAAAACAACGCATAATAGAGAAGCTGAGGATAGTGAAGAAGATGACTTCAAGATAGATGAAGAATCTGACCAACATGAAGAAGTGGGAAAAGGAGTAAGTTCAGACTCAGAGAAGAGTGAGTCTGAAGATGAAGAAGGAGATTCTCTTGCAACTAAGACTGTGCAAGAAAGAAAGACAAAGAGGACATGGACCAGTGCTCATTAAGGAAATCAGATAATAGGTGACCCATCAGCAGGAGTTACAACAAGAAGAAGAATTGTGGGAGCTACTGCTTTACTCTCACAAGTTGAACCTAAATCTATTGAAGAGGCTGCACAAGACAAAGCCTGAATCAAAGCTATCAATAAGGAGCTAGATCAAATCGAGAAGAATGAAACATGGGAGCTAGTTCCAAGACCCACTAATAAGAATGTCATAGGAACAAAATGGGTGTTTAAAAATAAACACAATGAGGATGGCAAGGTGGTGAGGAACAAGGCTAGGCTGGTTTGCAAAGGCTACACTCAGATAGAAGGAGTAGATGTTGATGAAACTTTTGCACCAGTAGCAAGGTTGGAAACTATCAGAATGTTCTTAGCTTTGCCAACACATAAGAGGTATAAAGTTTACCAGATGGATGTGAAATCAGCCTTTCTGAATGGGCTCCTAAAAGAAGAAGTGTATATTGAACAACCCAATGGAGTACAAATCAGCAAGGATGAGACACACGTGTGCAAGCTGAAGAAAGCCTTGTATGGCCTTAAACAAGCCCTAAGAGCATGGTATAGCAGGCTGGACACGTATTTGAGAAGGTTGAACTTCAGAAGAGGAACAGTTGATAATAACCTATATGTGTTCAACTCAGAGAAAGGCCAACTTATAACCATAGTATATATAGATGACATCATCTCTGGAGGGGATCACTCTGAGCTATGCCAAGAATTTGCACAAAAGATGAGTGAGGAATTTGAGATGTCATTGATTGGAGAAATGACTTACTTTCTTGGATTACAAATAAAATAATGTGAAGAAGGTATTTTTATTTCTCAGACAAAATATGCCAAAGAGATGCTGAAAAAGTTTGCCATGGAGGATAGCAGACCTGTCAGTACCCTTATGACAGTGGGCTGCAAGTTAACAAAAGATCAGGAAGGAAGGAGTACAAACCCTACAGAATATAGGAAGATGATAGGGAGCCTTCTATACCTTACAGCATCAAGGCCTGATCTCATGCAAGCTGTGTGCATCGCCAGCAGATTCCAAGCTGATCCTAAGGAATCTCATGTGTTGGCAGTGAAAAGAATCCTAAGATACCTCAAGGGGACACTGGAAATGGGCTTGTGGTATCCTGCCATGGATTCTGTAAAACTACGAGCATACACTGATGCAAACTGGGCAGGAAGCACAGATGATAGAAAATCAACCAGTGGCTGCAGCTTCTACCTGGGTTCAAAGTGTGTTGCATGGCTAAGTAGAAAGCAAAACAGTGTTGCTTTGAGCACAACGGAGGCTGAGTATATGGCTGTTTGTGCAGCATGTACTCAGGTGATATGGATGCAAAGACAATTGGCTGATTTGGGTGTTGGAGTGAAGTTACCAGTGAGTGTACTTTGTGATAATCAAAGTGCAATTGATCTTAGCAAGAATCTAGTTCAACATTCAAGGAGCAAGCATATTGACATCCGGTATCACTTTATCAAGGATCAAGTGGAAGAGGGTACAATTCAGTTGGAGTATGTCGGTACTAAAGATCAAATCTCAGATATTCTAACTAAACCTTTGTCCACAGAGCTGTTTGAAAAGCACAGAATGAGTCTGTCTGTGCGAATGCCTCCTCAAGCCTGAAAATTAGGTGAATCCTCCATCTCTACTTTGCGAGTTTTTCATATTTGTAATTGATTGGCAAAGGGGGAGAGAAACAACAGTGCTGGGGGAGCTGTTAAGGAAGGGGGAGTGCATATTTAGAGGGAGTTGTAATCCATCTACTTCTAGAATATTACTCTAAGAAGAAGATTATGAAGGACTGCTGCATAATGACTTTTGTTATGAGTGTTGCCAACAATTACAAAGGGGGAGATTGTTGTTCTCACAGCCTTGTATGGGTTGTAATTGTTGTCAACTAGGGTTAAGTGTGCAAGAAAGTAAAGCCACATGGAAGGGCAAGAAAATAAAGCCACATTGAAGGGCAAGAAAGTAAAGCCATATGGAAGGGCAAGAAAGTAAAGCCATATGGAAGGGCAAGAAAGTAAAGCCACATTGAAGGGCAAGAAAGTAAATCTGCAGGGTAAGGGCAAGAATGTAAATCTGCCATGTAAGACCTATTAGGGTTTCATGGAAAAGAGTATATAAAGGCCTTGGAAGACAAAACTAGGGCAGAGGGCCAACACAATTGAAAAAAACAGCAACCGTACAGCAACCGGCCAAAAGGAAGAGAGAGCAGAACGGCAAGAGATCAGAAACAACACCACCAGGAGAGCAAACCAAAAATGTCACCACCGGGAGAGCAAACCAGAACGTGCGACCTCCTGCAAGCAAACCAGAAACACCTCCTGCAAGCAAACCAGAAACACATCCTGTAAGCAAACCAGAAACACATCCTACAAGCAAACTAGAAACATATCCTGCAAGCAAACCAGAAACGCCTCCTGCAAGCAAACCAGAAACGTCACCACAGGGAGAGCAAACAAGAATGTGCGACGGTGTGACTGACTAGAAACAGGAGACCAGAAACGGGTGACCAGAAACTGGTGATCAGGCTGTGAGATCTGAAACGGGTGACAAGGACATGAAATAGAAGACAGCAAACCTGGTATCCGTGAGACCACCCGGAAGAGAAGACAGCAGACCAGAAGCGTGAGGCAGGCCGAGAGACATGAACCAGAAAAACCAGTAGTGTGAGGCAGGCTAAGAGACGTGAAACAGCAGACCAGAAGCATGAGACCAGAACGTGCAACAGCGTGACTGATCAGAAGCGTGGGGCAGGCCATGAGATGTGAAACGGCAGACCAGAAGCTTGAGTGTAAGCTGTGAAACCATGAGACGGTGAAAGTAGGAGTTGTGTGAAACAACCTAGAGAAGGAATTCAGTGAAGCATCGGAAAGAACTCAACGTATTTCCAGATTTCTTCAAGAGAGATTAGAGAGCGTTGCGGTGAACTTCTAAGTGGTAGTGGAGCAGCCTTTTAATTCAACAGAGGCAAGACAAGCTAGAAGAAGGGTAGACACAGTAAGTGACACTCTTTGTATTGTACTTGCTTAGTAATTACAATAGTGAAAGGAGCAGAAGATTAAGACATCCATTGTAACTAGAATTCTCAAGTATAGTGGATAGTCTCAGTAAGGGAGAGTCCCTACCACCGTGGATGTACGTCACATTGACAGAACCATGTAAATCTCGTGTGTCCTTAATTTTCTTTACGTTCTGTGTTTTAAATTGAGTTGTGAACGCAGCTAAAGTATCAGCCAACCCATAACCTAATGAAGACATAAACAAGAACATCCAAATTGTCTATTAGGAAAGGTGTCTGAAAGGTGACTTTAGGGACTATTGTGATTAGTAGGTAGCAATAGATCTACCTTAGTCGAATCTGAGAAAGAGTTCGCTTTTAAGAAAAGATTGAAGTTATTCACTTTCTTGCGAATTGCGAATTGTGCTGATATTAATTCACCCCCCTCTCAGTATCACAAACTAGTAGATCCTAGGGTGAAGTTGGGAACTTCAATATTATTCATCCACTAAAGTGTACTATATTCAGGTAAGTCCATTACTTGTATTTTTCTTCAATTAATATATTCAACTATTATGTTTTTCTCTCCCCTCAAAATGCAATGGCATTGACATAGAATGTAAAAATCAAAACATTGCATTTCTACCATTTTTACAAATTTAAAGTCTTCTAGGGATAAATGCATTGTCAATAATCAGTTGAATATAAATTTTTTAATTTTTTTAATTTTCTCCTTTGCTACAATGCAATTTGAAATGATTTATCTACTTTTTGGGTACAAACATATTACCTATGTAAAAGTAAATGTAACGGACTATAATAAGAAGCTTCCGTACTCCCCTCTAGAAATTTATGCTTGACCCAAAATTGAAGTGTGGGATTCCTATTTATAATATTCATCCATTAAAGTGTATTCTACTCAAATGAGTCCATTACTTGTATTTTTCTTCAATTAACATATCCAAATATTATGTTTTTCTCTCCACTCAAAATGCAATGGCATTAACATTGAATTTAAAAGTCAAAACATTGCATTTTTACAAATTTAAAGTCTTTTAGGGATAAATGCAATGTCAATAATTTGTTGAATTTAAATTTTGTAATTTTTTTAATTGTTTTCTTTGCTACAATGCAATTTGAAATGATTTATCTAATTTTTGGGTGCAAACATATTACCTAAGTAAAAGCCAATGAAATGGACTATAAAAGGAAGCTTCCCCACTCCCCTCTAGAGATTTATTCCTGACCCAAAATTGAAGCGTGGGATTGCTATTTATAATATTCATCCACTAAAGTGTATTCTTTTTAAGTGAGTCTATTACTTGTATTTTTCTTCACTTAACATATTCAAATATTATATTTTTCTCCCCGTTGAAAATGCAATGGCATTAACAATCTATTTAAATATCAAAATACTTCATTGTTACAATTTTTACAATTTTAAAGTTTTCTAAGGTTAAATGCATTGTCAATAATCAGTTGAATTTAAATGTTGGAATTTTTTTAGTTGTCTCCTTTGTTACAATGCAATTTGAAAAGATTTATCTACTTTTAGGGAACAAACATATCACTTGAGAAAAATCAAACGCAATGGACTCTAATAAGAGGCATCCTCACTCCTATCTAGAGCTTTATTCTTGACCCAACATTGAAGTGTGAGATTGATATTTATAATATTCATCCACTAAAGTGTCTTATATTCAAAAGAGTACATTACTTGTATTTTTTTTCAATTAACATATTCAAATATTATGTTTTTCTCTCCACTCAAATTGCATTGGCATTAACATAGAATGTAAAAATCAAAACATTGCATTTCTACCATTTTTACAAATTTAAAGTCTTTAAGGGATAAATGCATTGTCAATAATCAGTTGAATATAAATTTTTAATTTTTTTAATTTTCTCCTTTGCTACAATGCAATTTGAAATGATTTATCTACTTTTTGGGTACAAAAATATTACTTAAGAAAAAGCAAATGCAACGGACTCTAATAAGAAGTTTCCTCACTCCCCTCTAATAAGAGGTTTATGCTTGGCCTAACATTCAAGCATGAGATTGGTATTTATAATATTCATCCACTAAAGTGTATTATACTCAAATGAGTCCATTACTTGTATTTTTCTTCAATTAACATAATCAAATATTGTGTTTTTCTCTCCACTCAAAATGCAATGGTATTAACATTGAATTTAAAAGTCAAAACATTGCATTTTTACAATTTTAAAGTCTTTTAGGGATAAATGCAATGTCAATAATCTGTTAAATTTAAATTTGTATATTCATCCACTAAAGTGTATTATACTCAAATGAGTCAATTACTTGTATTTTTTTTCAATTAACATAACCAAATATTATGTTTTTCTCTCCACTCAAAATGCAATGGTATTAACATTGAATTTAAAAGTCAAAACATTGCATTTTTACAATTTTAAAGTCTTTTAAAGATAAATGCAATGTCAATAATCTGTTGAATTTAAATTTTGTAATTTTTTTAATTGTCTCCTTTGCTACAATGTAATTTGAAATGATTTATCTAATTTTTGGGTACAAACATATTACCTAAGTAAAAGCCAATCAAATGGACTATAATAAGAAGCTTCCCTACTCCTCTCTAGAGATATATGCTTGACCCAAAATTGAAGCATGAGATTGTTATTTATAATATTCATCCACTAAAGTGTATTCATTTCAAGTGAGTCTATTACTTGTATTTTTCTTCACTTAACATATTCAAATATTGTGTTTTTCTAAGGTTAAATGTATTGTCAACAATTAGTTGAATTTAAATGTTGGAATTTTTTTAGTTGTCTCCTTTGTTACAATGCAATTAGAAATGATGTATCTACTTTTTGGGAACAAACATATCACTTGGGAAAAATCAAATACAATGGACTCTAATAAGAAGCATCCTCACTCTCTTCTAGAGGTTTATGCTTGACCCAACATTAAAGCGTGAGATTGCTATTTAAAATATTCATCATCTAAAGTGTATTCTATTCATGTGAGTCTATTACTTGTATTTTTCTTCAATTAACATTTCCAAAAATTATGTTTTTCTCTCCCCACATAATGTAATGGTATTAACATTGAATTTAAAAATCAAAACATTGCATTTTCAACATTTTTACAATTTTAAAGTCTTCTAAGGATAAATGCATTGTCAATAATCTGTTGAATTTAAATTTTGTAATTTTTTTAATTGTCTCCCTTGCTACATTGCTATTTGAAATGATTTATCTACTTTCTGGGTACAAACATATCACCTAAGAAAAAGTGAATGCAATGGACTCTAATAAAAAGCTACCCTACTCCACTCTAGAGTTTTATGCTTGACCTAAAATTGAAACATAGGATTGTTATTTATAATATTCATCTACTAAAATGTATTCTATTCAAGTGAGTCCATTACTTATATTTTCTTTAATTAACATATTCAAATGTTATGTTTTTCGATCCACTCATAATGCAATGGCATTACCATTGAATTCAAAAATCAAAACATTGCATTTTTAAAATTTTAAAGTCTTCTAAGAATAAATACATTGTAAATAATTAGTTGAATTTGAATTTTTCTATTCGAGTGAGTCCATTACTTGAATTTTTCTTCAATTAACATATCCAAATATTAGGTTTTTCTCTCCACTCAAAATGCAATGGCATTAACATTCAATTTAAAGACCAAAACATAACATTTTTACAATTTTTACAGTTATAAAGTCTTATAGGGATAAATGGATTGTCAATAATCAATTGAATTTAGATTTTATAATTTTTTTAGTTGTCTCCTTTGCTACAATGCAATTTGCAAAGATATATCTAATTTTTGGGTACAAACATTTCGCTTAAGAAAAACCGAATGCAATGGACTCTAAGAAAAAGCTTCTCCACTCCCCTCTAGAGGTTTATGCTTGACTTAACATTGAAGCGTGAGATTGGTATTTATAATAGTCATCCACTAAAGTGTATTTTGTTCAAGTGAGTCCATTACTTGTTGCACTTTTCTTCAATTAACATATTCAAATATTATGTTTCTCTCTCCACTCAAAATGAAATGGCATTAACATTCAATTTAAAGACCAAAACATAGCATTTTTACAATTTTTACAGTTATAAAGTCTTCTAGGGATAAATGCATTGTCAATAATCAATTGAATTTAAATTTTATAATTTTTTTAATTGTCTCCATTGCTACAATGCAATTTGCAAAGATATATCTAATTTTTGGGTACAAACATTTCCCATGAGAAAGAGTGAATGCAATAGACTTTAAGAAGAAGCTTCCCTATTCCCCTCTCGAGGTTTATGCTTGACCAAACATTGAAGCGTGAGATTGGTATTTATAATATTCATCCACTAAAGTATATTCTGTTTAAGTGAGTCCATTACTTGTTGCACTTTTCTTCAATTAACATATTCAAGTATTATGTTTTTCTCTCCACTCAAAATGCAATGACATTAACATTCAATTTAAAGATCAAAACATAGCATTTTTACAATTTTTACAGTTATAAGGTCTTTTAGGGATAAATGCATTGTCAACAATCAGTTAAATTTAAATTTCTTAATTTTTTTAATTGACTCCTTTGCTACAATGCAATTTGAAATGATATATCTAATTTTTGGGTACAAACATATCACTTAAGAAAACGCAAATGCAATGGACTCTAAGAAGAAACTTCCCCACTCCCCTCTAGATGTTTCAGCTTGACCTAGCATTAAGGCATAAGATTGGTATTTATAATATTCATCCACTAAAGTGTATTTTATTCAAGTAAGTCCATTACTTGTATTTTTCTGCAATTAACATATTCAAATATTATTTTTTTCTCTCCACTTAAAATGTAATGGTATTAACATAGAATGTAAAAATCAAGACATTGCATTTCTACAATTTTTATAGTTTTAAAGTCTTCAAGGGATAAATGCATTGTCAATAATTAGTTGAATTTAAATTTTTTAAGTTTTTTAATTGTTTCCTTTGCTACAATGCAATTTGGAATGATTTATCTAATTTTTGGGTACAAACATTTCACTTAAGAAAAAGCAAATGTAATGGACTCTAATAAATAGCTTCATGACTCCCCTAGAGAGGTTTAAGCTTGATCCAACGTTAAAGTGTGATATTTGTATTTATAATATTCATCTACTAAAGTGTATTCTTTTGAAGTGAGTCCATTGCTTGTATTTTTCTTCAATTAATACATCCAAATATTATATTTTTCTCTCCACTCGAAATACAATGGCATTAACATTGAATTTAAAAATCAAAACATTGCATTTTTCCAATTTTAAAGTCTTCTAAGGATAAATGTAATGTTAATAATCAGTTGAATTTAAATTTTGTAATCTTTTTAATTGTCTCCTTTGCAACAATGCAATTGGAAATGATTTATCTACTTTTTGGGTACAAACATATCACTTAAGAAAAATCAAATGCAATGGACTCTAATAAGAAGCTTCCCCATTGCCCTCTAGACATTTTTACTTGACCCAACATTGAAGCATGAGATTGGTATTTATAATATTCATCAACTAAATTGTATTCTATTCGAGAAAGTCCAATACTGGTATTTTTCTTTAATTGACATGTTCAAATATTATGTTTTTCCATCCACTCAAAATGCTATGACATTCATATTGAATTTAAAAATCAAAATATTGCATTTTTACAATTTTAAGATCTTTTAGGGATAAATGCAATGTCAATAGTCATTTGAATTTATATTTTTTTAATTTTTTGAATTGTCTCCTTCGCTACAATGCAACTTGAAATGATTAATCTACTTTTTGGGTAGAAACATATCACTTAAGAAAAGACAATTGCAATAGACTCTAATAAGAAGCTTCTTTACTCCCTTCTAGAGATTTATGCATGACCCAAAATTGAAGCGTGGGATTATTATTTATAATATTCATCCATTAAAGTGTATTTTATTCAAGTGAGTCCATTACTTGTATTTTTCTTCAATTAACATATTCAAATATTATGTTTTTCTCTCCACTCAGAGTGCAATCACATTGACATTGAATTTAAAAATCAAAACATTGCATTTCTACAATTTTCATAGTTTTAAGGTCTTGTAGGGATAAATGCATTGTCAATAATCAGTTGAATTTAAATATTGTAATTTTTTTAATTGTTTCCTTTGCTGCAAAGTAATTTGAAATGATTTATCTAGTTTTTGGGTACAAACATATCACTTAAGAAAAAGTGAATGTAATGGACTCTAATAAGAAGCTTCCCCACTCTCCTCTAGAGATTTATGCATAACCCAACATTGAAGCGTGAGATTGGTATTTATAATATTAATCCAATAAAGTGTATTATATTCAGGTGAGTCCACAACTTGTATTTTTCATCAATTAACATATTCAAATATTAGGTTTTTCATTCCACTCAAAATGCAATGGCATTAACATTGAATTTAAAAATCAAAACATTGCATTTTTACAATTTTAAAGTCTTCTAGGGATAAATGCATTGTCAATAATCAGTTGAATTTAAATATTGTAATTTTTTTAATTGCCTTCTTTACTACAATGCAATTTGAAATGATTTATATAGTTTTTGGGTACAAACATATCACTTAAGAAAAAGCAAATGCAATGGACTTTAATAAGAAGCTTCCCCACTCCGCTCTAGAGATTTATACTTGACCCAACATTGAAGCATAAGATTGGAATTTATAATATTCATCCACTAAAGTGTATTTTATTCAAGTGAGTCCATTACTTGTATTTTTCTTCATTTAACAAATGCAAATATTATGTTTTTCTCTCCACTTAAAATGTAATGGCATTAACATTGAATTGAAAAATGAAAACATTGCATTTTTACAATTTTTACGTCTTCTATGTATGAATGCATCGTCAATAATCAGAAGAGTTCAAATTTTGTAATTTTTTTAATTGTCTCCTTTGCTACAATGCAATTTGAAATGATTTATATACTTTTTGGGTACAAACATATTATTGAAGAAAATGCAAATGCAATGGACTCTAATAAGAAGCTTCCCCACTCCCCTCTAGAGATTTTTACTTGTCCTAACTTTGAAGCGTGAGATTGATCTTTATAATATTCATCCACTGAAATGTATTCTATTCTAAGGAGTCCATTACTTGTATTTTTCTTCAATTAACGTATTCAAATATTATGTTTTTCTCTCCACTCAAAATGCAATGACATTAACATTGAATTTAAAAATGAAAACATTGCATTTTTAAAATTTGTACGTCTTCTAGGTATAAATGCATCGTCAATAATCAGTTGAATTTAAATTTTGTAATTTTTTTAACTGTCTCCTTTGCTACAATGCAATTTGAAATGATTTATCTACTTTTTGGGTACAAACATATCACAAAAGAAAATGCGAATGCAATGGACTCTAATAAGAAACTTCTCACCACCCTCTGGAGATTTATACTTGTCCCAACATTGAAGCGTGCGATTGGTATTTATAATATTTCTCAAATAAATTGTATTCTATTCAAGTGAGTCCATTACTTGTATTTTTCTTCAATTAACATATTCAAATATTAGGTTTTTTTCTCCACTGAAAATTCAAAAATTTATGCTTGACTCGACATTGAAGTGTGCCATTGGTATTTATAATATTCATCCATTAAAGTGTATTTTATTCAAGTGAGTCCATTACTTCTATTTTTCTTAATTTACATATTCAAATATTAGGTTTTTCAATCCTTTCAAAATACAATGGCATTAACATTGAATTTAAAAATCAAAATATTGCATTTTTAGAATTTTGAAGACTTCTAAGGATAAATGCATTGTCAATAATCAGTTGAATTTAAATTTTGTAATTTTTTTAATTGTCTCCTTTGCTATAATGCAATATGAAATGATTTATCTACATTTTGGGCACAACCATATCACTTAAGAAAAAGTGAATGGAATGGACTCTAATAAGAAACTTCCCCACTCCCCTCTAAAGATTTATTCTTGACCCAACATTGAAAAGTGCGATTGGTATTTATAATATTCATCCACTAAAATGTATTCTATACTAGTGAGTCCATTACTTGCATTTTCCTTCAATTAACATATTCAAATATTATGTTTTTCCCTCCACTCAAAATGCAATGGCATTAACATTGAATTTAAAAGTGAAAACATTGCATTTTTATAATTTTTACAATTTTAAAGTTTTCCAAGGATAAACGCATTGTCAATAATCAGTTGAATTTAAATTTTGCAACGTTTTTAATTATCTCCTTTGCTACAATGCAATTTCAAGTGATTTATTTACTTTTTGGGTACAAATATATCACTTAAAAAAAAGTGAATACAATAGACTTTCATAAGAAGTTTCAACACTCCCCTTTAGAGATTTATGCATGACCCAACATTGAGGTGTGTAATTGGTATTTATATTATTCGTCTATTATAGTGTATTATATTCAAGTGATTCTATTACTTGTATTTTTCTTCAATTAACATATTCATATATTATGTTTTTCTCTCAACTCAAAATGCAATGGCATTAACATTGAATTTATGAATGAAAACATTGCATTTTTACAATTTTTACAATTTTAAAGTTTTCCAAGGATAAACGCATTGTTAATAATCAGTTGAATTTAAATTTTGTAATTTTTTTAATTGTCTTATTTGCTACAATGCAATTTGAAAAGATTTATCTACTTTTTGGGTACAAACATATTACTTAAGAAAAAGGAAATGCAATGGACTCTAATAAGAAGCTTCCCAACTCCCCTCTAGAGATTTATGCTTGCCCAATATTGGAGCGTGCGATTGATATTTATAATATTCATCCACTAAAATATATTCTATTTAAATGTGTCCATTACTTGTATTTTTCTTCAATTAACATATTCAAATTTTATGTTTTTCTCTCCACTCAAAATGCAATGGCATTAACATTGAATTTACAAGTGAAAACATTGCATTTTTGCGATATTTAAATGCATCGTCAATAATTAGTTGAATTTAAATTTTGTAATTTTTTAATTGTCTCCTTTGCTACAATGCAATTTGAAATGATTTATCTACTTTTTCGGTACAAACATATGAATTAAGAAAAAGCAAATGCCATGGGCTCTGATAAGAAGCTTCCCCACTCCCCTCTAGAGATTTATGCTTGACCCAACTTTGAAGCGTAAGATTGGTATTTATAATATTCATCCGCTAAATTGTATCCTATCCAAGTGAGTACATTACTTATCTTATTCTTCAACTAATATATTCAAATTTTATACTTTTCTCTCAACTCAAAATGCAATGGCATTCTTAATGAATTTAAAAATCAAGACATTGCATTTCTATAATTTTAAAGTCTTCTAAGGATAAATGCATTCTCAATAATCAATTAATTTTAAATTTTGTAATTTTTTTAATTATCTTCTTTGCTACAATGCAATTTGAAATGATTTCTCTACTTTTTGGGTACAAACATAAAACTTAAGAAAAAGCGAATGCAATGGACCATAATAAGAAGCTTCCCCACTCCCCCCTTGAGATTTATACTTGACCCAATATTGAATCATAAGATTGGTATTTATAACATTTATCCACTAAAGTGTATTCCATTCAAGTGTGTCCATTACTTGTATGTTTCATCAATTAACAAATTCAAATATTATGTTTTTGCTTCCACTCAAAATGCAATTGCATTAAGATTGAATTTAAAAATCAAACCATTGCATTTCTATAACTTTAAAGTCTTCTAGGGATAAATGCATTCTTAATAATCATTTGAATTTAAATTTTGTAATTTTTTTACTTGTCTTCTTTGCTACAATGCAATTTGAGATGATTTATCTGCCTTTTGGGTACAAACATAACACTTAAGAAAAAGCGAATGCAATGGACTCTAATAAGAAGCTTCCCCACTCACCCCTAGAGATTTATGCTTGACCCAACATTTAAGCATAAGTTTGGTATTTACAATATTCATCCACTAAATTGATTTCTATTCAAGTCAGTCCATTACTTGTATTTTTCTTCAATTGACATATTCAAATATTAGGTTTTTCTCTCCACTCAAAATGCAATGGCATTGAAATTGAATTTAAAAATCAAAACATTGCATTTCTATAATTTTAAAGTCTTTTAGGGATAAATGGATTGTCAACAATCAGTTGAATTTAAATTTTATAATTTTTTTAATTGTGTCCTTTGCAATAATGCAATTTGAAATAATTTGTCTAATTTTTCGTTACAAACATATTACTTAAGAAAAAACAAATGCAATGGACTCTAATAAGAAGCTTCCCTATTCCCCTCCTGAGCTTTGTGCTTGACCTAACATTGAAGCGTGAGATTGGTATTTAGAATATTCATCCACTAAATTGTATTCTATTCAAATGAGTCCATTACTTGTATTTTTCTTCAATCAACATATTCAAATATTAGGTTTTTCCCTCCACTCAAAATACAATGGAATTAACATTCAATTTTAAAGTTTTTTAGGGATAAAAACATTGTCAATAATCAGTTGTATTTACATTTGTAATTTTCCTAATTTTCTTCTTTGCTACAATGCAATTTGAAAAGATTTATCTACTTTTTGGGTACAAAGATATCACTTAAGAAAAAGTGAATGCAATGGGTTTTAATAAGAAGCTTCCCCACTTCCTTCTAGAGATTTATGCTTGAGCCAACATTGAAGCGTGCGATTGGTATTTATAATATTCATCCACTAAATTGTATTTTATTAAAGTGAGTCCATTACTTGAATTTTTCTTCAATTAACATAATCAAATATTATGTTTTTCTCCCCACTCAAAATGGAATGGCATTAAATTTGAATTTAAAAATCAAAACATTGTATTTCTATAATTATAAAGTCTTATAGGGATAAATTTATTGTCAATAATCAGTTGAATATAAATTTTGTAATTTTTCACATTGTCTTCTTTGCTATTGTGCAATTTGTAATGATTTATCTACTTTTTGGGTACAAAGATATCACTTAAGAAAAAGTGAATGCAATGGGTTCTAATAAGAAACTTCCCCACTCCCCTCTAGACATTTATGCTTGAGCTAACATTGAAGCGTGAGATTGGTAATTATAATATTCATCCACTAAAATGTTTTCTATTTAACTAAGTCCATTACTTGTAATTTTCTTCAATTAACATATTCAAATATTATGTTTCTCTCTCCACTCAAAAAGGAATGGCATTAACTTTGAATTTAACAACAAAACATTGCATTTCTATAACTATAAAGTGTTATAGGGATAAATACTTTCTCAAGAATCAGTTGAATTTAAATTTTGTAATTTTTCTAATTCTCTTTTTCGCTACAATGAAATTTCAAATGATTTATCTGCATTTCGGGCACGAACATATCACTTAATAATAAGTGAATGCAATGGGTTCTAATAAGAAACTTCCCCACTCCCCTCTAGAGATTTATGCTTGAGCCAACATTGAAGCGTA
>JAHOYR010000009.1:4355217-4411439 GCA_023213295.1 Bruguiera hainesii
GATTTATCTCCTTTTTGGGTACGAACATATCACTTAATAAAAAGTGAATGCAATGGACTCTAATAAGAAGCTTCCCTACTCCCCCCTAGAGATTTATGCTTAAGCCAACATTAAAGCATGAGATTGGTAATTATAATATTGATGCACTAAAATGTATTCTATTCAAGTGAGTCCATTACTTGTATTTTTCTTCAATTAACATATTCAAATATTATATTTTTCTCTCCACTCAAAATGAAATGGCATTAACTTTGAATTTAACAATCAAAACATTATATTTCTGTAATAATAAAGTCTTTTAGGGATAAATGCTTTCTCAAGAATCAGTTGCATTTAAATTCTGTAATTTTTTTAATTGTCTTCTTTGCTACAATGAAATTTCAAATGATGTATCTACTTTTATGAACATATCACTTAATAAAAAGTGGATGCAATAGACTCTAATAAGAAGCTTCCCTATTCTCCCATAGATATTTATGCTTGAGCCAACATTGAAGTGTGACATTGTTATTTTTAATATTTATTGACTAAAATGTATTCTATTCAAGTGAATCCATTACTTGTATTTTTCTTCAATTAGCATATTCAAATATTATGTTTTTATCTTCACTCAAAATGTAATGACATTAACATTGAATTTAAAATTCAAACCATTGCATTTTTATAATTTTAAAGTCTTTTAGGGATAAATGCATTCTCAAGAATTAGTTGAATTTAAATTTTGTAATTTTTTTAATTGTCTTTTTTGCTATAATGCAATTTCAAATAATTTATGTACTTTTTGGGTACAAACATATCACTTAATAAAAAGTGAATGCAATGGACTCTAATAAGAAGCTTCCCCATTTCCCCCTAGACATTTATGCTTGAGCCCACATTGAAGCGTGACATTGGTATTTTTAATATTCATTCACTAAAATGTATTCTATTCAAGTGAGTCCATTACTTGTATTTTTCCTCAATTAGCATATTCAAATATTATGTTTTTATCTCCACTTAAAATGCAATGACATTAACATTGAATTTAAAATTCAAACCATTGCATTTCTATAATTTTAAAGTCTTCTAGGATAAATGCATTCTCAAGAATCAGTTTAATTTAAATTTTGTAATTTTTTTAATTGTCTTTTTTGCTATAATGCAATTTCAAATGATTTATGTACTTTTTGGGTACAAACATATCATTTGATAAAAAGTGAATGCAATGGACTCTAATAAGAAGCTTCCCCATTTCCCCCTAGAGATATATGCTTGAGCCCACATTGAAGCGTGACATTGGTATTTTTAATATTCATTCACTAAAATGTATTCTATTCAAGTGAGTCCATTACTTGTATTTTTCCTCAATTAGCATATTCAAATATTATGTTTTTATCTCCACTTAAAATGCAATGACATTAACATTGAATTTAAAATTCAAACCATTGCATTTCTATAATTTTAAAGTCTTCTAGGGATAAATGCATTCTCAAGAATCAGTTTAATTTAAATTTTGTAATTTTTTTAATTGTCTTTTTTGCTATAATGCAATTTCAAATGATTTATCTACTTTTTGGGTACAAACATATCACTTAATAAAAAGTGAATGCAATGGACTCTAATAAGAAGCTTCCCTATTTCCCCCTAGAGATTTACGCTTGAGCCAACATTGATGTGTGACATTGGTATTTTTAATATTCATCCACTAAAATGTATTCTATTCAAGTGAGTCTATTACTTGTATTTTTCTTCCATTAGCATATTCAAATATTATGTTTTTATCTCCACTCAAAATGCAATGACATTAACATTGAATTTAAAATTCAAACCATTGCATTTCTATAATTTTAAAGTCTTTTAGGGATAAATGCATTCTCAAGAATCAGTTGAATTTAAATTTTGTAACTTTTTTAATTGTCTTTTTTTGCTACAATGCAATTTCAAATGATTTATGTACTTTTTGGGTACAAACATATCACTTAATAAAAGGTGAATGTAATGGACTCTAATAAGAAGCTTTCCCATTGCCCCCTAGAGATTTATGCTGAGCCAACATTGAAGCGTGACATTGGTATTTTTAATATTCATCGACTAAAATGTATTCTATTCAAGTGAGTTCATTAGTTGTATTTTTCTTCAATTAACATATTCAAATATTATGTTTTTCTCTCCACTCAAAATGCAATGGTATTAACAGTGAATTTAAAAATCAGAAATTGAATTTTTATAATTTTAAAGTCTTCTAGGGATAAATACATTGTCAATAATCAATTGGATTTAAATTTTGTAATGTTTTTAATTGTCTTCTTTGCTATAATGCAATTTGAAATGATTTATCTACTTTTTGGGTACAAAGATATCACTTAAGAAAAAGCGAATGCGAGAAGCTTCCCTACTCCCTTATAGAGATTTATGCTTGACCCAACATTGAAGTGTGAGATTGGTATTTAGAATATTCATCCACTAAATTGCATTATATTCAAGTGAGTCCTTTACTTGTATTTTTCTTCAATCAACATATTCAAATATTAGATTTTTCCCTCCACTGAAAATGGAATGACATTAACATTGAATTTAAAAATCAAAAATTGCATTTCTATAATTTTAAAATTTTCTAGAGATAATTGCATTGTCAATAATCGGTTGAATTTGAAATTTTGTAATTTTTTTCATTGTTTTCTTTGCTACAATGCAATTTGAAATGATTTACCTACTTTTTTGCTACAAAGATAACAGTTAAGAAAAAGCGAATGCAATTGACTCTAATAAGAAGATTCTGCACTCCCCCCTAGAGATTTATGCTTAAGCCAACATTGAAGCGTGACATTTGCATTTTTAATATTCATCTACTAAATTGTATTATACTGAAGTGAGTCTGTTACTTGTATTTTTCTTCAATCAACATATTCAAATATTAAGTTTTTCCCTCCACTGAAAATACAATGACATTAACATTGAATTTAAAAATCAAAAATTGCATTTTTACAATTTTCACAATTTTAAACTCTTCAAGGGATTAATGTATTGTCAATAATCAGTTGAAATTAAATGTTGTAATTTTTGTAATTATCTCTTTTGCTACAATGCAATTTGAAATGATTTATCTACTTTTTGGGTACAAACATATCACTTAAGAGAAAGCGAATGCAATGGACCCTAATAAGAAACTTCCCCACTCCCCCCTAGAGATTTATGCTTGAACCAACATTAAAGTGTGAGATTGGTATTTAGAATATTCAGCCACTAAATTGCATTATATTCAAGTGAGTCCATTACTTGTATTTTTCATCAATTAACATATTCAAATATTAGGTATTTCTCTCCACTCAAAATGCAATGGCATTAACATTGAATTGAAAAATCAAAACATTGCATTTTTATAATTTAAGTCTTTTAAAGATAAATGTATTGTCAATAATCAGTTGAATTTAAATTTTGTAATTTTTTAAATTGTCTTCTTTGCTATAATGTAATTTGAAATGATTTATCTACTTTTTTGGTACAAAGATATTACTTAAGAAAAAACGAGTGCAATGGGTTTGAATAAGAAGTTTCCCCACTCTCTTTTAGAGATTTATACTTGAGTCAACATTGAAACGTGACATTGGTAATTTTAATATTTATCCACTAAATTGTATTTTATTCAAGAGAGTCCATTACTTGTATTTTTCTTCAGTTAACATATTCAAATATTATTTTTTTCTCTCCCCTCAAGATGGAATTACATTAACATTGAGTGTAAAAATCAAACCATTACATTTCTATAATTTTAAAGTCTTTTAGGGATAAATGCATTCTCAAGAATCATTTGAATTTAAATTTTGTAAGTTTTTTAATTGTCTTCTTTGTTATAATGCAATTTCAAATGATTTATCTGCTTTTTGAGTATAAACATAACACTTATGAAAAAATGAATGCAATGGACTCTAATAAGAAACTTCCTTACTCTCCCCTAGAGATTTATACTTGAGCCAACATTAAAGCGTGAGATTAATATTTATAATATTCATTCACTAAATTATATTTTATTCATGTGAGTCCATTCCTTGTATTTTTCTTTAATTAACATATTCAAATATTATATTTTTCTTTCCACTCAAAATGAAACGACATTAACATTGAGTGTAAAAATCAAAACATTGCATTTTTACAATTTTTACAATTTTAACCTCTTCTAAGGACAAAGTCATTGTCAATAATCAATTGAATTTAAATTTTCCAATTTTTTTAATTTTCTTCTTTGTTATAATGCAATTTGAAATGATTTACTTGCTTTTTGGGTACAAACATATCACCTAAGAAATAATGAACACAATGGGCTATAATATAAAGCTTCCCTATTCCCATCTAGAGATTTATGCTTCACTCAACATTAAAGCGTGAGATTAGTATTTATAATATTCATCCACTAAATTATATTTTATTCATGTGAGTCCATTCCTTGTATTTTTCTTCAATTAACATATTCAAATATTATATTTTTCTTTCCACTCAAAATAAAATGACATCAACATTGAGTGTAAAAATCAAAACATTGCATTATTACAATTTTTACAATTTTAACCTCTTCTAAGGACAAAGCCATTGTCAATAATCAATTGAATTTAAATTTTCTAATTTTTTTAATTTTCTCCTTTACTATAAAGTAATTTGAAATGATTTACTTGCTTTTTGGGTACAAACATATCACCTAAGAAATAGCGAACACAATGGGCTCTAATAAAAAGCTTTCCCATTCCCATCTAGAGATTTATGCTTCACCCAATTTTAAAGCGTGAGATTAGTATTTATGATATTCATCTACTAAATTGTATTCTATTCAAGAGAGTCCATTACTTGTATTTTTCTTCAATTAACATATTCAAATTTTTTGTTTTTCTCTCCACTCAAAATGCAATGGCATTAACATTCAATGTAAAAATCAAAACATTGCATTTTTATAAATTTTAGAATTTTCCACTCTTCTAAGGTTAACTGAATTGTCAATAATCAGTTGGATTTAAATTTTGTAATTTTTTTAATTGTCCCTTTTACTACAATGCAATTTTAAATGATTTATCTTCTTTTTGGGTACAAACATATCCCTTAAGATCAATTGAATGCAGTGGACTCTAATAAGGAGCTTCCGCACACCCCTCTAGAGATTTATACTTGACCTAACATTGAAGCGTGAGATTGGTATTTATAATATTCATCCACTAAATTATATTATATTCAAGTGAGTCCATTACTTGTATTTTTCTTTAACTAACATATTCAAATATTATATTTTTCTCTCCGCTCAAAATGTAATGACATTAACATTAAATTTTAAAATTAAGACATTTATTTTTACAATTTTAAAGACTTCTAAGGATAAATGCATTGTCAATAATTAATTGAATTTAAATTTTGTAATTTTTTTAATTGTCCCTTTTGCTACAATGCAATTTAAAATGATTTATCTATTATTTGGGTACAAACATATCACTTAAGAAAAAGCAAATGCAATGGACTCTAATAAGTAGCTTCCCACACCCCTCTAGAAATTTATGCTTCACCTAACATTATAGAGTGATATTGGTATTTATAATATTCATCCACTAAATTCTATTATATCCAAGAGAGTCCATTACTTGTATTTTTCTTCAATTAACATATTCAAATATTATATTTTTCTTTCCATTCAAAATGTAATGGCATTAACATTAAATTTAAAAATCAAGACATTGCATTTTTACGATTTTGAAGACTTTTAGGGATAAATGCATTGTCAATAATTAGTTGAATTTAAATTTTGTGATTTTTTTTGTTGTCACCTTTGCTACAATGCAATTTGAAATGGTTTATCTACTATTTGGGTACAAACATATCACTTAAGAAAAAAATGAATGCAATAGACTCTAATAAGAAGCTTCCTCACTCCCCCCTAGAGATTTCTGCTTAACCCAACAATGAAGCATGCGATTGGTATTTATAATATTCATCCACTAAAGTATAATCTATTCAAGTGAGTCCATTACTTGTATTTTTCTTCAATTAACATATTCAAATATTAGGTTTTTCTCTCCCCTCAAAATGCAATGACATTAACATTGAATTTAAAAATTAAAATATTGTATTTTTGTTATTTTAAAGTCTTTTAGGGTTAAAAGCTTTGTTGATAATCAGTTGAATTTAAATTTTGTAACTCATTTAATTCTCTCGTTTGCTACGAACCAATTTGAAATGATTTATTTACATTTTTACAATTTTAAACTCTTTAAGGGATTAATGCATTGTCAATAATGAGTTGAATTTAAAATTTGTAATTTTTTTAATTGTCTCCTTTGCTACAATGCAATTTGAAATGATTTATCTACTTTTGGGGTAGAAACATATTAGTTAAAAAAAAGCGAATGCAATGGACTCTAATAAGAAGATTCCCCACTCCCCTCTAGAGATTTATACTTGACCTAACATTGCAGAGTCAAATTGGTATTTATAATATTTATCCAGTAAATTGTATTCTATTCAAGTGAGTACATTAGTTGTATTTTTCTTCAATTAACATATTCAAATATTAGGTTTTTCTCTCCACTCAAAATGCAATGACATTAAGTTTGAATTTAAAAATAAAAACATTATATTTTTACAATTTTAAAGACCTCTAGGGATAAATGCATTGTCACTAATTAGTTGAATTTAAATTTTGTAATTTATTTCATTTTCTCCTTTGCAATAATGCAATTTGAAATAATTTATCTACTTTTCGGGCACAAACATATCACTTACAAAAAAGCGAATGCAATAAACTCTAATAAGTAGCTTTCTCACTCCCCTTTAAAAATTTATACTTGGCCCAACATTGAAGCGTGAGATTTGTATTTATAATATTTATCCACTAAATTATCTAATAAGAAGCTTCCCCAATCCCTTCTAGAGATTTATACTTAACCCAACATTGAAGCATTAGATTAGTATTTATAATATTCATCCACTAAATTGTATTATATTCAAGTGAGTCCATTACTTGTATTTTTCTTCATTTAACATATTCAAATATTAGGTTTTTCTCTCCACTCAAAATGCAATGGTATTAACATTGAATTTAAAATTCAAAACATTGCATTTTTGCAATTTTTAAGACTTTTAGGGATAAATGCATTGTCAATAATCAATTGAATTTGAAATTTTGTAATTTTCTTAATTGTCTTCTTTCCTACAATGGAATTTGAAATGATTTATCTACTTTTTGGGTACAAACATATCACTTAACAAAAGGTGAACGCAATGAGCTCTAACCAAAAGCTTCCACACTCCCTTCTAGAGGTTTATGCTTCACCCAACATTGAGGTGTGAGATTGGTATTTATAATATTCATCCGTTAAATTGTATTCTATTCAAGTGAGTCCATTACTTGTATTTTTTTCATTTAACATATTCAAATATTATGTTTTTCTCTCCATTCAAAATGCAATGACATTAACATTGAATTTAAAAATCTAAATATTGCATTTGTACAGTTTTTACAATTTTAAAGTCTTTAAAGGATAAATTCATTGTTAATAATCAGTTATATTTAAATTTTGTAATCCTTTTAATTGTCTCCTTTACTACAATGCAATTTGAAATGATTTATTTAGTTTTTAGGTACAAACATATCACTTAGGAACAAACAAATGTCATGAACTCTAATAAGCTGCTTCCACACTCCCCTCTAGAGATTTATACTTGACCCAACATTAAAGTGTGCAATTGGTATTTATAATATTTATCAACTAAATTATATTCTATTCAAGTAAGTCCATCACTTGCATTTTTCTTCAATTAACATATTCAAATTTTAGGTTTTTCTCTCCACTCAAAATGCAAGGGCATTAACATTAAATTTAAAAATCTAAACATTGAATTTTTATAATTTTAAAGTCTTCTAGGGAGAAATGCATTGCCAATAATGAGTTGAATTTGAAATTTCGTAATTTTTTTAATTATTTCCTTTGCCACAATGCAATTTGAAATGATTTATCTACTTTTTAGGAACAAACATATCACTTAACAAAAAGTGAATGCAATGGGCTATAATAAAAAGTTTCCCCACTCCCCTCTAAAGATTTATGCTTGACCTAACATTGAAGCGTGAAATTGGTATTTATAATATTTATCAACTAAATTGTATTCTATTCAACTGAGTCTATTACTTGTATTTTTCTTTAATGAACATATACAAATTTTTGGATTTTTCTCTCCACTCAAAATTGAATGGCTTTAACATCGAATTTAAAAATCAAAACATTGTATTTTTACAATTTTAAAGTCTTCTAAGGATAAATGCATTGCCAATAATCAGTTGAATTTGAAATTTTGTAATTTTTTTTCATTGTCTTCTTTGCTACAATGCAATTTGAAATGATTTATCTACTTTTTAGGTACAAACATATCACTTAAGAAAAAGCGAATGCAATGGGCTCTAATAAGAAGTTTCCCCACTCCCCTCTAAAGATTTAAGCTTAACCCAACACTGAACAGTGCGATTGGTATTTATAATATTCATCCACTACTATTCAAGTGAGTCTGTTACATGTATTTTTCTTCAATTAACATATTCAAATATTAGGTTTTTCTCTCCACTCAAAATGCAATGGCATTAGCATTGGATTTAAAAATCAAAACATTGCATTTTTACAATTTTAAACACCTCTAAGGAGAAATGCATTGTTAATAATCACTTAAATTTAAATTTTGTAATTTTTTTTAATTGTCTCCTTTACTACAATGCAATCTGAAATGATTTATCTACTTTTTGGATTCAAACATATCACTTAAGAAAAAGCGAATGCAATGGACTCCAATAAGAAGCTTCCCTACTCCCCTATAGAGACCTATGCTTGACCCAACTTTGAAGCGTGTGATTGGTATTTATAATATTCATCCATTAAAGTGCAATATATTCAAGTGAGTCCGTTACTTGTATTTTTAATAAATTAACATATTCAAATATTATGTTTTCTCACTGCTCAAAATGCAATGGCATTAACATTGAATCTAAAAATCAAAATATTGCCTTTTTACAATTTTAAAGACTTCTAGGGATAAACGCATTGTCAATAATCAGTTGAATATAAATTTTGTAATTTTTTTAGTTGTCTCCTTTGCTAGAATGCAATTTGAAATCATTTATTTACTTTTCAGGTACAAACATATCACTTACAAAAAAGCGAATGCAATGGACTCTAATAAGAAGCTTCCCCACTCCCCTCTAGAGATTTATGCTTAACCCAATATTGAAGCGTGCAATTGGTATTTTTAATATTCATCCACTAAAGTGTATTATATTCAGGAGAGTCCATTACTTGTATTTTTCATTAATTAACATATTTCAATATTATGTTTCTCTCTCTACTCAAAATGCAATGGAATTTACATTGAATTAAAAAATCAAAACATTGCATTTATACAATTTTTACAATTTTAAAGTCTTTAAGGGATAAATCTATTGTCAATCATCAATTGAATTTAAATTTTGTAATATTTTTAATTGTCTCCTTTACTATAATGCAATTTGAAATGATTTATTTACTTTTCGGGTACAAACATATCACTTAAGAAAAAACAAATGCAATGGATTGTAATAAGAAGCTTCCACACTCCCTCTAGAGATTTATGCTTGACCTAAAATTGAAGGGTGAGATTGGTATTTATAATATTCATCCACTACTATTCAAGTGAGTCTGTTACTTGTATTTTTCTTCAATTAACATATTCTAATATTAGGTTTTTCTCTCCACTCCAAGTGCCATGGCATTAACATTGGATTTACAAATCAAAACATTGCATTTTTACAATTTTAAAGACTTTTAGGGATAAACGCATTGTCAATAAATAGTTGAATTTCAATTTTGTAATTTTTTTTAATTGCCTCCTTTGCTACAATGCAATTTGAAATGATTTATCTACTTTTTGGGTACAAACATATCACAGAAGAAAATGCGAATGCAACGGACTCTAATAAGAAGCTTCCCACCACCTTCTGGAGATTTATGCTTGTCCCAACATTGAAGCGTGCGATTGGTATTTATAATATTTATCAACTAAATTGTATTATATTCAGGTGAGTCCATTACTTGTATTTTTCATCAATTAACAAATTCAAATATTAGGTTTTTCTCTCCACTTAAAATGCAATGGCATTAACATTGAATTTAAAAATCAAAACATTGCATTTTTACAATTTTTACAATTTTAAAGTCTTCTAGGGATAAATGCATTGTCTATAATAAGTTGAATTTAAATTTTGTAATTTTTTATTTCTCTTCTTTGATACAATGCAATTTTAAATGATTTATCTACTTTTTGGGTACAAACATGTCACTTAAGAAAAAGTGAATGCAACAAACTCTCATAAGAAGCTTCCCCACTCCCCTCTAGAGGTTTATGCTTAACTGAACATCGAAGTGTGAAATTGGTATTTATAATATTCATCCACTAAAGTGTATTCTATTCAAGTGAGTCCATCACTTGTATTTTTCTTCAATTAACATATTGAAACATTATGTTTTTCTCTACAATCAAAAGGAAATGGCGTTAACATTGAATTTAAAAATCAAAATATTGCATTTCTACAATTTTAACAATTTTAAAGTCTTCTAGGGATAAATGCATTGTCAATAATTAGTTGAGTTTAAATTTTGTAATGTTTTTAATCGTCTCCTTTGCTATAATGGAATTTGAAATGACCTATCTAATTTTTGTGTACAAACATATTCCTTAAGAAAAAGCGAATGCAATGGACTCTAATAAGAAACTTTATGTTTTTCTCTACACTCAAAAGGAAATGGCTTTAACATTGAATTTAAAAATCAAAACATTGCATTTCTACAATTTCAATAATTTTAAAGTCTTCTAGGGATAAATACATTGTCAATAATTTGTTGAGTTTAAATTTTGTAATTTTTTTAATTGTATACTTTGCTACAAAGCCATTTGAAATGATTTATCTACTTTTTGGGTACAATCATATCACCTAAGAAAAAACGAAGGCAATGGACTCTAATAAGAAGCTTTCCCACTCCCCTCAAGAGATTTATACTTGACCCAAAATTGAAGCATGGGATTGCTATTTATAATAGTCATCCACTAAAGTGTATTATATTCAAGTGAGTCCATTACTTATATTTTTCTTCAATTAACATATTCAAATATTAGGTTTTTCTCTCCACATAAAATACAATGGCACTAACATTGAATTTAAAAAATGAAAACATTCATTTTTACAATTTTAAAGTCTTATAGGGAAAAATGCATTGTTAATAATAAGTTGAATGTAAATTTTGTAATTTTTTATTTGACTTCCCTACTATAATGCTATTTGAAATGATTTATCTCTATTTTAGGTACAAACATATCACTTAAGAAATAGCAAATGCAATGGATTCCAATAAGAACCTTCCCCACACCCCTCTAGAGATTTATGTTAGACCTAACATAGAAGCATGAGATACATATTAATAATATTAGTCCACTAAAGTCGATTATATTCAAGTGAGTCCATTACTTATATTATTCTCCAATTAACATATTCAAATATTATGCTTTTCTCTCCACACAAAATGCAATGTCATTAACATAAAATGTAAAAATCCAAACATTGCTCTTTTACAATTTTTTTCAAATTTAAAGTCTTCTAGTGATAAATGCATTGTCAATAATTAGTTCAATGTACATTTTGTAATTTTTTAATTGTCTCCTTTGCTACAATGCAATTTGAAATGATTTATCTACCTTTTGGGTACAAACATGTTTCCTAAGAAAAAGCAAATGCAATGGACTTTAATAAGATGCTTCCCCACTCCTCTAGAGATTTATGCATGACCCAACATTGAAACATGAGATTGGTATTTATAGTATTCATCCACTAAAGTGTATTCCATTCAAGTGTGTCCATTACTTTTATGTTTCTTCAATTAACATATGCAAATATTATGTTTTTCTCTCCACTCAAAATGCAATGACATTAATATAGAATGTAAAAATCAAAACATTGCATTTTTATAATTTTTACAATTTTAACGTATTCTAGGGATAAATGCATTGTCAATAATTAGTTCAATTTAAATTTTTTAATTTTTTTAATTGTCTCATTTGCTACAATGTAGTTTGAAATGATTTATCTACTTTTTGGGTACAAACATGTCACTTAAGAAAAAGCGAATGCAATGGACTCTAACGAAAAGCTTCTCCACTCCCCCCTAGAGATTTATGCTTCACCTAAAATTGAAGTGTCAAATTGCTATTTTATAATATTCATCCACTAAAGTGTATTCTATTCAAGTAAGTCCATTACTTGTATTTTTCTTCAACGAACATATTCAAATATAATGTTTTTCTCTCCACTCAAAATGCAATGGCATTAACATAGAATGTAAAAAGTCAAGACATTGCATCTCTACAATTTTTACAATTTTAAAGACTTCTAAGGATAAATGCATTGTCAATAATTAGTTGAATTTAAATTTTGTAATTTCTTCAATTGTCTCCTTTGCTATAATGCAATTTGGAATCATTTATCTAATTTTTGGGTACAAACATATCACTTAAGAAAAATTGAATGCAATGGACTCTAATAAGTAGCTTCCTCACTCCCTTCAAGAGGTTTATGCTTGACCCAACATTGAAGCGTGAAATTGGTATTTATGTTTTTCTCCCCACTCAAAATGCAATGGCATTAACATTGAATTTAAAAATCAAAACATAGTATTTTTACAATTTTTACAATAATTTTAAAGTCTTCTAGGGATAAATGTATTGTCAATAATCAGTTAAATTTAAATTTTGTAATTTTTTTAATTGTCTCCTTTACTGCAGAGCAATTTGTAATGATTTATGTACTTTTTGGGTACAAACATATCACTTAAGAAAAAGTGAATGTAATGGACTCTAATAAGAAGTTTCCCCACTCCCCTCCAAAAATTTATAATTGACCCAACATTGAAGCATGCGATTGGTATTTATAATATTCATCCACTAAAATGTATTCTATTCATGCAAGTCCATTACTGGTATTTTCCTTTAATTGACATGTTCAAATATTATGTTTTTCCCTCCACTCAAAATGCAAGGACATTTACATTGAATTTAAAAATCAAAAAATTACATTTTTACAATTTTTACAATTTTAAAAGTCTTCTAGGGATAAATACAGTGTCAATAGTCATTTGAATTTATATTTTGTTAATTTTTTTAATTGTCTCCTTTGCTATAATTCAATTTGAAATGATTTATCTAATTTTTGGGTACAACCATATCACTTAAGAAAAAGCGAATGCAATGGTTTCTAATAAGAAACTTCCCCACTGCCCTCTAAAAGATTTATACTTGACCCAACATTGAAGCATACGATTGGTATTTATAATATTCATCCACTAAAGTGTATTATATTCAGGTGAGTCCATAACTTATATTTTTCTTCAATTAACATATTCAAATATTATATTTTTCTCTCTACTCAAAATGCAATGGCATTAACATTGACATTAAAAATCAAAACATATCATTTTTACAATTTTTACAATTTTAAAGTCTTCTAGGGATAAATGCATTATCAATAATTAGTTGAATTTAAATTTTGTAATTTTTTTAATTGTCTCCTTTACTGCAAAGCAATTTGTAATGATTTATTTACTTTTTGGGTACAAACATATCACTTAAGAAAAAGTGAATGCAATGGACTCTAATAAGAAATTTCTCCACTCCCCCCTAGAGATTTATACTTGACCCAACATTGAAGTGTGCAATTGGTATTTATAATATTCATCCACTAAAGTATATTATATTCAGGTGAGTCCACAACTTGTATTTTTCTTCAATTAACATATTCAAATATTATGTTTTTCTCTCCACTCAAAATACAATGGTATTAACATTGAATTTAAAAATCCCAACATTGCATTTCTAAGATTTTCAGGACTTTTAGGGATAAATGCATTGTCAATAATTAGTTGAATTTAATTTTGTAATTTTTTTAATTGTCTTCTTTGCTACAATGCAATTTGAAATAATTTTCCTACTTTTTGGGTACAAGCATATGACTTAAGAAAAACCAAATGCAATGAACTTTAATAAGAAGCTTCCCCACTTCCCTCTAGAGATTTATGCATGACACAACATTAAAGCGTGAGATTGGTATTTATAATATTAATCCAATAAAGTGTATTATATTAAGGTGAGTCCACAACTTGTATTTTTCTTCAATTAACATATTCAAATATGAGGTTTTTCGTTCCACTCAAAATGCAATGGCATTAACATTGAATTTAAAAATAATAACGTTGCATTTTTACAATTTTTACAATTTTAAAATCTTCTAGGGATAAATGCTTCGTTAATAATCAGTTGAATTTAAATTTTATAATTTTTTTAATTGTGTCCTTTGCCACAATGCAATTTCAAATGATTTATCTACTTTTTAGGTAGAAACATATCACTTAAGAAAAAGCGAATTGTTGTTCCCACAGCCTTGTATGGGTTGTAATTGTTGTCAACTAGGGTTAAGTGTGCAAGAAAGTAAAGCCACATGGAAGGACAAGAAAGTAAATCTACTGCGTAAGGGTAAAAACATAAATCTGCCACGTAAGCCTTATTAGGGTTTCATGGAAGAGAGTATATAAAGGCCTTGGAAGACAAAACAAAAGAGGGGGACAACAAAATTGAATAAACAGCAACCCTACAACAACCGGCCAAAAAGAAGAGAAAATAATATACCAAAAGGGAACCCCATTGTTGGCAAAAAAAAGGAGAAAAAGAGGAGATGGCCGAAAGGGGGGCTGAACAAAGAACAAAGGTCGAGAGGAGACAACCGAAAAGAGAGCATAACGGCAAGAGATCATAAACGACACCACTGGGAGAGCAAACCAAAAACGTCACCACTGGGAGAGCAAACAAAAAATGTCACCACTGGGAGAGCAAACCAAAATGTGCGACCTCCTGCAAGGAAACTAGAAACATGTCCTGCAAGCAAACCAGAAACACACAACCAGCAAGAGGAGAAAAAAGAAACAAACCACACGGAAGAGAAGACAGCAGACCTGATATCTGTGAGACCACTTGGACCTGGTATCCGTGAGACCACCCAGAAGAGAAGACAGCGGACCAGAAGTGTGAGGACAGGCCGTGAAACAATAAGACCATGAAATAGGAGACAGGGTGAGACCGTGAGACAGTGAAAGCAGGAGCTATGTGAGAACCTATAGAAGGAAATCGGCAAAGTATTGGAAAGAACTCAACGTATTTCTAGATTTCTTCAAGAGAGGTTAGAGAGCATTGTGGTAAACTTCTAAACGGCAGTGGAGCAGCCTTTCAATTCAACAGAGGCAAGACAAGCTAGGAGAAGGGTAGACACAATAAGTGACACTCTTTGTATTGTACTTACTTAGTAATTGCAATAGTGAAAGGAGCAGAAGATTAAGACATCCATTGTAACTGAAATTCTCAAGTATAATGGATAATCTCGGTAAGGGAGAGTCCCTACCACCGTGGATGTACGTCACATTGACGGAACCATGTAAATCTCAAGTGTCCTTAATTTGCTTTATGTTCTGTGTTTTGAATTGAGTTGTGAACGCAGCTAAAGTATCAGCCAACCCATAACCTAACGAAGACCTAAACAAGAACATCTGAATTGTCTATTAGGCAAGCTGTCTGAAAGGTGACTTTGGGAACTATTATGATTAGTAGGTAGCAATAGATCTACCTTAGTCTAATCTAAGAAAGAGTCTGCTTTTAAGAAGAGATTGAAGTTGTTCACTTACCTGCAAATTGCAAATTATGGTGATATTGATTCACCCCCCTCTCAGTATGAAAAACTAGTAGATCCTAGGGTGAAATTGGGAACTTCAATTGGTATCAGAGCACAAGTTCACCAGGATAAATCTTAACAGCTTGGTGTACTAGTTTAAAGAGCTCCAGAAGTTTTAACTTGTTCCAATCTTCAATGGAACCAACTACCATATGTGGAGAGTGAGAATGCAGGTGGTATTTGCAACCATGGGCATGAACATGGTGAAATCTGTACAGAAGGGTTTTGAGCCTCCAGAAGAAGGTAAAGATCCAACCCTAGAGGAATTAAGACAGTTTGAGATAAATGGGAAGACCTCAAACGTCATCATTTCAGCATTGACAGATGCTGAATATGCTAAAGTTATGGACTGCAAATCTGCCAAGGAGATATGGGACAGATTGCAGAAAGTCTATGAAGGTGATGGCAGAATGAAGGAGGCCAAGCTTCAAGTTTTCAAGGTGAGATACGAATCTCTCATAATGCAGAAAAATGAGACAATCCAAGAGTTCTTCACCAGGGTTATTGATGCTGTAAACGATCTTAGAAGTCATGGGAAGAACAAGAAGGACTCATCTATTGTGAAGAAAATTCTGAGAATTCTGCTTGAGAGGTTTGCCTCAAATGTGGCAGCCATAGAAGAGAGTAGAGATCTCAATTCTATGTCTCTGCATGATCTCCAATGCAATCTCATTGCATATGAGATGAGAATAAAGTCAACTGAGAGCTCCTCAACATCAAAGGTATCAAAGGAGGCAGCTTTCAAAGTTATGAAACACTTGAAGATAAAAGAAGAGGAAGAATCATCCAATGAGGATGATGATGATGATGAGGAAGAAAGTGAAGGTGAAGTGTTGGCATACTTCACAAGGAAGTTCAAAAAGGGGTCTAAGAAGGGAAAAGGACAGTTATCCTCGAGATGTTATTGCTGTGGACAGACTAGACACTTTGCTTCTCACTGCAAAGTGAAACTTGATGATGAAGATGAGGATGGTGATGATGAGCAGAATTCAAAATGGAGAAGACCATCATTCAAGTCAAGGAAGTCCAGCAAGAAGACTGCTAACCCACAAAAGAAGAAGAGAGGCTCATTCAAGAGTTATGTAAGCCAGAAAAAAGAAGCCGATGAGGAGGAAGATGTAGACTCATCAGATGAGCATGCCTTTATGGCATCAGCTCGATGTGGTAGTTCAACCTCTGAAGAGGAAGAGGAGATTGATGAAGAAGAACCAGATCTTGAAGCTGAGTTAGAAGCAGCTTCAAAGGAGATAATCAGAAGGGATAGAACCATAAGAAGGTTGGAGGCCCATATAAAACAAGTTGAAGCAAAGATTAAGGAAGCAGAAAGTCAAAAGGATGAAATAAGGGCTGAACATATTGACTTGAAGAGAAGATTTGAATAACAGATCAAAATATGTGAAGACCTTACTATGGAGCTTGACTCAAGGATTTCAACAATTGAAGAAATGGAGATAAAGTTGCAGAGACTTCAGCGACAACTCAAAAAGAGTGAAGAGAACTTGCAGAAGTTTGAAGTGATAGGAGAAACAAGCACTACAAGAGAAAAGAAGAATGAAGAGGCAGTGCAGCAATCTGATGCTGCACTGCCTAAAGATAACGAGAAGGTTAAGTCTCAGAAAGAAAAGACTGATCAGCCAGGAACAGTGAAGGCTGAAAATAAAGAAGATTTGAAGAAGCAACCTAGGGTTGCAAACAAAAATGAAGAAAAGAAAGTCAGCCAGCAAAGGGCTATGGCTGAACAGAAGAAGGAGAAGAAGGTGACTGAAATGAAAGTCACACAAGCAAAGACGTCAGCAACCTTGCCTACACAGCAAGTAATGAACAAAAGAAAACATTGCATTTTTACAATTTTAATGTATTCTAAGTATAAATGCATTGTCAGTAATCAGTTGAATCTAAATTTTTCAATTTTTTTAATTGTCTTCTTTGCCATAATGCATTTTGAAAAGATTTATCTACTTTTTGGATAAACATATCACTTAGGAAAAAGCAAATCCAATGGACTCTATTAAGAAACTTCCCCACTCCCCTCTAAAGATTTATTCTT
This sequence comes from Bruguiera hainesii, assembly GCA_023213295.1. Taxonomy (NCBI): domain Eukaryota; kingdom Viridiplantae; phylum Streptophyta; class Magnoliopsida; order Malpighiales; family Rhizophoraceae; genus Bruguiera; species Bruguiera hainesii. Next base: position 4,373,055 of record JAHOYR010000009.1, read on the forward strand.
GACCCAACATTGAAGCGTGCGATTGGTATTTATAATATTCATCCATTAAAATGTATTCTATTCAAGTGAGACCATTACTTGTATTTTCCTTCAATTAACATATTCAAATATTATGTTTTTCCCTCCACTCAAAATGCAAGCAATGGCATTAACATTGAATTTAAAAGTGAAAACATTGCATTTTTACAATTTTTACAATTTTAAAGTTTTCCAGGGATAAATGCATTGTCAATAATCAGTTGAATTTAAATTTTGTAATTTTTTTAATTGTCTTATTTGCTACAATGCAATTTGAAATGATTTATCTACTTTTTGGGCACAAATATATTACTTAAGAAAAAGGGAATGCAATGGACTCTAATAAGAAGCTTCCCCACTCCCCTCTAGAGATTTATGCTTGGCTCAATATTGGAGTATGCGATTGGTATTTATAATATTCATCCACTAAAATGTATTCTATTCAAGTGTGTCCATTACTTGTATTTTTCTTGAATTAACAAATTCAAATTTTATCTTTTTCTCTCCACTCAAAATGCAATGACATTAACATTGAATTTAAAAATCAAACCATTGCATTTCTATAATTTTAAACTCTTCTAGGGATAAATGCATTCTCAAGAATCAGTTGAATTTAAATTTTGTAATTTTTTAAATTGTCTTCTTTGCTACAATGCAATTTCAAATGATTTATCTGCTTTTTGGGTACGAACATAACACTCAATAAAAAGTGAATGCAATGGACTCTAATAAGAAGCTTCCCAACTCCTCGCTAGAGATTTATGCTTAAGTCAACATTGAAGCGTGACATTGGTATTTTTAATATTCATCCACTAAAATGTATTCTATTCATGTGAGTCCATTACTTATATTTTTCTTCAATTAACATATTCAAATATTATGTTTTTCTCTCCACTCAAAATGCAATGGCATTAACATTGAATTTAAAAATCAAAAATTGCACTTCTATAATTTTAAAATCTTTTAGGGGTAAATGCATTGTTAATAATCAGTTAAATTTGAAATTTTGTAATTTTTTTCATTATCTCCTTTGCTACAATGCAATTTGAAATGATTTATCCACTTTTTGGGTACAAATATATCTCTTACAAAAAAGCAAATGCAATGGACTTTAATAAGAAGCTTCCCCACTCCCCTCTAAAGATTTATGCTTGACCCAACAATGAAACGTGAGATTGGTATTTAGAATATTCATCCACTAAATTGTATTCTATTCAAGTGAGTCCATTATTTGTATTTTTCTTCAATCAACATATTCAAATATTAGGTTTTTCCCTTCACTGAAAATGCAATGGCATTAACATTGAATTTAAAAATCAAACATTGCATTTCTATAATTTTAAGGTCTTTTATGGATAAATGCATTGTTAATAATTAGTTGAATTTAAATTTTATAATTTTTTTAATTATCTTCTTTACAATAATGCAATTTGAAATGATTTATCTACTTTTTGGGTACAAACATATCACTTAAGTAAAAGCGAATGCAATGGACTCTAATAAGAAGCTTCTCCACTCCCCTCTAGAGATTTATGCTTGACTCGACATTGAAACATGAGATTGGTATTTATAATATTCTTCCAGTAAAGTGTATTCCATTCAAGTGTATCTATTACTTTTATGCTTCTTCAATTAACATATTCAAATATTATGTTTTTCTCTCCACTCAGAATGCAATGGCATTAGCATTGAATTTAAAAATCAAATCATTGCATCTTTACTATTTTAAAGTCTTATAAGGATAAAAGCATTGTCAATAATCAGTTGAATTAAAATTTTGTAATTTTTTTCATTGTATACTTTTCTACAATGCAATTTGAAATGATTTATCTACTTTTTCGGTACAAACATATCACTTAAAGAAAAATGAATGCAATGGACTCTAATAAGAAGCTTCCCCACACCCTTCTAGAGATTTATGCTTGACCCAACATTAAAGCATAAGATTGGTATTTAGAATATTCATCCACTAAATTGTATTTTAATCAAGTGAGTCCATTACTCGTAATTTTCATTAATCAACATATTCAAATATTAAGTTTCTCCCTCCACTCAAAAAGCAATGGGATTAATATTCAATTTCAAAATTAGAACATTGCATTTCTATAATTTTAAAGTCTTTTAGGGATAAACGCATTGTAATAATCAGTTGTATTTAAATTTTGTAACTTTTTTAATTGCCTTCTTTGCTATAATGAAATTTGAAATGATTTATCTACTTTTTGGGTACAAACATATCACTTAAGTAAAAATGAATTCAATGGACTCTAATAAGAAGCTTCTCCACTCTCCTCTAGAGATTTATGCTTGACTTGACATTGAAGCATGAGATTGGTATTTATAATATTCATCCACTAAAGTGTATTCCATTCAAGTGTGTCTATTACTTTTATGTTTCTTCAATCAACATATTCAAATATTATGTTTTTCTCTCCACTCAAAATGCAATGGCATTAACATTGAATTTAAAAATCTAAACATTGCATTTTTACAATTTTTACAATTTTAAGTTTTTCTAGGGGTAAATGCATTGTCAGTAATCGTTTGAATTTAAATTTTGTAATTTTTTTAATTGTCTTCTTCCCTACAATGCAATTTCAAATGATTTATCTAGTTTTTGGGTATGAACATAACACATAAGAAAAAGGAAATGCGATGGACTTTAATAAGAAACTTCCCCATTCCCCTTTAGATATTTTTGCTTGAGCCAACATTGAAGCGTGAGATTGGTATTTATAATATTCATCCACTAAATTGTATTCTATTCAAGTGAGTCCATTACTTGTATTTTTCTTCAATTAACATATTCAACTATTATGTTGTTCACTCCACTCAAAATGCAATGGCATTGAAATTGAATTTAAAAATCAAAACATTACATTTTTACAATTCATACAATTTTGAAGTTTTCTAGCGAGAAATGCATTATCAATAATTAGTTGAATTTAAATTTTGTAATTTTTTTAATTGTCTCCTTCGCTACAATGCAATTTGAAATGACTTATCTACTTTTTGGGTACAAACATATCACTTAAGAAAAAGCAAATGCAATGGACTCTAATAAGAAGCTTCCCCACTCCCGTCTAGAGATTTATGCTTGACCCAACATTGAAGCGTGAGATTGGTATTTATAATATTCATCCACTACATTGTATTCTATTCTAGTGAGTGCATTATTTGTATTTTTCTTCAATTAACATATTCAAATTTTATGTTTTTCTCTCCACTCAAAATGCAATGGCATTAACATTGTATTTAAAGATCAAAATATTGCATTTTTACAATTTTTACAATTTTGACCTCTTCTAGGGATAAATCCGTTGTCAATAATCAATTGAATTTAAATTTTGTAATTTTTTTAATTGTCTCCTTTGCTACAATGCAATTTGAAGTGATTTACCTACTTTTTGGGCATAAACATATCACTTAAGAAAAAGCGAACACAATGGGCTATAATAAGAAGCTTCCCCACTCCCCTCTAGAGATTTATTCTTGACCCAATATTAATCCATGAGATTGGTATTTATAATATTCATCTTCAAAATGTAATGGCATTAACATTGAATTTAAAAATCAAAACATTCCATTTTTACAATTTTTACAAATTTAAAGTGTATTCTATTTAATTGAGTCCATTACTTGTATTTTTCTCCAATTAAGATATTGAAATTTAATGTTTTTCTCGTGACTCAAAATGCAATGGCATTAGCATTGAATTTGAAAATCAAAACATTGCATTTCTATAATTTTATAGTCTTCTAGGGATAAATGCATTGTCAATAATTAGTTGTATTTGTAATTTTGTAATTTTTTTAATTGTTTGCTTTACCACAATGCAATTTGAAATGATTTATCGACCTTTTGTGTGCAAACGTATCACTTAAAGAAAAGCAAATGCAATCCGCTCTAATAAGAGGCCTCCCCACACCCCTCTAGAGATTTATGCTTGACTCAACATTGAAACATGCGATTGGTATTTATAATATTCATCCGCAAAAGTGTATTCTATTTAACTAAGTCCATTACTTGTATTTTTCTTCAATTAAGATATTGGAATTTAATGTTTTTCTCTGCACTCAAAATGGAATAGTATTAACATTGAATTTAAAAATCAAAACATTGCATTTTTACAATTTTTAGAATTTTGAACTCTTCTAGGGACAAATGCATTGTCAATAATTAGTTAAATTTATAATTTTGTAATTTTTTTAATTGTCATCTTTGCTACAATGCAATTTGAAATGATTTATCTACTTTTTGGGTACAAACATATCACTTAAGATAAAGTGAATGCAGTGGACTCTAATAAGGAGTTTTCGCACACCCCTCTAGAGATTTAAACTTGACCCAACATTGAAGTATGAGATTGGTATTTATAATATTCATTCACTAAATTATATTATTTTCAAGTGAGTCCATTACTTGTATTTTTCTTTAACTAACATATTCAAATATTATATTTTTCTCTCCGCTCAAAATGCAATGACATTAACATTAAATTTAAAAATTAAGACATTTATTTTTACAATTTTAAAGACTTCTAAGAATAAATGCATTGTCAATAATCAATTGAATTTAAATTTTGTAATTTTTTTAATTGTCCCCTTTGCTACAATACAATTTGAAAAGATTTATCTACTATTTGGGTACAAACATATCACTTAAGAAAAAGTGAATGAAATGGACTCGAATAACAAGCTTCCCCACTCCCCTTTAAAGATTTATGCTTGACCCAACATTAAAACATGCTATTGGTATTTATAATATTCATCCACTAAAGTGTATTCTATTCAAGTGAGTCCATTACTTGTATTTTTCCTCAATTAACATTTTCAAATATGAAGGTTTCTCTCCACTCAAAGCAATGGCATTAACATTGAATTTATAAATCAAAACATTTTATTTTTACAATTTTAAAGTCTTATAGGAATACATGCATTGTCAATAATCAGTTGAATTAAAATTTTGTAATTTTTTTCATTGTAGACTTTGCTACAATGTAATTTGAAATGATTTATCTACTTTTTGGGTACAAATAGATCACTTAAGGAAAAACGAATGCAATGGACTCTAATAAGCAGCTTCTCCACACCCCTCTAGAGATTTATACTTGACCCAACATTATAGCGTGAGATTGGTATTTATAATATTCATCCACTAAATTCTATTCTATTCAAGAGAGTCCATTACTTGTATTTTTCTTCAATTAACATATTCAAATATTATATTTTTCTCTCTACTCAAAATGCAATGGAATTAACATTGAATTTAAAAATCAAGACATTGCATTTTTACGATTTTGAAGACTTCTAGGGATAAATGCATTGACAATAATCAGTTGAATTTAAATTTTGTAATTTTTTTTGTTGTCGCCTTTGCTACAATGCAATTTGAAATGATTTATCTACTATTTGGGTACAAACATATCACTTAAGAAAAAATGAATGCAATGGACTCTAATAAGAAGCTTCCCCACTCCCCCCTAGAGATTTCTACTTGACCCAACAATAAAGCATGCGATTGCTATTTATAATATTCATCCACTAAATTCTATCTATTCAAGTGAGTCCATTACTTGTATTTTTCTTCAATTAACATATTCAAATATTAGGTTTTTCTCTCCCCTCAAAATGCAATGACATTAACATTGAATTTAAAAATCAAAACATTGCATTTTTGCTATTGTTGATAATCAGTTGAATTTAAATTTTATAATTTTTTTAATTCTCTCATTCACTACAAACCAATTTGAAATGATTTATTTACATTTTTACAATTTTTACAATTTTAAACTCTTTAAGGGATTAATGCATTGTCAATAATCAGTTGAATTTAAAATTTGTAATTTTTTTAATTGTCTCCTTTACTACAATGTCATTTGAAATGATTTATCTACTTTTTGCGTACAAACATATCCCTTAGGAAAAAATGAATGCAATGCACTTTAATAACAAGCTATCCCACTCCCTTTTAAGGATTTATGCTTGACCCAACATTAAAACATGCTATTGGTATTTATAATATTCATCCACTAAATTGTATTCTATTTAAGTGAGTCCATTACTTGTACTTTTCTTCAATTAACATATTCAAATATTAGGTTTTTCTCTCCACTCAAAATACAATGGTATTAACATTGAATTTTAAAATCAAAACATTGCATTTTTGTAATTTTAAAGACTTCTAGGAATAAATGCATTGTCAATAATCAATTGAATTTGAAATTTTGTAATTTTTTTAATTGTCTCCCTTGCTATAATGCAATTTCTTTAACTAACATATTCAAATTTTATGTTTCCCCCTCCACTCAAAATGCAATGGCATTAACAATGAATTTAAAAATCAAAACATTGCATTTTTACAATTTTTACAAGTTTAAACTCTTTAAGAGTTTAATGCATTGTTAATAATTAGTTGAATTTAAAATTTGTAATTTTTTTAATTGTCTCCTTTGCTACAATGCAATTTGAAATTATTTATCTACTTTTTGGGTACAAATATATCTCTTAGGAAAAAATGAATGCAATGCACTTTAATAACAGGGTTCCTTACTCCCCCCTAGAGATTTATACTTGACCGAACATTGAAACGTGAGATTGGTATTTATAATATTCATCCACTAAATTGTATTCCATTCAAGTGAGTCCATTACTTGTACTTTTCTTCTATTAAAATATTCAAATATTAGGTTTTTCTCTTCACTCAAAATGGAATGGTATTAACATTGAATTTAAAAATCAAAACATGACATTTTTGCAATTTTAAAGACTTCTAGGGATAAATGCATTGTCAATAATCAATTAAATTTGAAAATTTGTAATTTTTTTAATTGTCTCCCTTGCTACAATGCAATTTGAAATGATTTATCTACTTTTTGGGTACAAACATATCACTTAGGAAAAAAATGAATGCAATGCACTTTAATAAGAATGTTCCCTACTCCCCTCTAGAGATTTATACTTGGCCGAATATTAAAGGGTGAGATTGGTATTTGTAATATTCATCCACTAAATTGTATTTTATTCAAGTGAGTCCATTACTTGTATTTTTCTTCAATTAACATATTCAAATGTTAGGTTTTTCTCTCCACTCAAAATGAAATGACATTAACTTTGAATTGAAAAATGAAAACATTATATTTTTACAATTTTAAAGACTTCTAAGGATAAATGCATTCTCACTAATTAGTTGAATTTAAATTTTGTAATTTATTTCATTGTCTCCCTTTTAGCAATGTAATTTGAAATGATTTATCTACTTTTTGGGTACAAACATATCACTTACGAAAAAGCGAATGCAATGGATTCTAAAAAGTAGCTTCCTTACTCCCCTCTAAAGATTTATATTTGGCCCAACATTGAAGCGTGAGATTGGTATTTATAATATTTATACACTAAATTGTATTATATTAATGTGAGTCCATTAATTGTATTTTCCTTTATATAACATATTCAAATATTAGGTTTTTCTCTCCACTCAAAATGCAATGACATTAACATTGAATTTAAAAATCAAAACATTATATTTTTACAATTTTTAAGACTTCTAGGGATAAATGCATTGTCAATAATCAATTGAATTTGAAATTTTGTAATTTTTTTAATTGTCTTCTTTGCTACAATGGAATTTGAAATGATTTATCTACTTTTTGGGTACAAACATATCTCTTAATAAAAGGAGAAAGCAATGGGCTCTAACCAAAAGCTTCCCCACTCCCCTCTAGAGATTTATGGTTAACCAAGCAATAAAGTGTGAGATTAGTATTTATAATATTCATCGACTAAATTGTATTCTATGCAAGTGAGTCCATTACTTGTATATTTCTTCAATTGACATATTCAAATATTAGGTTTTTCTCTCCACTCAAAATGCAATGACATTAACATTGAATTTAAAAATTGAAACACTATATTTTTACAATTCCATCGACCTCTAGGGATAAATGCATTATCAATAATCAATCGAATTTGAAATTTTGTAATTTTTTTTAATTGGCTTCTTTGCTATAATGCTATAAGAAATGATTTATCTACTCTTTCAGTACAAACATATCACTTAACAAAAAGCGAATGCAATGGGCTCTAACCAAAAGCTTCCCCACTTCTCTCTAGAGATTTATGCTTGACCCTACATTGAAACGTGAGATTGGCATTTACAATATTCATCCACTAAATTGTATTCTATTTAACCGAGTCTTTTACTTATATTTTTCTTCAATCAACAAATTCAAAAATTGTGTTTTTCTCTCAACTTAAAATGCAATGATACTAACATTAAAATGCATTGTCAATAATTAGTTGAATTTAAATTTTGTAATTTTTTTAGTTGTCTCCTTTGCTACAATGCAATTTGAAATGATTTATTTACTTTTTGGGCACAAATATATCACTTAAGAAAAAGCGAATGTCATGGACTCTAATAAAAAGCTTTCCACTCCCCTCTAGAGATTTATGCTTGACCCAACATTAAAGCGTGAGATTGGTATTTATAATATTTATCCACTTAAATGTAACATATTTAGGAGAATCCATTACTTGCACTTTTCTTCAATTAACATTCAAATATTTGGTTTCTCTCTCCACACAAAATGTGACATTAACATTGAATTTAAAAATGAAAACATTGCATTTTTACAATTTTTACAATTTTAAAGTTTTCTAAGGATAAATGCATTGTCAATAATCAGTTGAATTTAAATTTTGTAATATTTTAAAATGTCTCTTTTGTTAGAATGCAAATTGAAAAGATTTATCTACTTTTTAGGAACAAACATATTACTTAAGATAAAGCAAATGCAATAGATTCTAATAAGAAGCTTCCCGACTTTGTTCTTGAGATTTATGCTTGACCCATCATTGAAGTGTGCGATTGATATTTATATTATTTATCCACTAAAGTGTGTTATATTCAGGTGAGTCCATTACTTGCACTTTTCTTCAATTAACATTCAAATATTAAGTTTCTCTCTCCATTTAAAATGCAATGACATTAACATTGAATTTGAAAAACAAAACATTGCATTTTTACAATTTTTACAATTTTAAAGTCTTATAAGGATAAATGCATTGTCAATAATCAGTTGAATTTAAATTTTGTAATTCATCTACTTTTTAGGAACAAACATATCACTTAAGAAAAAGCAAATGCAATGGACTCTAAGAAGAAGCTTCCCTACTCCCCTCTAGAGATTTAAGCTTGACTTAACATTGAAACGTGAGTTTTCTATTTATAATATTCATCCACTAAAATATATTTTATTCAAGTGATTCCATTACTTGTATTTTTCTTCAATTAACATATTCAAATTTTATGTTTTTCTCTCCACTCAAAATGCAATGTCATTAACAATAAATTTAAAAATCCAATTATTGCATTTTTACAATTTTTACAATTTTAAAGTCTTCTAAAGATAAATGTATATTCAATAATCAGTTGAATTTAAATTTTGTAATTTTTTAATTGTCTTCTTTCCTACAATGCAATTTGAAATGATTTATCTACTTTTTGGGTACAAACATATCACTTAAGAAAAAGTGAATGCAATGGGCTCTAATAAGAAGCTTCCCCACTCCCCTCTAGAGATTTATGCTTGGCCCAACATTGAAGGGTGAGATTGGTATTTATAATATTCATCCACTAAATTGCGTTTCTACAATTTTTACAAATTTAAAGACTTATAGGGATAAATATATTGTCAATAATCAATTGAATTTAAATTTTGTAATTTTTTTAATTGTCTCTTTTACTATAATGCAATTTGAAACGATTTATCTACTTTTTGGATGCAAACATATTACCTAAGTAAAAGCAAATGCAATGGACTATAATAAGAAGCTTCCCCATTCCCCTATAGAGATTTATGTTTGACCCAAAATTGAAGCGTAGGATTGGTATTTATAATATTCATCTACTAAAATGTATTATATTCAAGTGAGTCCATTGTATTTTTCCTCAATTAACATCTTCAAATATTATATTTTTCTCTCCACTCAAAATGCAATGGCATTAACGATCTATTTAAAAGTCAAAACATTGCATTTTTACAATTTTAAAGTCTTATAGGGTTAAATGCATTGTCAATAATCAATTGAATTTAAATGTTGTAATTTTTTTAATTGTCTCCTTTTGTACAATCCAATTTTAGAAATGATTTATCTATTTTTTGGGCACTAACATATCACTTAGGAAATAGAAAATGCAATGGACTCTAATAAGAAACTTCCTTGCTCCGCTCTAGAGGTTTATGCTAGACCTAACATTGAAGTGTGAGATTGGTATTTATAATATTCTTCCATTAAAGTGTGTTATATTCAAGTGAGTCCATTACTTGTACTTTTCTTCAATTAACATCTTCAAATATTATGTTTTTCTCTCCACTCAAAATGCAATGGCATTAACATGGAATGTAAAAATCAAAACATTGCATTTCAACAATTTTTACAAATTTAAAGTCTTTTAAGTATTAATATATTATCAATAATTAGTTGAATTTAAATTTTGTAATTTTTTTAATTGTCTCCTTAGCTACAATGCAATTTGAAATGATTTATCTCATTTTTGGGTAAAAACATATCAATTAATAAAAAGCAAATGCAATGGACTCTAATAAAAAACTTCCTCACTCCCCTCTAGAGGTTTATGCTTGACCCAACATCGAAGCGTGAGATTGGTATTAATAATATTCATCCACTAAAGTGTATTATACTCAAATGAGTCCATTACTTGTATTTTTCTTCAATTAACATATCCAAATATTATGTTTTTCTCTCTATTCAGAATGCAATGGCATTAACATTGAATTTAAAAGTCAACATTGCATTTTTGCAATTTTAAAGTCTTTAGGGATAAATGCAATGTCAATAATCTGTTGAATTGAAATTTCATAATTGTTTTAATTGTCTCCTTTGCTACAATGCAATATGAAATGATTTATCCACTTTTTGGGTACAAATAAATTGGCTAAGTAAAAGCCAACGCAGTTGACTATAATAAGAAGCTTCCACACTCCCCTCTAGAGGTTTATGCTTGACCCAACATTGAAGTAAGAGATTAGTATTTATAATATTCATCCCCTAAAGTGTATTCTATTCAAGTGAGTCCGTTACATGTATTTTTCTTCAATTAACATATTCAAATATAATATTTTTCTCTCCACTCAAAATGTAATGGCATTAAGATAGAATGTAAAAATCTAAACATTGCTCTTTTACAATTTTTACAAATTTAAAGTCTTCTAAGAAAAAATGCATTGTCAATAATCAGGTAAATTTAAATTTTGTAATTTTTTTGCATTGTCTCCTTTGCTACAATGCAATGTGAAACAATTTATCTACTTTTTGGGTACAAACATATTTCCTACATAAAAGCAAATGCAATGACTATAATAAGAAACTTCCCCACTCCCCTCTAGAGATTTATGCTTGGCCCAAAATTAAAGTGTGGGATTGCTATTTATAATATTCATCCACTAAAGTATATTCTATTTGAGTGAGTCCATTCCTTGTATTTTTTTTCAATTAACATATTCAAATATTATGTTTTTCTCTCCACTCAAAATGCAATGACATTAACGATCAATTTAAAAATCAAAACATTGCATTTTTACAATTTTTACAATTTTAAAAACTTCTAAGGTTAAATACATTGTTAATAATCATTTGAATTTAAATTTTTGAATTTTTTTAGTTGTCTCCTTTGCTAGAATGCAATTTGAAATGATTTATCTACTTTTTAGGAATAAACATATCACTTAAGAAAAAGCGAATGCAATGTACTCTAATAAGAAGCATCCTCACACCCCTCTAAAGGTTTATGCTTGACCCACCATTGAAGCGTGAGATTGGTATTTATAATATTGATCCACTAAAGTGTCTTATATTCAAAATAGTACATTACTTGTTTTTTTCTTCAATTAACATATTCAAATATTATGTTTTTTTCTCCACTCAAAATGCAATGGCATTAACATTGAAATGAAAAGTCAAAACATTGCATTTTTACAATTTTAAAGTCTTTTAGGGATAAATGCAATGTCAATAATCTGTTGAATTTAAATTTCCTAATTTTTGAATTCTTTCCTATGCTACAACGCAATTTGAAATGATTTATCTACTTTTTGGGTAGAAATATATCACTTAGGTAAAAGAGAATACAATGGTCTCTAATAAGAGGTTTCCCCACTCCCCTCTGGAGGTTTATGCTTAACCCAACATTGTAGTGTGAGATTGGCATTTATAATATTCATTTACTAAAGTGTATTCTATTCAAGTGAGTCCATTACTTGTATTTTTTTTTAATTAACATATCCAAATATTATATTTTTCTCTCCACTCAAAATGCAATGACATTAACATTGAATTTAAAATTCAAAACATTGTATTTTGACAATTTTAAAGTCTTCTAGGAATATATGCAATGTCAATAAACTGTTGAATTTAAATTTCATAATTTTTTTAATTGTCTTCTTTGCTACAACGCAATTTGAAATGATTTATCCCCTTTTTGGGTACAAACATATTGGCTAAGTAAAAGTCAATGCAATGGACTATAATAATAAGCTTCCCCACTCCCCTGTAGAGATTTATGCTTGACCCAACATTGAAGCGTAGGATTGCTATTTATAATATTCATCCCCTAAAGTGTATCTTTTCAAGTGAGTCCATTACTTATACTTTTCTCCAATTAACATATTCAAATATTATGTTTTTCTCTCCACTCAAAATGCAATGACATTAATATAAAATGTAAAAATCAAAACATTACATTTTTACAATTTTTACAAATTAAAAGTCTTCTAGGGATAAATGCTTTTTCAATATTCAGTTAAATTTAAATTTTGAAATTTTTTTACTTGTCTCTTTTGCTATAATGCAATTTGAAATGATTTATCTACTTTTTGGGTACAAACATATTACCTAAGTAAAATCCAATGCAATAGACTATAATAAGAAACTTCCCCACTCTCCTCTAAAGATTTATGCCTGATCCAAAATTGAAGCGTGGGATTGCTATATATAATATTCATCCCCTAAAGTGCATTCTTTTCAAGTGAGTCCATTACTTGTATTTTTCTTCAATTAACATATTCAAATATAATATTTTTCTCTCCACTCAAAATGCAATGGCATTAACATAGAATGTAAAAATCAAAACATTACATGTTTACAATTTTGACAACTGAATATTGAAATTTTTTTACATTTTTACAATTTTTACAATTGAAATTTTTTTAATTGTCTCCTTAGCTACAATGCAATTTAAAATGATTTATCTACTTTTTGGGTACAAACATATTACCTAAGTAAAAGCCAATGCAATGGACTATAATAAGAAGCTTCCTCACTCCCCTCTAGAGATTTATGCCTGACCCAAAATTGAAGTGTGGGATTGTTATTTATAATATTCATCTACTAAAATGTATTCTATCCAAGTGAGTCCATTACTTATATTTTCTTTAATTAACATATTCAAATATTATGTTTTCCAATCCACTCATAATGCAATGGCATTAACATTGAATTCAAAAATCAAAACATTGCATTTTTAAAATTTTAAAGTCTTCTAGGAATAAATGTATTGTAAATACTCAGTTGAATTTGAATTTTGTAATTTTCTTAATTGTCTCCTTTGCTACAATCCAATTTGAAAAGATTTCTCTACTTTTTGGGTACAAACACATCACTTAAGAAAAAAAGAATACAATAGACTCTAATAAGAAGCTTCCCCACTCCCCTCTAGAGATTTATGCTTGACCTAAGATTGAAGCGTGAGATTATTATTTATAATATTCAACTACTAAAGTGTATTCTATTCAAGTGAGTCCATTACTTGAATTTTTCTTCAATTAACATATCCAAATATTATGCTTTTTTCTCTACATAAAATGCAATGGCATTGACTTTGAATTCATATATCAAAACATTGCATTTTTACAATTTAAAAATCTTATAGGGATAAATGCAATGTCAATAATTAGTTAAATTTAAATTTTATAATTATTTTAATTGTCTCTTTTACTACAATGCAATTTGAAAAGATTTATCTACTTTTTGGGTACAAACATATCACTTAAGAAAAAAAAAATAGAATGGAATTTAATAAGAAGCTTCCCCATTCCCCTCTAAAGATTTATGCTTGACCCAACATTTAATCGTGTAATTGTTATTTATAATATTCATACACTAAAGTGTATTATATTGAAGTGTGTCCATTACTTGTATTTTTCTTCAATTAACATATCCAAATATTATATTTTTCCCTCCACTCAAAATGTAACAGCATTAACATTGAATTTAAAAATCAAAACATTGCATTTTTAAAATTTTAAAGTCTTCTAGGAATAAATGCATTGTAAATAATCAGTTGAATTTGAATTTTGTAAATTTTTTAATTGTCTCCTTTGCTACAATGCAATTTGAAAAGATTTCTCTACTTTTTGGGTACAAACACATCACTTAAGAAAAAACGAATGCAATGGACTCTAATAAGAAACCTCCCTACTCCCCTTTCGAGATTTATGCTTGACCTAACATTAAGGTGTGAGATTGGTATTTATAATATTCATCCATTAAACCTATCCTATTCAAATAAGTCCATTACTTGTATTTTTCTTCAATTAATATATTCAAATATTATGTTTTTCCCTCCACTCAAAATGCAATGGTATTAACATTGAATTTAAAAATCAAAACATTGCATTTTTATACTTTTAAGGTATTCTAAGGATAAATGGATTGTCAATAATTAGTTGAATTTAAATTTTGTAATTTTTTTAATTGTCTCCTTTGTTATAATGCAATTTGAAATGATTTATCTAATTTTTCGGTATAAACATATCACTTAGGAAAAAGCCAATGCAATGGAATCCAATTAGAAGCTTCCTCACTCCCTTCTAGAGGTTTATGCTTCACCTAAGATTGAAGCATCAGATTGGTATTTATAATATTCATCCACTAAATAATCAGTTGAATTTGAATTTTGTAATTTTTTTAATTGTCTCCTTTGCTACAATGCAATTTGAGAAGATTTCTCTACTTTTTGAATACAAACACATCACTTAAGAAAAAGCAAATGCAATGGACTCTAATAAGAAGCCTCACCACTCCCCTTTAAAGATTTATGCTTGACCCAACATTTAGGTGTGAGATTGGTATTTATAATATTCATCAACTAAAGTCTATCTCATTTAAATGAGTCTATTACTTGTATTTTTCTTCAATTAACATATTCAAATTTTATATTTTTCCCTCCACTCAAAATGCAATGGCATTAACATTGAATTTAAAAATCAAAACATTGTATTTTTACACATCTAAAGTCTTTTAAAGATAAAAGGATTGTCAATAATCAGTTGAATTTAAATTATGTAATATTTTTAACTGTCTCCTTTGCTATAATGCAATTTGAAAAGATTTATCTAATTTTTGGGTACAAACATATCGCTTAGGAAAAAGCGAATGCAATGGACTCTAATTAGAAGCTTCTTCACTCCCTTCTAGAGGTTTATGCTTGACCCAAGATTGAAGCGTGAGATTGGTATTTATAATATTCATCCACTAAAGTGTATTCTATTCGAGTAAGTCCATTACTTAAATTTTTCTTCAATTGAAATATCCAAATATTATGTTTTTTTCTCCACTCAAAATGCAATGGCATTGACATTGAATTCAAAAATCAAAATATTGCATTTTTACAATTTTTACAATTTTAAAGTCTTCTAGGGATAAATGCAATGTCAATAATCAGTTGAATATAAATTTTATAATTTTTTTATTTGTCTGCTTTGCTACAATGCAATTTCAAATGATTTGTCTACTTTTTGGGTACAAACATATTATTTAAGAAAAAACGAATACAATGGACTCTAATAAGAAGTTTCCCCACTCCCCTCTAGAGATTTATGCTTGACCCAACATTTAAGTGTGTGATTGGTATTTATAATATTTATGCACAAAAGTATATTATATTTAAGTGTGTCCATTACTTGTATTTCTTTTCAATTAACATATTCAAATGTTATGTTTTTCCCTCCGCTCAAAATGAAATGGCATTGACATTGAATTTAAAAATCAAAACATTGCATTTTTACACTTTTAAAGTCTTCTAGAGATAAATGGATTGTTAATAATAAGTTGAATTTAAATTCTTTAATTTTTTTAATTGTCTCCTTTGCTATAATTTAATTTGAAATAATCTAACTAATTTTTGGGTACAAATATATCGCTTAGGGAAAAACGAATGCAAAGGACTCTAATTAGAAGCTTCCTCACTCCCCTCTAGAGGTTTATGCTTGACCCAAGATTGAAGCATGAGATTGGTATTTATAATATTTGTTGTTCCCACAGCCTTGTATGGGTTGTAATTGTTGTCAACTAGGGTTAAGTGTGCAAGAAAGTAAAGCCACATGGAATGACAAGAAAGTAAAGCCACATTGAAGGGCAAGAAAGTAAAGCCACATGGAAGGGCAAGAAAGTAGAGCCACATTGAAGGGCAAGAAAGTAAATCTGCTGTGTAAGGGCAAGAATGTAAATCTGCCATGTAAGCCCTATTAGGGTTTCATGGAAGAGAGTATATAAAGGCCTTGGAAGACAAAACTAGGGCAGAGGGCCAACACAATTGAAAAAAACAACAACCCTACAGCAACCAGCCAAAAGGAAGAGAGAGCAGAACGGCAAAAGATTAGAAACAACACCACCAGGAGAGCAAACCAGAAACGTCACCACCAGGAGAGAAAACCAGAACGTGTGACCTCTTGCAAGCAAACCAGAAACGCCTCCTGCAAGGAAACCAGAAACACGTCCTGCAAGCAAACCAGAAACGCACAACCAGCAAGAGGAGAAATAAGAAACAGACCACCCGGAGGAAAAGACAGCAGACCTAGTATTCGTGAGACCACCCGGAAGAGAAGACAGCAGACTAGAAGCTGAGGCAGGGCAGAGACGTGAACCAGAAAAACCAGTAGCGTGAGGCAGGCCAAGAGACGTGAAACGGAAGACCAGAAGCATGAGACCAGAACGTGCAACAGCGTGACTGATCAGAAGCATGGGGCAGGCCGTGAGACGTGAAACAGCAGACTAGAAGCTTGAGTGCAAGCTGTGAAACCATGAGACAGTGAAAGCAGGAGCTGTGTGAGACAACCTAGAGAAGGAATTTGGCAAAGCATCGGAAAGAACTCAACATATTTCTAGATTTCTTCAAGAGAGGTTAGAGAGCGTTGTGGTGAACTTCTAAGCGGCAGTGGAGCAGCCTTTCAATTCAACAGAGGCAAGACGGGCTAGACGAAGGGTAGACACAGTAAGTGACACTCTTTGTATTGTACTTGCTTAGTAATTGCAATAGTGAAAGGAGCAGAAGATTAAGACATCCATTGTAACTGGAATTCTCAAGTATAGTGGATAGTCTCGGTAAGGGAGAGTACCTGCCACCATGGATGTACGTCACGTTGACGGAACCACATAAATCTCGTGTGTCCTTAATTTGCTTTACGTTTTGTGTTTTGAATTGAGTTGTGAACGCAGTTAAAGTATCAGCCAACCCATAACCTAATGAAGACCTAAACAAGAACATTCGAATTGTCTATTAGGCAAGGTGTCTGAAAGGTGACTTTGGGGACTATTGTGATTAGTAGGTAGCAATAGATCTACCTTAGTCGAATCTGAGAAAGAGTTCGCTTTTAAGAAGAGATTGAAGTTATTCACTTTCCTGCGAATTGCGAATTGTGGTGATACTGATTCACCCCCCTCTCAGTATCACAAACTAGTAGATCCTAGGGTGAAGTTGGGAACTTCAATTGGTATCAGAGCACAGGTTCACCAGGATAAAACTTAACAGCTTGGTGTACTAGTTTGAAGAGCTCCAAAAGTTTTAACTTGTTCAGCATATTGAGAAATGGACGCCGGTACCAGCACCAGCACTACTTACAGCAAGAAGGTTCCAATCTTCAAGGGAACCAACTACCATATGTGGAGAGCGAGAATGCAGGTGGTATTTGCAACCATGGGCATGAACGTGGTGAAATCTGTACAGGAGGGTTTTGAGCCTCCAGAAGAAGGTAAAGATCCAACCCCAGAGGAAATAAGACAATTTGAGATAAATGGGAAGGCCTCAAATGTCATCATTTCAGCATTGACAGATGCTGAATATGCTAAAGTTATGGACTGCAAATCTGCCAAGGAGATATGGGATAGATTGCAGAAAGTCTATGAAGGTGATGACAGAATGAAGGAGGCCAAGCTTCAAGTTTTCAAGGAGAGATATGAATCTCTCAGAATGCAGAAAAATGAGACAGTCCAAGAGTTCTTCACCAGGGTTATTGATGCTGTAAACGATCTTAGAAGTCATGGGAAGAACAAGAAGGACTCATCTATTGTGAAGAAAATTCTGAGAATTCTGCCTGAGAGGTTTGCCTCAAAGGTGGCAGCCATAGAGGAGAGTAGAGATCTCAATTATATGTCTCTGCATGATCTCCAGTGCAATCTCATTGCATATGAGATGAGAATAAAGTCAACTGAGAGCTTCTCAATGTCAAAGGTATCAAAGGAGGCAGCTTTCAAAGCTATGAAACACTTGAAAATGAAAGAAGAGGAAGAATCATCCAGTGAGGATGATGATGATGATGAGGAAGAAAGTGAAGGTGAAGTGTTGGCATACTTCACAAGGAAATTCAAAAAGGGGTCTAAGAAGGGAAAAGGACAGTTGTCTTTGAGATGTTATCGTTGTGGACAGACTGGACACTTTGCTTCTCAATGCAAAGTGAAACTTGATGATGAAGATGAGGATGGTGATGATGAGCAGAATTCAAAATGGAGAAGACCATCATTCAAGTCAAGGAAGTCCAGCAAGAAGACTGCTAGCCCACAGAAGAAGAACAGAGGCTCATTCAAGAGTTATGTGAGCCAGACAAAAGAAGCCGATGAGGAGGAAGATGTAGACTCATCAGATGAGCATGCCTTTATGGCATCAACTCAAGGTGGTAGTTCAACCTCTAAAGAGGAAGAGGAGGTTGATGAAGAAGAACGAGATCTTGAAGTTGAGTTGGAAGTAGCTTCAAAGGAGATAATCAGAAGGGGCAGAACCATAAGAAGGTTGGAGGCCCACATAAAACAAGTTGAAGCAAAGTTTGAGGAAGCTGAAAGTCAAAAGGATGAGATAAGGGCTGAACATATTGAATTGAAGAGAAGATTTGAAGAACAGATCAAAATATGTGAAGACCTTACTATGGAGCTTGGCTCAAGGACTTCAACAATTGAAGAAATGGAGATAGACTTGCTGAGACTTCAGCAACAACTCAAAAGGAGTGAAGAGAACGTGCAGAAGCTTGAAATGATAGGAGAAACAAGTTTTGCAAGAGAAAAGAAGAATGAAGAGAAAGTGCAGCAATCTGAGGCTGCATTGCCTAATGATAATAAGAATGTGCCACAGAAGTTGAAAGAGAAGGTTGTGACTCAGGAGAAGATAGCTGAGAATAAAGAGGATTTGAAGAAGCAACCTAGGGTGGAAAACAAAAATGAAGAAAAGAAGGTCAGCCAGCAAAGGGCTACGGCTGAACAGAAGAAGGAGAAAAAGGTGGCTGAAATGAAAGCCACACAAGCAAAGAAGCCAGCCACATTGCCTACACAGCAAGTAATGAACAAAAGAAAACAAGCTGTGATTAGACCCAAGAAGAGGCAGTATCAAGGTCACTGTCTTTATTGTGGAGTTTGGGGTCATAAGGCAAGTAACTGCTGGTGGAGAAGGCCAGTATATGTCTCCAACTTGAAAAGATATGATGCTGCATACAGGGGGATACAATACAAAATTCATAGGAGAACACCTGTCGTGAGTTCTTGCACATACTGTAAAAAGCAAGGACACACTGACAAGGATTGTTGGTGGAAGCCCAAACCAGTGGTTTCAAAGAACAAGTTTGTTATATTGGGAGACTTGGAACAGTGTGAAAGGTGTGGGCAGGATGGCCATAATTCCAAGAGATGCATGACACTTCTCCCGGAGCAAGAGAAGGCACTCAATGGCACAGTGAAAACAGGCGGTGTAGTCAAAGCTGAGAAAAAGGAGAAAGCTATCTTCCAGCCAATTCAAAAGAAGGAATATAAAGCTAAAAGGGAGGTGGCTAATATAGCTGAAATTGCACTCAAAGCTGACTACAAGGATAAGCAGTGGATCCTTGACAGTGGATGCACTTCACACATGACGGGAGACAAGAGTAAATTGTCAAAGCTAAACAAGTCAAGAGAAGGCAGAGTCAAGTTTGGCAATGATGATTCACTCAACATCAGTGGTCAAGGGTCAGTAAATATTGGAAAAGGAAAGCTGAAAGATGTTCTGCATGTTGAAGGACTCAGATATAATCTAGCATCTGTCAGCCAACTATGCAATGAAGACCATAAAGTGATATTCACAAAAACAGGTTGCCAAGTAAAGAGCAAAGAAGGTAATACTGTTGCAGCTGGGAAAAGAACAGCTGGAAATTTATATGTAATTGATGAGGACAAGACAAACAGCTGTTTACTTACAAAAGAGGAAGAAAATCAACTTTGGCATAAGAGGCTGGGACACTTAACACAGAAGAACATGAGGAAGTTGACCATTACTCATGCAATCAGAGACATTCCAGACCTCAAAAGAGAGAGGGAGTATGTTTGCTCAGCATGCTCTAAAGGAAAACAGGTCAGAAAGCAGTATAAGACCAAAGAGGTTAGTTCTGAAGCAGTGCTTGACATTGTACATACTAATTTGTGTGGGTTGATGAGAACAAAAGGGTTGAATGGTGAGAGGTACTTCATCTTGTTTGTTGATGATTATTCTAGAAGGACCTGCATCATGCACCTCACACATAAGTCAGAAGTTTTGAAATGCTTCAAGAGATACAGAAGATTGGCTAAAAATGAGAGTGGAAAGAAGATCAAAGTATTGAGGTCAGATCAAGGTACTGAATTCACAAATGGAGCTTTTGAAGATTACCTTGAGAAGCATGGAATTCACCATCAGATGGCAGCAGCAAGAACTCCTCAACAGAACGGGGTGGTAGAGAGGAAAAATAGAGCTGTGGTTGAAATGGCAAGAACTCTACTGCTGGAATCCAAGCTTCACACAAGATTTTGGACAAAAGCAACATTTACAGCCGTACACCTATTGAACAGAGTTTCACTAAGGCCCAATACTTATAAGACTCCATATGAGTTATGGAGTGGGAAGAAGACAACAGCCAAGTATCTTAGAATCTTTGGCAGCCCATGTTTTGTGAAGAACAAGGAGCAAAACTTGGGAAAATTCCATGCTAGGTCAGATGAAGGCATCTTTGTGGGATACTCAGCAAAGACAAAAGGTTACAGAGTTTTTCTGCATAAACTGGGAAAAGTGGTCACTTCCAGTGATGTGAGAATAGATGAAAATTGGAAAACAACGCATAATGGAGAAGCTGAGGATAGTGAAGAAGATGACTTCAAGATAGATGAAGAATCTGACCAACATGAAGAAGTGGGAAAAGAAGTAAGTTCAGACTCAGAGAAGAGTGAGTCTGAAGATGAAGAAGGAGATTCTCTTGCAACTAAGACTATGCAAGAGAGAAAGACAAAGAAGACATGGACCAATGATCATCAAGGAAATCAGATAATAGGTGACCCATCAGCAGGAGTTACAACAAGAAGAAGAATTGTGGGAGCTACTGCTTTACTCTCACAAGTTGAACCTAAATCTGTTGAAGAGGCTGCACAAGACAAATCTTGGATCAAAGCTATCAATGAGGAGCTGGATCAAATCGAGAAGAATGAAACATGGGAGCTGGTTCCAAGACCCCCTAACAAGAATGTCATAGGAACAAAATGGGTGTTTAAAAATAAACATAATGAAGATGGCAAGGTGGTGAGAAATAAGGCTAGGCTAGTTTGCAAAGGCTACACTCAGATAGAAGGAGTAGATGTTGATGAAACTTTTGCACCAGTAGCAAGGTTGGAAACTATCAGAATGTTCTTAGCTTTGACAGCACATAAGAGGTATAAAGTTTACCAGTTGGATGTGAAATCAGCCTTTCTGAATGGGCTCCTAAAAGAAGAAGTGTATATTGAACAACCCGATGGAGTACAAATTAGTGAGGATGAGACACACGTGTGCAAGCTGAAGAAAGCCTTGTATAGCCTTAAACAAGCCCCAAGAGCATGGTACAGCAGGTTGGACGCGTATTTGAGAAGGTTGAACTTCAGAAGAGGAACAATTGATAATAACCTATATGTGTTCAACTCAGAGAAAGACCAACTAATAACTATAGTATATGTAGATGACATCATCTTTGGAGGGGATCACTCTGAGCTATGCCAAGAATTTGCACAGAAGATGAGTGAGGAATTTGAGATGTCATTGATTGGAGAAATGACTTACTTTCTTGGATTACAAATAAAACAATGTGAAGAAGGTATTTTTATTTCTCAGACAAAATATGCCAAAGAGATGCTGAAAAAGTTTGGCATGGAGGATAGCAGACCTGTTAGTACCCCTATGACAGTGGGTTGCAAGTTAACGAAAGATCAGGAAGGAAGGAGTACAAGCCCTACAGAATACAGGAAGATGATAGGGAGCCTTCTGTACCTTACAGCATCAAGGCCTGATCTCATGCAAGCTGTGTGCATCGCCAGCAGATTCCAAGCTAATCCTAAGGAATCCCATGTGTTGGCAGTGAAAAGAATCCTAAGATACCTCAAGGGGACACTGGAAATGGGCTTGTGGTATCCTGCCATGGATTCTGTAAAACTACGAGCATACACTGATGCAGACTAGGCAGGAAGCACAGATGATAGAAAATCAACCAGTGGTTGCAGCTTCTACTTGGGTTCAAAGTGTGTTGCATGGCTAAGTAGAAAGCAAAACAGTGTTGCTTTGAGCACAGCGGAGGCTGAGTATATGGCTGCTTGTGCAGCATGTACTCAGGTGATATGGATGCAAAGACAATTGGCCGATTTAGGTGTTGAAGTGAAGTTACCAGTGAGTGTACTTTGTGATAATCAAAGTGCAATTGATCTTAGCAAGAATCCAGTTCAACATTCAAGGAGCAAGCATATTGACATCCGGTATCACTTTATCAAGGATCAAGTGGAAGAGGGCACAATTCAGTTGGAGTATGTCGGCACTAAAGATCAAATATCAGATATTCTAACTAAACCTCTATCCACATAGCTATTTGAAAAGCACAGAATGAGTCTATCTGTACAAATGCCTCCTCAAGCATGAAGTTCAGGTGAATCCTCCATCTCTACTTTGCAGGTTTTTTAAATTTGTAATTGGTTGGCAAAGAGGGAGAGAAGCAACAGTGCAGGGGGAGCTGTTAAGGAAAGGGGAGTGCATATTTAGGGGGAGTTGTAATTCATCTGCTTCTGGATTATTACTCTAAGAAGATTATGAAGGACTGCTGCATAATGGTTTTTGTTGTGAGTGTTGCCAACAATTACAAAGGGGGAGATTGTTGTTCCCACAGCCTTATATGGGTTGTAATTGTTGTCAACTAGGGTTAAGTGTGCAAGAAAGTAAAGCCACATGGAATGGCAAGAAAGTAAAGCCACATGGAATGGCAAGAAAGTAAAGCCACATTGAAGGGCAAGAAAGTAAAGCCACATGGAAGGGCAAGAAAGTAAAGCCACATTGAAGGGCAAGAAAGTAAATCTACTGTGTAAGGGCAAGAACGTAAATCTACCATGTAAGCCTTATTAGGGTTTCATGGAAGAGAGTATATAAAGGCCTTGGAAGACAAAATTAGGGCAGAGGGCCAACACAATTGAAAAAAACAGCAACCCTACAGCAACCGGCCAAAAGGAAGAGAGAGCAGAATGGCAAGAGATCAGAAACAACACCACCAGGAGAGCAAACCAGAAACGTCACCACCGGGAGAGAAAACCAGAACGTGTGACCTCCTGCAAGCAAACCAGAAACGCCTCCTGCAAGGAAACCAGAAACACGTCCTGCAAGCAAACCAGAAACGCACAACCAGCAAGAGGAGAAATAAGAAACAGACCACCCGGAGGAGAAGACAGCAGACCTAGTATTCGTGAGACCACCCGGAAGAGAAGACAGCAGACTAGAAGCGTGAGGCAGGGCAGAGACGTGAACCAGAAAAACCAGTAGCGTGAGGCAGGCCAAGAGACGTGAAACGGCAGACCAGAAGCATGAGACCAGAACGTGCAACAGCGTGACTGATCAGAAGTGTGGGGCAGGCCGTGAGATGTGAAACGGCAGACTAGAAGCTTGAGTGCAAGCTGTGAAACCATGAGACGGTGAAAGCAGGAGCTGTGTGAGACAACCTAGAGAAGGAATTTGGCAAAGCATCGGAAAGAACTCAACGTATTTCTAGATTTCTTCAAGAGAGGTTAGAGAGCGTTGTGGTGAACTTCTAAGCGGCAGTGGAGCAGCTTTTCAATTCAACAGAGGCAAGACGAGCTAGACGAAGGGTTGACACAGTAAGTGATACTCTTTGTATTGTACTTGCTTAGTAATTGCAATAGTGAAAGGAGCAGAAGATTAAGACATCCATTGTAACTAGAATTCTCAAGTATAGTGGATAGTCTCGGTAAGGGAGAGTCCCTGCCACCGTGGATGTACGTCACGTTGACGGAACCACGTAAATCTCGTGTGTCCTTAATTTGCTTTACGTTTTGTGTTTTGAATTGAGTTGTGAACGCAACTAAAGTATGAGCCAACCCATAACCTAATGAAGACCTAAACAAGAACATTCGAATTGTCTATTAGGCAAGGTGTCTGAAAGGTGACCTTGGGGACTATTGTGATTAGTAGGTAGCAATAGATCTACCTTAGTTGAATTTGAGAAAGAGTTCGCTTTTAAGAAGAGATTGAAGTTGTTCACTTTCCTGCGAATTGAGAATTGTGCTGATACTGATTCACCCCCCTCTCAGTATCACAAACTAGTAGATCCTAGGGTGAAGTTGGGAACTTCAATATTCATCCACTAAAGTGTATTCTATTCGAGTGAGTTCATTACTTGAATTTTTCTTCAATTAGCATATCCAAATATTATGTTTTTTTCTCCACTCAAAATGCAATGGCATTGACTTTGAATTCATAAATCAAAACATTGCATTTTTTCAATTTTTACAATTTTCAAGTCTTCTAGGGATAAATGCAATATCAATAATGAGTTGAATTTAAATTTTATAATTTTTTTAATTGTCTCCTTTGCTAGAATGCAATTTGAAATGAGTTATCTACTTTTTGGGTACAAACATATCACTTAAGAAAAAACGAATACAATGGACTCTAATAAAAAGCTTTCCCACTCCCCTCTAGAGATTTATAATTGACCCAACTTTTAAGAGTGCGATTCGTATTTATAATATTCACACACCAAAGTGTATCATATTCAAGTGTGTTCATTACTTGTATTTTTCTTCAATTAACATATTCAAATATTAGGTTTTTCCCTCGACTTAAAATGCAATGACATTAACATTGAATTTAAAAATCAAAATATCTCATTTTTACAATTTTAAGTTCATCTAGGAATAAATGCACTCACTGTAAATAATCAATTGAATTTGAATTTGAATTTTGTAATTTTTTTAATTGTCTCCTTTGCTACAATGCAATTTGAAAAGATTTCTATACTTTTTGGGTACAAACACATCACTTAAGAAAAAGCGAATGCAATGGACTCTGATACGAAGCCTCCCCACTCCCCTTTAGAGATTTATGCTTGACCTAACATTGAGACGTGAGATTGGTATTTATAATATTCATCCACTAAACCTATCCTATTCAAATAAGTCCATTACTTCTATTTTTCTTCAATCAACATATTCAAATATTATGTTTTTCCCTCCACTCAAAATGCAATGGCATTAACATTGAATTTAAAAATCAAAACATTGCATTTTTACACTTTTGAAGTCTTCTAGTGATAAATGAATTGTTAATAATCAGTTGAATTGAAATTCTGTATTTTTTTTAATTGTCTCCTTTGCTATAATGTAATTTGAAATGATTTATCTATTTTTTAGGTACAAACATATCGCTTAGGAAAAAATGAATGCAATGGACTCTAATTAGAAGCTTCCTCACTCCCTTCTGGAGATTTATGCTTGACCCAAGATTGAAGCATGAGATTGGTATTTATAATATTCATCCACTAAAGTGTATTCTATTCAAGTGAGTCCATTACTCAAAATTTTCTTCAATAAACATATTCAAATATTATGTTTTTCCCTCCACTCAAAATGCAATGGCATTGACATTGAATTTAAAAATCAAAACATTGCATTTTTACACTTTTAAAGTCTTCTAAGGATAAATGGATTGTCAATAATCTGTTGAATTTAAATTCTGTAAGTTTTTTAATTGTCTCCTTTACTATAATGTAATTTGAAATGATTTATCTAATTTTTGGGTACAAGCATATCGCTTAGGAAAAAGTGAATGCAATGGACTTTAATTAGAAGCTTCCTTTCTCCCCTCTAGAGGTTTATGCTTGACCTAAGATTGAAGTGTGAGATTGGTATTTATATTATTCATTCACTAAAGTGTATTCTATTCAAGTGAGTCCATTACTTGAATTTTTCTTCAATTAACATATCCAAATATTATATTTTTTCTCCACTTAAAACACAATGGCATTGACATTGAATTCAAAAATGAAAACATTGCATTTTTATAATTTTTACAATTTTATAGGGATAAATGCATTGTCTATAATCTATTAAATTTAAATTTTTTTAATTTTTTTAATTGTCTTCTTTGATACAATGCAATTGGAAATGATTTATCTACTTTTTGGGTACAAGCATATCACTTAAGGAAAAGCAAATGTCATGGACTCTAATCAGAAGTTTCCCTACTCCTCTTTAGATATTTATACTTGACCCGACATTGAAGCGTGCGATTGGTATTTATCATATTCATACATTAAAGTTTATTATATTCAAGTGTGTCTATTACTTGTATTTTTCTTTAATTAACATATTCAAACATTATGTTTTTTACTCCACTTAAAATGCAATGGCATTAACATTGAATTTAAAAATCAAAACTTTACATTTTTATAATTTTTACCATTTTAAAGTCTTCTAGGAATAAATGCATTGTCAATAATTAGTTGAATTTCAATTTTGTAATTTTTTTAATTGTCTCTTTTGCTACAATGCAATTTGAAATGATTTACACAATTTTTGGGTACAAACTTTTCACTTAAGAAAAAGTGAATGCAATGGACTCTAATAAGAAGCTTCCCCAGTCCCTTCTAGAGATTTATGCATGACCCAAAATTGAAGCATGGGATTGCTATTTATAATATTCATCTACTAAAGTGTATTCTATTCAAGTCAGTCCATTACTTGTATTTTTATTCAATTAACATATTCAAATATTATGTTTTTCTCTCTAGTAAAAATGCTATGGCATTGACATTGTATTAAAAAAATCAAAACATGGCATTTTTACAATTTTTACAATTTTAAAGTCTTCTAAGGATAAATGCAATGTCAATAATCAATTGAATTTATATTTTTGAATTTTTTTATTTGTCACATTTGCTTCAATGCAATTTGAAATGATTTATCTAATTTTTGGGTACAAACATATCACTTAAGAAAAAATGAATGCAATGGACTCTTATAAAAAGCTTCCCGACTCCTCTTTAGAGATTTATGCTTGACCTAACATTCAAGCATGCGATTGATATTTATAATATTCATCCACTAAAGTGTATTATATTCAAAGTGAGTCCATTACTTGTATTTTTGTTCAATTAACATATTCAAATATTATATTTTTCTCTCCACTCAAAATGCAATGGCATTAACGATATATTTAAAAATCAAAACATTGTAATTTTACAATTCTTACAATTTTGAAGTCTTCTAAAGATAAATGCATTGTCAATATTTAGTTGAAGTTAAATTTTGGAATTTTTTTAATTGTCTCCTTTGCTACAATGCAATTTGAAATGATTTATCTACTTTTTGGGTACAAACATATCCCTTAAGAAAAAGCAAATGCAATTGTCTCCTTTGCTACAATTCAAGTGAGTTCGTTACTTGTATTTTTCTTCAATTGACATATTCAAATATTAGGTTTTTCTCTCCACTCAAAATGTAAGGGCATTAACATTCAATTTAAAGATCAAAACATTGCATTTTTACAATCTGTACAATTTTAAGGTCTTCTAGGGATAAATGTAATGTTAATAGTCACTTGAATTTATATTTTTTAATTTTTTGAATTGTCTCCTTTGCTACAATGCAACTTGAAATGATTTATCTACTTTTAGGGTATAAACATATCACTTAAGAAAAGCTAAATGCAATGGATTCTAATAAGAAGCTTCCTTACTCCCCTCTAAAGATTTATGCATGACTCAAAATTGAAGTGTGGGATTGTTGTTTATGATATTCATCTACTAAAGTGTATTTTATTCAAATGAGTCCATTACTTGTATTTTTCTTCAATTAACATATTCAAATGTTATTTTTTTTTCTCCACTCAAAATGCAATGACATTAACATTGAATTTAAAAATTAAAACATTGCATTTCAACAATTTTTACCATTTTAAGGTCTTCTAAGGTTAAATACATCGTTAATAATTAGTTGAATTTAAATTTTGTAATTTTTGTTAATTGTCTCTTTTGCTACAATGCAATTTCAAATGATTTATCTACTTTTTGGGTATAAACATATCACTTAAGAAAAAGTGAATGCAATGGACTCTAATAAGAAGCTTCCCCACTCCCCTCTAAAGATTTATGCTTGACCTAACATTGAAGCGTGCGATTGGTATTTATAATATTCATCCACTAAAGTGTATTCTATTCAAGTGAGTCCATTATTGGTATTTTTCTTCAACTAACATGTTCAAATATTATGTTTTTCCCTCCACTCAAAATGCAATGACATTTACATTGAATTTAAAAATCAAAACATTGCATTTTTACAATTTTAAAGTTTTTTAGGGATAAATACAATGTCAATAGTCATTTGAATTTATATTTTTTAATTTTTTTAATTGTCTCATTTGCTAAAACGCAATTCAAAATGATTTATCTACGTTTTGTGATGAGAATCATAGAGATGATGAGTGGAAGACTTCAATAGATCCAAGAGGTCCATTGCACATTCCAGAAGGCCTAATAACACAAGTTAGAGCTTCAATGGATGTAAGAGGTCTATTGCACATTCCAGAAGGCCTAATAACACGAGCTAGACCTTCAATGGATGCAAGAGGTCCATTACATGTTCCAGAAGGCCCAATAACACGAGCTAGGGCCAAAAAGATTAAAGAAGCACTAAATGGGCTGATTCAGGACATTAAGTCCAACCAAACTTCAAATGGTGCAAATTTAAGTTGTAAAGAGAGTCCAAGCCTAATTAATATAATTGGGATACTTAATGGGTCAGACTAAATAATAGCATTCACTCCTAAATAAGAGTTCATTGTATCTCCTGGAATTTGTCTGAAATTCCTCCAAAATAAGCATTTCTCCTAAGTAGGAATTTATGCCTTTTTAGGATTGCTATCTTAGCCTATAAATAGGCACCCCTTGTAAGCTCTGGAAATTAGAAAACTTTGAGTGAAATAGAAAGCAAAATTTTTTCTCCCTCGGTTCTTTTAAGAACTAAAGAACTTATCAAGAGGTACTTTTTCTTGTGGCGTTCAAATCGACTTATCACTCCCAATTCCTTTCTTTTCTAGAGTATGGCATCCATATCCTTCTTGAATACCCTAGGTTCCTTTTCCTTCGAATATTGGGTCTAGGGTTTCTGTTATTAAACTCTGATTTAGCTTTCTTGGTTGTTCTTTGATTTAGCTTTCTTGGGGTTTTCTGCATCATTTTGGGTACTAGCATATCACTTAAGAAAAAGTGAATGCAATGGACTCTAATAAGAAACTTCCCTACTACCATCTAGAGATTTATGCTTGACCTAACATTGAAGCGTGCGATTAATATTTATAATATTCATCCACTAAAGTGTATTATATTCAAATGAGTCCATTACTTGATCTTTTCTTCAATTAACATATTAAAATATTATGTTTTTCTCTCCACTCAAAATGCAATGGCATTAACATTGAATTTAAAAAATCAAAACATTGCATTTTTACAATTTTTACAATTTTAAAGTCTTCTAGGGATAAATGCATTGTAAATAATCAATTGAATTTAAATTCTGTAATTTTTGTAATTATCTTCTTTGCTACAATGCAATTTGAAATGATTTATTTACTTTTTGGGTACAAACATATCACTAAAGAAAAAGAAAATACAATGGACTTTAATAAGAAGTTTCCCTACTCACTCCTAGAGATTTATGCTTGAGCTAACATTGAAGCGTGAGATTAGTATTTATAATATTCATCCACTAAAGTGTATTATATTCAGGTGAGTCCACAACTTGTTTTTTTCTTCAATTAACATATTCAAATATCAGGTTTTTCATTCCACTCAAAATGCAATGGCATTAACATTGAATTTAAAAATCATAACATTGCATTTTTAAAATTTTTACAATTTTAAAGTCTTCTAAGGATAAATGCATCGTTAATAATTAGTTGAATTTAAATTTTGAAATTTTTTTAATTGTGTCCTTTGCTAGAATGCAATTTCAAATGATTTAGCTACTTTTTAGGTACAAATATATCACTTAAGAAAAAGCGAATGCAATGGACTCTAATAAAAAGCTTCCCCACTCCCCCCTAAAGATTTATACTTGACCCAACATTGAAGCATGCAATTGGTATTTATAATATTTATCCTCTAAAGTGTATTATATTCAAGCAAGTCCATTACTAGTAGTTTTCTTCAATTGACATGTTCAAATATTATGTTTTGACCTTCACTCAAAATGCAACAACATCTACATTGAATTTAAAAATCAAAACATTACATTTTTACAATTTTAAAATCTTCTAAGGATAAATGCAATGTCAATAATCCTTTGAATTTATATTTTTTAATTTTTTTAATTGTCACCTTTGCTACAATGCAATTTGAAATGATTTATCTACTTTTTAGGTACAAACATATCACTTAAGAAAAGCCAAATTCAATAAGAAGCTTCCTTACTCCCCTCTAGAGATTTATGCATGACCCAAAATTGAAGCATGAGATTGCTATTTATAATATTCATTCACTAAAGTGTATTTTATTCAAGTGAGTCCATTACTTGTATTTTTCTTCAAGTAACATATTCAAATCTTATGTTTTTCTCTCCATTCAAAATGCAATGGCATTAACATTGAATTTAAAAATCACAACATTGCATTTCTAGGATTTTTAGGACTTTGAGGGATAAATGCATTGTCAATAATCAGTTAAATTTAAATTTTTTTAATGTTTTTAATTGTCACCTTTGCTACAATGCAATTTGAAATGATTTATCTACTTTTTAGGTACAAACAATGGACTCTAATAAGAAGTTTCCCTACTCCCCTCTAAAGATTTATGCTTGACCCAACATTAAAGCGTGAGATTGGTATTTATAATATTCATCCACTAAAGTGTATTATATTCAGGTGAGTCCATAACTTGTATTTTTCTTTAATTAACATATTCAAATATCAAGTTTTTCATTCCACTCAAAATGCAATGGCATTAACATTGAATTTAAAAATCATAACATTGCATTTTTACAATTTTTACAATTTTAAAGACTTCTAGGGATAAATGCATTGTTAATAATTAGTTGAATTTAAATTTTGTAATTTTTTTAATTGTGTCCTTTGCTAGAATGCAATTTCCAATGTTTATCTACTTTTTGGGTACAAATATATCACTTAAGAAAAAGCAAATACAATGGACTTTAATAAGAAGCTTCCCCACTCCCTCCTAAAGATTTATACTTGACCTAACATTGAAGTGTGCGATTGGTATTTATAATATTAATCCTATAAAGTGTATTTTATTCAAGCGAGTCTATTACTGGTATTTTTCTTCAATTAACATGTTCAAATATTATGTTTTTCCCTCCACTCAAAATGCAACGACATCTACATTGAATTTAAAAATCAAAACATTACATTTTTACAATTTTTACAATTTTAAAGTCTTTTGAGGATAAATGTAATGTCAATAATCATTTGAATTTATATTTTTTAATTTTTTTAATTGTCTCCTTTGCTACAATGCAATTTGAAATGATTTATCTACTTTTTGATTACAAACATATCACTTAAGAAAAGTCAAATGCAATGGACTCTAATAAGAAGCTTCCCTACTCCCCTCTAGAGATTTAATGTTGGTGCTAGTACCAGCGTCCATTTCTTAGTATGCTGAACAAGTTAAAACTTCTGCAGCTCTTCAAACTAGTACGCCAAGCTGTTAAGCTTTATCCTGGTGAACCTGTACTCTAATACCAAATGAAGTTCCCAACTTCACCCTAGGATCCACTAGTTTGTGATACTGAGAGGGGGGTGAATCAGTATCACCACAATTCGCAATTCGCATGTAAGTGAACAACTTCAATCTCTTCTTAAAAGCAAACTCTTTCTTAGATTTGACTAAGGTAGATCTATTGCTACCTACTAATCACAATAATCCCCAAAGTCACCTTTCAGAAACCTTGCCTAATAGACAATTCAGATGTTCTTGTTTAGGTATTCGTTAGGTTATGGGTTGGCTCATACTTTAGTTGCGTTCACAACTCAATTCAAAACACAAAACGTAAAGCAAATTAAGGACACAGGAGATTTACGTGGTTCCATCAATGTGACGTACATCCACGATGGTAGGGACTCTCCCTTACCGAGACTATCCACTATACTTGAGAATTTCAGTTACAATGGATGTCTTAATCTTCTGCTCCTTTCACTATTGCAATTACTAAGCAAGTACAATACAAGGAGTGTCACTTACTGTGTCTACCCTTCTTCTTGCTTGTCTTGCCTCTGTTGAATTGAAAGGCTGCTCCACTGCCTCTTAGAAGTTCACCGCAACGCTCTCTAACCTC
Organism: Bruguiera hainesii; assembly: GCA_023213295.1. Lineage (NCBI taxonomy): Eukaryota > Viridiplantae > Streptophyta > Magnoliopsida > Malpighiales > Rhizophoraceae > Bruguiera > Bruguiera hainesii. Next base: position 4,406,003 of record JAHOYR010000009.1, read on the forward strand.
TCTTGAAGAAATCTGGAAATACGTTGAGTTCTTTCCGATGCTTTGCTGAATTCCTTCTCTAAGTTGTCTCATACAGCTCCTGCTTGCACTATCTCACAGTCTCACCCATCTCCTATTTCACGGTCTTACTGTTTCACGGCCTGTCCTCACACTTCTGGTCTGTCATGTCATTGCATGTTCTGGTCTCACGCCGTCTCCTAACATACATCCATGCTTCTGGTCTGCCATTTCACGTCTCTTGGCCTGCCTCACGCTACTGGTTTTTTTGGTTCACATCTTTCAGCCTGCCTCACGCTTCTGGTCTGCTGTCTTCTCTTCTGGGTGGTCTCATGGATACCAGGTCTGCTGTCTTCTCTTCCAGGTGGTCTCACAAATATCAGGTCTACTGTCTTCTCTTCCAGGTGGTCTCACGGATACCAGGTCTGCTGTCTTCTCTTCCGGGTGGTCTGTTTCTTATTTCTCCTCTTGCTGGTTGTGTGTTTCTGATTTGCTTGCAGGAGGCGTTTCTGGTTTGCTTTTCTCTTCTTTTTGGCTGGTTGTTGTAGGGTTGTTGTTTATTCAATTGTGTTGGCCTTAACCAGTTTTGTCTTCCAAGGCCTTTATAAACTCTCTTCCATGAAACCCTAATAGGGCTTACATGGCGAATTTACGTTCTTGCCCTTATGCGGTGGATTTACTTTTTTGCTCTTCCATGTGGCTTTACTTTCTTGCACACTAAACCCTAGTTGACAACAATTACAACCCATACAATGCTGTGGGAACAACAATCTCCCCCTTTGTAATTGTTGGCAACACTCATAACAAAAGCCATTATGCAACAGTCCTTCATAATCTTCTTAGAGTAATAATCCAAAAGCAGATGGATTACAACTCCCCCTAAATATGCACTCCCCCTTCCTTAACAGCTCCCCCAGCACTGTTGCTTCTCTCTCCCTTTGCCAACCAATTACAAATCTAAAAAACTCGCAAAGTAGAGATGGAGGATTCACCTGATTTTCAGGCTTGAGGAGACATTCGCATAGATAGACTCATTCTGTGCTTTTCAAACAACTCTATGGATAGAGATTTAGTTAGATCTTGTGTAGCCTCTTCAATAGATTTAGGTTCAACTTGTGAGAGTAAAGTAGTAGCTCCCACAATTCTTTTTCTTGTTGTAACTCCTTTTGATGGGTCACCTATGATCTGATTTTCTTGATGAGCATTGGTCCACATTTTCTTTGGCTTTCTTTCTTGCATAGTCTTAGTTGCAAGAGGATCTCTTTCTTCATCAATCACATACAAATTTCTAGCTATTCTCTTCCCGGCTGCAATAGTATTGCCTTCTTTACTCTTTACCTGGCAACCTATTTTTGTAAATATTACCTTATGGTCTTCATTGCATAGTTTGCTGATAGATGCTTGATTATATCTGAGTCCTTCAACGTGTAGAATATCTTTCAACTTTCCTCTTCCAATGTTTATTGACCCCTGACCATTGATGTTAAGTGAATCATCATTGCCAAACTTGACTCTGCCTTCTCTTGACTTGTTTAGCTTTGACAATTTACTCTTGTCTCTCGTCATGTGTGAAGTGCATCAACTGTCAAGGATCCACTGCTTATCCTTATAGTCAACTTTGAGTGCAATTTCAGCTATATTAGCCACCTCCCTTTAAACTTTATATTCCTTCTTTTGAACTGGCTGGAAGATAGCTTTCTCCTTTTTCTCAACTTTGACTACAATGCTTGTTTTCACAGTGCCATTAAGTGCCTTCTCTTGCTCAGGGAGAAGTGTCATACATCTCTTCGCATTATGGCCATCTTGCCCGCATCTTTCACACTGTTCCAAATCTGCCAATACAGCAAACTTATTCTTTGAAACCGCTGGTTTGGGCTTCCACCAACACTCTTTGTTAGTGTGTCCTTGCTTTTTACAGTATGTGAAAGAACTCACGATAGGTGTTCTCCTCTGAATTTTGTATTGTCTCCCCCTGTATGCAGCATCATATCTTCTCAAGTTGGAGACATATACTGGCCTTCTCCACCAACAGTTACTTGCCTTATGACCCCAAACTCCACAATAAAGACAGTGACCTTGTTCTTGGGTCTAATCACAGCTTGTTTTCTTTTGTTCATTACTTGCTGTGTAGGCAAGGTGGCTGGCTTCTTTGCTTGTGTGGCTTTCATTTCAGCCACCTTCTTTTCCTTCTTCTGTTCAGCTGTAGCCCTTTGCTGGCTGACCTTCTTTTCTTCATTTTTGTTTGCCACCATAGGTTGCTTCTTTAAATCCTCTTTATTCTCAGCTATCTTCTCCTGAGTCACAACCTTCTCTTTCAACTTCTGTGGCACATTCTTATTATCTTTAGGCAATGCAGTCTCAGATTGCTGCACTTTCACTTCATTCTTCTTTTCTCTTGCAAAACTTGTTTCTCCTATCATTTCAAGCTTCTGCACATTCTTTTCACTCCTTTTGAGTTATTGCTGAAGTCTCTGCAACTCTTTCTCCATTCCTTCAAAATTTGAAGTCCTTGAGCCAAGCTCCATTGTAAGGTCTTCACATATTTTGATCTGTTCTTCAAATCTTCTCTTCAAGTCAATATGGTCAGCCCTTATTTCATCCTTTTGACTTTCAGCTTCCTTAGACTTTGCTTCAACTTGTTTTATATGGGCCTCCAACCTTCTTATGGTTCTACCCCTTCTGATTATCTCCTTTGAAGCTGCTTCTAACTCATCTTTAAGATCTGGTTCTTATTCATCAACCTCCTCTTCCTCTTCAGAGTTGAACTACCACCTTGAGCTGATGCCATAAAAGCATGCTCATCTGATGATTCTTCATCTTCCTCCTCATCAGCTTCTTTTATCTGACTCACATAACTCTTGAATGAGCCTCTCTTCTTCTTCTGTGTGTTGGCAGTCTTCTTGCTGGACTTCTTTGATTTGAATGATGGTCTTCTCCATTTTGAATTCGGCTCATCATCACCATCCTCATCTTCATCATCAAGTTTCACTTTGCACTTAGAAGCAAAGTGTCCAGTCCGCCCACACCGATAACATCTCAAGGACAACTGTCCCTTTCCCTTCTTAACCCCTTTTTGAACTTCCTTGGGAAATATGACAACACTTCACCTTCACTTTCTTCCTCGTCATCATCATCATCCTCACTGGATGATTCTTCCTCTTCTTTTATCTTTAAGTATTTCATAGCTTTGAAAGCTGCCTCCTTTGATACCTTCAATGTTGAGGAACTCTCCATTGACTTTATTCTCATCTCATATGCAATGAGATTGCACTGGAGATCATGTAGAGACATAGAATTGAGATCTCTACTCTCCTCTATGGCTGCCACCTTTAAGGCAAATCTCTCAGGCAGAATTCTCAGAATTTTCTTCACAATAGATGAGTCCTTCTTGTTCTTCCCGTGACTTCTAAGATCGTTTACAGCATCAATAACCCTGGTGAAGAACTCTTGGACTGTCTCATTTTTCTGCATTCTGAGAGATTCATATCTCTCCTTGAAAACTTGAAGCTTGGCCTCCTTCATTCTGCCATCACCTTCATAGACTTTCTGCAATCTGTCCCATATCTCCTTGGCAGATTTGCAGTCCATAACTTTAGCATATTCAGCATCTGTCAATGCTAAAATGATGACATTTGAAGTCTTCCCATTTATCTCAAACTGTTTTAATTCCTCTAGGGTTGGATCTTTACCTTCTTCTGGAGGCTCAAAACCCTCCTGTACAGATTTCACCACGTTCATGCCCATGGTTGCAAATGCCACCTACATTCTCGCTCTCCATATATGGTAGTTGGTTCCGTTGAAGATTAGAACTTTCTTGCAGTAAGTAGTGCTGGTGCTGGTACCGGTACCGGTGTCCATTTCTCAGTATGCTGAACAAGTTAAAACTTCTGGAGCTCTTCAAACTAGTACACCAAGCTGTTAAACTTTATCCTGGTGAACATGTACTCTAATACCAAATGAAGTTCCCAACTTCACCCTAGGATCTACTAGTTTATGATACTGAGAGGGGGGTGAATCAGTATCACCACAATTTGCAATTCACAGGTAAGTGAACAACTTCAATCTCTTCTTAAAAGCAAACTCTTTCTTAGATTCAACTAAGGTAGATCTATTGCTACCTACTAATCACAATAGTCCCCAAAGTCACCTTTTAGACACCTTACCTAATAGACAATTTAGATGTTCTTGTTTAGGTCTTTGTTAGGTTATGGGTTAGCTAATACTTCAGCTGCATTCACAACTCAAATCAAAACACAAAATGTAAAGTAAATTAAGGACACACGAGATTTACGTGGTTCCGTCAATATGATATACATCCACGGTGGTAGGGACTCTCCCTTACTGAGACTATCCACTATACTTGAAAATTTTAGTTACAATGGATGTCTTAATCTTTTGCCCCTTTTACTATTGCAATTACTAAGCAAGTACAATACAAAGAGTGTCACTTACTGAAGTTCCCAACTTCACCCTAGGATCTACTAGTTTGTGATACTGAGAGGTGGGGTGAATCAGTATCACCACAAATTGCAATTCGTAGGAAAGTGAACAACTTCAATCTCTTCTTCAGAGTGAACTCTTTCTCAGATTTGACTAAGGTAGATCGATTGCTACTTACTAATTACAATAGTTCCCAAAGTCATCTTTCAGGCACCTTGCCTAATAGACAATTTGAACGTTCTTGTTTAGGTCTTCGTTAGGTTATGGGTTGGCTGATACTTTAACTGCATTCACAACTCAATTCAAAACACAGAACGTAAAGCAAATTAAGGAAACATGAGATTTACGTGGTTCCGTCAATGTGACGTACATCCACGGTGGTAGGGACTCTCCCTTACCGAGACTATCCACTATACTTGAGAATTCTAGTTACAATGGATGTCTTAATCTTCTGCTCCTTTTACTATTGTAATTACTAAGTATGTACAATACAAAGAGTGCCACTTACTGTGTCTACCCTTCTTCTAGCTTGTCTTGCCTCTGTTGAATTGAAAGGCTGCTCCACTGCCGCTTAGAAGTTCACCGCAACGCTCTCTAACCTCCCTTGAAGAAATCTTGAAATACATTGAGTTCTTTTCGATGTTTCACTGAATTCCTTCTCTAGTTTGTTTCACACAATGCCTGCTTTCACCATCTCACGGTTTCACAGCTTGCACTCATGCTTCTGGTCTACCATTTCAAGTCTCACGGCTTGCCCTACGCTTCTGATCGGTCACACTGTTGCACATTCTGGTCTCATGCTTCTGGTCTGCTGTTTCATGTCTCTCGGCCTGCCTCACACTTCTAGTCTGCTGTCTTCTCTTCTGGGTGGTCTCACGGATACCAGGTCTGCTGTCTTCTCTTCCGGGTGGTCTCACGGATACCAGGTCTGCTGTCTTCTTTTCCGGGTGGTCTGTTTCTTATTTCTCCTCTTGCTGGTTGTGTGTTTCTGGTTTGCTTG
>JAHOYR010000009.1:4442352-4536722 GCA_023213295.1 Bruguiera hainesii
ATAATATTTGAATATGTTAATTAAAAAAAGAGACAAGTAATGGACTCCTGTGAATAGAATACACTTTAGTCGATGAATATTATTATTACCAATCTCACCTTTTAATTTTGGGTCAAGCATAAATCTCTAGAGGAGAGTGGGGAAGCTTCTTATTAGAGTCCATTGCATTCACTTTTTCTTAAGTGATATGTTGTACCCAAAAAGTGGATAAATCTTTACAAATTGCATTGTAGCATAGACGACAATTAAAAAATTTACAAAATTTAAATTCAATTGTTATTGACAATGCATTTATCCCTAAAAGACATTAAGATTGTAAAAATTGTAAAAAAGCAATATTTTGATTTTTAAATTCAATATTTGTGCCATTGCATTTTGAGTGAAGAGAAAAACAAAATATTTGAATATGTTAATTGAAGAAAAATACAAGTAATGGACTCATTTGAATAGAATACAATTTTGTGGATGAATATCATAAATACCAATCTCATGCTTCAATGTTGTGACAAGCATAAATCTCTTGAGGGAAGTGGGGAAGCTTCTTATTAGAATCCATTGCTTTCGCTTTTTCTTAAGTGATATGTTTGTACCCAAAAAGTAGATAAATCATTTCAAATTGCATTGTAGCAAAGTAGACAATTAAAAAATTTACAAAATTTAAATTCAATTGATTATTGATAATGTATTTATATCTAGAAGACGTTAAAATTGTAAAAATTGTCAGAATGCAATGTTTTGATTTTTAAATTCAATGTTAAAGCCATTACATTTTGAGTAGAGAGACAAACATAATATTTGAATATGTTAATTGAAGAAAAATACAAGTAATGGACTCTTTGGAATATAATACAATTTAGTGGATGAATATTATAAATTCCATTCTCATGCATCAATGTTGGGACAAGTATAAATGTCTATAGAGGAGTGGGAAAGTTTCTTATTAGAGTCCATTGGATTCATTTTTTCTTAAGTGATATGGTGTACCCAAAAAGTTGATAAATCTTTTCACATTGCATTATAGAGAAGAAGACAATGACAAAAATTGCATTTTGATTGATTATTAACAATGTATTTATCCCTAGAAGTCTTTAAAATTGTAAAAATGCAATGTTTTGATTTTTAAATTAAATATTAATGCCATTGCATTTTAAGTGGAGAGAAAAACATAAAATGTGAATATGTTAAATGAAGAAAAATACAAGTAATGTACTCACTGGAATAGAATACAATTTAGTGGATGAATCTTATAAATTCCAATCTCATGCATCAATGTTAGGACAAGCATAAATCTTTATAGGGGAGTGGGGAAGCTTCTTATTAGAATCCATTGCATTTTCATTTTTTTCAGTGATATGTTTGTACCAAAAAAGTAGATAAATCATTTCAAATTGCATTGTAGCAAAAGAGACAATTAGAAAAATTACAAAATTTAAATTCAACTAATTATGGATGATGCATTTGTACCTAGAAGATGTTAAAATTGTAAAAATTGTAAAAATGCAATGTTTTGATTTTTAAATTCAATGTTAATGCCATTGCATTTTAGTGGAGAGAAAAACATAATATTTGAATATGTTAATTGAAGAAAAATACAAGTACTGGACACACTTGAATAGAATATATTTTAGTGGATCAATATTATAAATAATAATCTCACACTTTAATGTTGGGTCAAGTATAAATCTCTAGAATGGAGTAGGGAAGCTTCTTATTAGAGTCCATTGCATTCAGTTTTTCTTAAGTGATATGTTTGTACCCAAAAGGTAGATGAATCATTTCAAATTGTATTGTAGTAAATAGGACAGTTAAAAAAATTATAATATTTAAATTCAATTGATTATTGACAATGTATTTATCCGTAGAACACTTTAAAATTGTAAAAATTGCAAAAATGCAATTTTTTGTTTTTTAAATTCAATGTTAATGACATTGCATTTTGGGTGGAGAGGGAAACCTAGTATTCGAATATCTTAAATGAAGAAAAATACAAGTAATGAACTCACTTGAATAGAATACAATTTAGTGGATGAATATCATAAATACCAATCTCATACTTCAATGTTGGGCGAAACATAAATCTCTAAAAGGGAGTGGGGAAGCTTCCTATTGGATCCCATGGCATTTGCTTTTCCATAAGTGATATGTTTGTACCCAAAAAGTAGATAAATCATTTCAAATTGAATTGTAGCAAAGAAGACGACTAAAAAAATTAGAATATTTAAATTCAACTGATTATTGACAATGGATTTATCCCTAGAAGACTTTAAAATTGTAAAAAAGCAATGTTTTGATTTTTTAATTCAATGTTATTGTATTTTAAGTGGAGAGAAAAACCTAATTTTTGCATATGTTAATTGAAGAAAAATACAATTTATGGACTCACCCGAATATAATACACTTTAGTGGATGAATATTATAAATACCAATCGCAGGCTTCAATCTTGGGTCAGGCATTAATCTTTAGAGGGGAGTGGGGAAGCTTTTTTGTAGAGTGCATTGCATTCATTTTTTCTTAAGTGATATGGTTGTGCCCAAAATGTATATACATCATTTCAAATTGCATTGGAGCAAAGGAGATAATTTAAAAACTTACAAAATTTAAATTCAACTTATTACTGACAATGCATTTGTCCTTATAAGACTTCAAAATTGTAAAAATTATAAAAATTAAATGTTTTGATTTTTAAATTATTGTTAATGTCATTGTATTTTGAGTGGAGAGAAAAACATAATATTTTAGTAAGTTAATTGAAGAAAAATATAAGTAATGGACTCACTTGAATATAATACGCTTTAGTGAATGAATATTATAAATACAAATAGCACGCTTTAATGTTGGGTCAAGCATAAATCTCTAAAGGGGAGTGGGGAACCTTCTTATTAGAACCCAAAATGTAGATAAATCATTTCAAATTACTTTATAGCAAAGGAGACAATTAAAAAAGTTACAAAATTTAAATTCAATTGATTATTGACAATGCATATATCCTTAGAAGTCTTCAAAATTCTAAAAATGCAATGCTTTGATTTTTAAATTCAATGTTAATGCCATTGCATTTTGAGAGGAGAGAAAAACCTAATATTTGAATATGTTAATTGAGAAAAATACAAGTAATGGACTCACTTGAATAAAATACACTTTAGTGAATGAATATTATAAATACCAATCGTACACTTCAATGTCGAGTCAAGCATAAATATTTAAAGAGGAGTAGGGAAGTTTCTAATTAGAGTCCATTGCATTCCCTTTTCCTTAAGTGATATGCTTGTACCCAAAAAGTAGATAAATCATTTCAAATTGCATTATAGCAAAGAAGACAATTAAAAAAATTAAAAAAAGTTAAATTCAACTTATTAGAAACAATGCATTTATCCCTAGAAGACTTTAAAATTGTAAAAATGCAATGTTTTTATTTTTAAATTCAATGTTAATGCCATTGAATTTTAAGTGGAGAGAAAAACCTAATATTTCAATCTATTAATTGAAGAAAAATACAAGTGATGCACTCACTTGAATGAAATACATTTTAAGGGATGAATATTATATATACCAATCGCACGCTTTAATGTTGAGTCAAGAATAAATCTCTAGAGGGGCGTGGGGAAGTTTCTTATTAGAGTCCATTGCATTTGCTTTTTCTTAAGTGATATGTTTGTACCCAAAAAGTAGATAAATCATTTCAAATTGCATTGTAGCAAAAGAGACAATTAAAAAAATTAAAAAATTTAAACTTAACTAATTATTGACAATGCATTTTATCCTTATAAGACTTTAAATTTGTAAAAATTGTAGAAATACAATGTTTTGATTTTTACATTCTATATTAATGCCATTGTATTTTGAGTGGAGAGAAAAATATAATATTTGAATATGTTTATTGAAGATAAGTACAAGTAATGGACTTACTTGAAAAGAATACACTTTATGGGATGAATATTATAAATAGCAATCCCACACTTCAATTTTGGGTCAGACATAAATCTCTAAAGGGGAGTGGGGAAACTTCTTATTATAGTCCATTGTATTGGCTTTTACTTAAGTAATATGTTTGTACCCAAAAAGTAGATAAATCATTTCAAATTGCATTGTAGCATAGGAGACAATTAAAAAAATTATGAAATTTAAATTCAATAGATTATTGGCATTGCATTTATCCCTAGAATACTTTAAATTTGTAAAAATTGTAAAAATGTAATGTTTTGATTTTTAGATTCAATGTTAATGCCATTATATTTTGAGTGGAGAGAAAATAATAATATTTGGAAATGTTAATTTAAGAAAAATACAAGTAATGGACTCACTTGAATGGAATACACTTTAGTGGATGAATATTATAAATACCAATCTCACTCTTCAATGTTAGGTTAAGCATAAACCTCTAGAGGGGAGTGGGGAAGCTTTTTATTAGAGTCCATTGCATTTGCTTTTTCTTAAGTGATATGTTTGAACCCAAAAAGTAGGGAAATCATTTCAAATTATATTGTAGCAAAGGAGACAATTAAAAAAATTAAAAACTTTAAATTCAACTGATTATTGACAATGCATTTATCGTTAGAAGACTTTAAAATTGTAAAAATTGTAGAAATGCAATGTTTTGATTTTTACATTCGATGTTAATGCCATTGCATTTTAAGTGGAGAGAAAACATAATATTTGAATATGTTAATTAAAGAAAAATACAAGTGATGTTCTCTTTTGAATATAAGACATTTTAGTGGATGAATATTATAAATACCAATCTCACTCTTTAATGTTGGGTATAGTAACTTCTAGAAGGGAGTGAGGATGCTTCTTATTAGAGACCATTGTGTTTGATTTTTCTCAAGTGATATGTTTGTTCCCAAAAAGTAGATAAATCTTTTCAAATTGCATTATAGCAAATGAGACAACTAAAAAAGTTCCAACATTTAAATTCAACTGATTATTGACAATGCATTTAACCTTAGAAAACTTTAAAATTGTAAAAATTAAAAAAATGCAGTATTCTGATATGTAAATAGATTGTTAATGTCATTGCATTTTGAGCGGGGAGAGAAACATAAAATTTGAATTTGTTAAGTGAAGAAAAATACAAGTAATAAACTCACTTGAAAAAAATACAATTTAGTGGATAAATATTATAAATAGCAAACCCACGCTTCAATTTTGGGTCAAGAATAAATCTCTAAAGGGGAATGGGCAAGCTTCCTATTATATTCCATTTCATTGGCTTTTACTTAGGTAATATGTTTGTACCCAAAAATTAGATAAATCATCTCAAATTGCATTCTAGCAAAGGAGACAATTAAAAAAATTACAAAATTAAAATTCAACGAATTATTGACATTGCATTTATTCCTAAAAGACTTTAAAATTGTAAAAAATGCAACGTTTTGACTTTTAAATTCAATGTTATTGCCATTGCATTTTGAGTGGAGAGAAAAACATAATATTTGGATATGTTAATTGAAGAAAAATACAAGTAATGGACTCACTTAAATAGAATACACTTTAGTGGATTCATATTACAAATACCAATCGCTCGCTTCAATGTTGGGTCAAGCATAAATCTCTAGAGGGGAGTGGGGAAGCTTCTTATTATAGTCCATTGCATTTGCTTTTACTTAGGTAATATGTTTGTACCCAAAAAGTAGATAAATCATTTCAAATTGCATTGTAGCAAAGGAGACAATTAAAAAAATTGCAAAATTTAAATTCAATTGATTATTGATAATATATTTATCCCTAGAAGAGTTTAAATTTATAAAAATTGTAGAAATGCAATGTTTTGATTTTTATATTCTATGTCAATGCCATTGCATTTTGAGTAGAGAGAAAAACTTAATATTTGAATATGTTAATTGAAGAAAAATACAAGTAATGTACTTACCTAAATATAATACACTTTACAAGATGAATAATATAAACTCCAATCACACGATTTAATGTTGGGTCAAGCATAAATCTCAAAAGCAAAATGGGCAACCTTCTTATTAGAGTCCATTGCTTTTGCTTTTTCTTAAGTGATATGTTTGTTCCCAAAAAGTAGATAAATCTTTTCAAATTACATTGTAGTAAAGGAGACAATTAAAAAAATTACAAAATTCAAATTCAAATCATTATTGAGAATGCATTTATTCCTAGAAGACTTCAAAATTGTAAAAATGCAATGTTTTCATTTTTAAATTCAATGTTAATGTCATTGCATTTTGAGTTGAGAGAAAAGCAAGATATTTGGATATGTTAATTGAAGAAAAATACAAGTAATTGACTCACTTCAATAGAATACACTTTAGTGGGTGAATATTATAAATAGCAAATATACGCTTCAATTTTGGGTTAAGCATAAATCTCTAGAGGGGAGTAGGAAGCTTCTTATTATAGCCCATTTCATTTGCTTTTACTTAGGTAATATGTTTGTACCCAAAAAGTAGATAAATCATTTCAAATTGCATTGTAGCAAAGAAGACAATTAAAAAAAGTACACAATTTAAGTTCAACTGATTATTAACAATGCATTTATCCTTCAAAAACCATGAAATCGTAAAAATTGTAGAAATGCAATGTTAATGCCATTGCATTTTGAGTGGAGAGAAAAACATAATATTTGAGTATGTTAATTGAAGAAAAATACAAGTAATGGATTTAGTTGAATAAAATACAATTTAGTGGATGAATATTACAAATACCAATCTCACCCTTCAATGTTAGGTCAAGCATAAATCTCTAGAGGGGAGTGGGGAAACTTTTTATTAGAGTCCATTGCATTCGTTTCTTCTTAAGTGATATGTTTGTACCCAAAAAGTGGATAAATCATTTCAAATTGCATTGTTGGAAAGAAGAGAATTAAAAAATTACAAAATTTAAATTGAACTGACTAGTGACAATGTATTTATCTTTAAAAGACTTTAAAATTGTACAAATTGTAAGAATGCAATGTTCTGATTTTCAAATTTATTGTTAATGCCATTGAATTTTGAGTGGAGACAAAAACATAATATTTGAATATTTTAATTTTAGAAAAATACAAGTAATGGACTCACTTGAATCTAATACGCTTTAGTAGATGAATATTATAAACAACAATCCCAAGCTTCAATTTTAGGTCAAGCATAAATCTTCTAAGGTGAGTGGGGAAGGTTCTTATTAGAGTCCATTGCATTTATTTTTTCTTAAGTGATATGTTTGTACCCAAAAATTGGATAAATCATTTCAAATTGCATTGTACGAAAGAAGAGAATTAAAAACTTACAAAATTTAAATTGAACAGACTATGGCCAATGTATTTATCCCTAGAAGACTTTAAAATTGAAAAAATTGCAATAATGCAATGTTCTGATTCTTAAATTTATTGTTAATGCCATTGAATTTTGAGTAGACAGAAAAACATAATATTTGAATATGTTCATTCTAGAAAAATACAAGTAATGGACTCACTTGAATCAAATACGCTTTAGTAGAGGAATATTATAAACAACCATCCTACGCTTTAATTTTGGGTTAAGCATAAATGTCTTGAGGGGAGTGGGGAAGCTTCTTATTAGAGTCCATTACATTCGTTTTTTCTTAAGTGATATGTTTGTACCCAAAAAGTGGATAAATCATTTCAAATTGCATTATTGGAAAGAAGAGAATTAAAAAATTACAAAATTTAAATTGAATTGACTAGTGACAATGTATTTATCTTTAAAAGACTTTAAAATTGTACAAATTGTAAGAATGCAATGTTCTGATTTTTAATTTATTGTTAATGTCATTGAATTTTGAGTGGAGGCAAAAACATAATATTTGAATATGTTATTTTTAGAAAAATACAAGTAATGAACTCACTTGAATCTAATACGCTTTAGTAGATGAATATTATAAACAACAATCCCACGCTTCAATTTTAGGTCAAGCATAAATCTCCTAAGGTGAGTGGGAAAGGTTCTTATTAGAGTCCATTGCATTTGTTTTTTCTTAAGTGATATGTTTGTACCCAAAAATTGGATAAATCATTTCAAATTGCATTGTAGGAAAGAAGAGAATTAAAAACTTACAAAATTTAAATTGAACAGACTATTGCCAATGTATTTATCCATAGAAGACTTTAAAATTGAAAAAATTGTAATAATGCAATGTTCTGATTCTTAAATCTATTGTTAATGCCATTGAATTTTGAGTAGAGAGAAAAACATAATATTGGAATATGTTAATTCTAGAAAAATACAAGTAATGGACTCACTTGAATCAAATATGCTTTAGTAGAGGAATATTATAAACAACCATCCCACGCTTTAATCTTGGGTTAAGCATAAATCTCCTGAGGGGAGTGGGGAAGGTTCTTATTATAGTCCATTGCATTTGTTTTTTCTTAAGTGATATGTTTGTACCCAAAAAGTGGATAAATCATTTCAAATTGCATTGTTGGAAAGAAGAGAATTAAAAAATTACAAAATTTTAATTGAACTAACTAGTGATAATGTATTTATCTCTAAAAGACTTTAAAATTGTACAAATTGTAAGAATGCAATGTTCTGATTTTTAAATTTATTGTTAATGCCATTGAATTTTGAGTGGAGAGAAAAACATAATATTTGAATATGTTAATTTTAGAAAAATACAAGTAATGGACTCACTTGAATCTAATACGCTTTAGTAGATGAATATTATAAACAATAATCCCACGCTTCAATTTTGGGTCTAGCATAAATCTCCTGAGGTGAGTGGGGAAGGTTCTTATTAGAGTCCATTGCATTCATTTTTTCTTAAGTGATATGTTTGAACCCAAAAATTGGCTAGAACATTTCAAATTGCATTGTAAGAAAGAAGAGAATTAAAAACTTACAAAATTTAAATTGAACAAACTATTGTCAATGTATTTATCCCTGGAAGACTTTAAAATTGAAAAAATTGTAACAATGCAATGTTCTGAATCTTAAATTTATTGTTAATGTCATTGAATTTTGAGTGGAGAGAAAAACATAATATTTGAATATGTTAATTTTAGAAAAATACAAGTACTGGACTCACTTGAATCAAATATGCTTTAGTAGATGAATATTATAAACAATAATCCCACACTTCAATTTTGGGTCAAGCATAAATCTCCTGAGGGGAGTGGGAAAGCTTCTTATTAGAGTCCATTCCATTCGTTTTTTCTTAAGTGATATGTTTGTACCCAAAAAGTAGATAAATTATTTCAAATTGCATTGTAGGAAAGAAGACAATTAAAAAATTACAAAATTTAAATTGAATTGATTATTGACAATGCATTTATCCCTAAAAGACTTTCAAAATTATAAAAATTGTAAAAATGCAATGTTTTGATTTTTAAATTTATTGTTAATGCTATTGAATTTTGAGTGGAGAGAAAAATATAATATTTGAATATGTTAATTGAAGAAAAATACAAGTAATTGACTCACCTGAATATAATTCACTTTAAGGGATGAATAATATAAATACCAATTGCACACCTCAATGTTGGGTGAAGTATAAATCTCTAGAGGGGAGTGGGGAAGCTTCTTATTAAAGTCCATTGCATTCACTTTTTTTTAATTCATATATTTGTACCTAAAAAGTAGATAAATCATTCAAATTGCATTGCTGCAAAAGTGACAATTAAAAAAATTACAAAATTTAAGTTCAACTAATTATTGACAATGTATTTATGCCTAAAAGTGTACAAAATTGTAAAAATTGTACAAAATGCAATGTTTTGTTTTTAAAATCAATGTTAATGCTATTGCATTTTGAGTAGATAGAGAAATATAATATTTGAATATGTTAATTGAAAGAAAAAACAAATAATGGACTCATTTGAATAGAATATACATTAGTGGATGAATATTATAAATACCAATTGTACGCTTTAATGTTGGGTCAAGCATAAATGTTTAGAGGGGAGTAAGGAAGTTTTTTATTAGAGCGCATTGCATTCACTTTTTCTTAAGTGATATGTTTGTACCCAAAAAATAGATAAATCATTTCAAATTACATTGTAGGAAAGAAGACAATTAAAAAATTACAAAATTTAAATTGAATTGATTATTGACAATGCATTTATCCCTAAAAGACTTTCAAAATTGTAAAAATGTAATGTTTTGATTTTTAAATTTATTATTAATGCTATTGAATTTTGGGTGGAGAGAAAAATATAATATTTGAATATGTTAATTGAAGAAATGGACTCACCTGAATATAATTCACTTTAGGGGATGAATAATATAAATACCAATTGCTCACTTCAATGTTGGGTGAAGTATAAATCTCTAGAGGGGAGTGGGGAAACTTCTTATTAAATTCCATTGCATTCGCTTTTGTTTAATTCTTATGTTTGTACCTAAAAAGTAGATAAATCATTTCAAATTGCATTGTTGCAAAAGTGACAATTAAAAAAATTACAAAATTTAAGTTCAACTAATTATTGACAATGTATTTATCCCAAAAAGTGTACAAAATTGTAAAAATTGTAAAAAATGGAATGTTTTGTTTTTAAAATCAATGTTAATGCTATTGCATTTTGGGTAGATAGAGAAATATAATAGTTGAATATGTTAATTGAATGAAAATACAAGTAATGGACTCGCTTAAATAGAATACACTTTAGTGGATGAATATTATAAATACCAATTGTACACTTTAATGTTGGGTCAAGCATAAATGTTTAGAGGGGAGTAAGGAAGTTTTTTATTAGAGCACATTGCATTCGCTTTTTCTTAAGTGATATGTTTGTACCCAAAAAGTAGATAAATCATTTCAAATTGCATTGTAGGAAAAAAGACAATTAAAAAATTACAAAATTTAAATTGAATTGATTATTTACAATGCATTTATCCCTAAAAGACTTTCAAAATTGTAAACATGCAATGTTTTGATTTTTAAATTTATTGTTAATGCTATTGAATTTTGAGTGGAGAGAAAAATATAATATTTGAATATGTTAATTGAAGAAATGGACTCACCTGAATATAATTCACTTTAGGGGATGAATAATATAAATACCAATTGCACACTTCAATGTTGGGTGAAGTATAAATCTCTAGAGGGGAGTGGGGAAGCTTCTTATTAAAGTCCATTGCATTCATTTTTTTTAATTCATATGTTTGTACCCAAAAAGTAGATAAATCATTTCGAATATTATAAACAACAATCTCACACTTCAATTTTATGTCATGCATAAATCTCTAGAGGGGAGTAAGGAAGCTTTTTTTTATAGTCCATTACATTTGGCTTTTCTTAAGTGATATGTTTGTACCGAAAAATTTGATAAATCATTTCCAATTACATTGTAGCAAAGGAGACAATGAAGAAAATTACAAAATTGAAATTCAACTAATTATTGACAATGTATTTATCCCTTGAAGTCCTTAAAATTTTAAAAATATTAGAAATGCAATGTTTTGATTTTGAAATTCAATGTTAATGCCATTGCATTTTGAGTGGAGAGGAAAACATAAAATTTGAACATGTTTGTTGAAGAAAAATACAAGTAATGGAGTCATTTGAATAAAGTACGCTTTAATAGATAAATATTATAAACAACAATCCCACTTTTTAATTTTGGGTCAAGCATAAACCACTAGAAGGGAATGAAGAAGCTTCTTATTAGAGTCCATTAGATTTGCTTTTCCTTAAGTGATATATTTGTACCCAAAAAGTAGATAAATCATTTCAAATTCCATTGTAGCAAAGGAGAGAATTAAAAAAATTACAAAATTTTAATTCAACTAATTATTAACAACGTATTAATCCCTAGAAGACCTTAGAATTGTAAAAATTGCAGAAATGCAATGTTGTGATTTTTAAATTCAATGTTAATACCATTGAATTTTGAGTGGAGAGAAAAACATAAGATTTGAACATGTTAATTGAAGAAAACTACAAATAATGGACTTGCTTAAATAGAATACACTTTAGTGGATGAATATTATAAATACTAATTGCACGCTTTAATGTTGGGTCAAGCATAAATCGCTAGAGGAGAGTGGGGAAGTTTCTTATTAGAGTCTATTGCATTTGCTATTTCTTATGTGATATGTTTGTACCCAAAGAGTAGTTAAATCATTTCAAATTGCATTCTAGCAAAAGTGACAATTAAAAAAATTAAAAAAATTAAATTCAACAAATAATTGACAATACTTTTATCACTAGAAGATTTTAAATTTGTAAAAAGTGTAGAAATGCAATGTTTTGATTTTTAAATTCTATATTAATGTCATTTCATTTTGAGTGGAGAGAAAAACATAATATTTGGATATGTTAATTGAAGGAAAATACAAGTAATTGACTCATTTGAATATAATATGCTTTAGTAGATGATTATTATAAACAGTAATCCCACACTTAAATTTTGGGTCAAGTATAAATCTCTAGAGGGGAGTGGGGAAGCTTCTTATTAAAGTCCATTGCATTCATTTTCTCTTGAGTGATATGTTTGTACCCAAAAAGTAGATAAATCATTTTAGATTGAATTGTAGCAAATGAGAGAACTAAAAAAATTACAAAATTTTAATTAAACTGATTATTAACAATACATTTATCCTTAAAAGACCTTAAAATTGTAAAAATTGTAGAAATGCAATGTTTTGATTTTTAAATTCAATGTTTATGCCATTGAATTTTGAGCAAAAAGAAAAACCTAACATTTGAATATGTTAATTGATGAAAAATACAAGTAATGGACTCAGTTGAATAGAATACAATTTAGTGGATAAATATTATAAATACTAATCTCACCCTTCAATGTTGGGTCAAGCATAAATCTCTACAGGGGAGTGGGAAAACTTCTTATTAGAGTCCATTGCATTCGCTTTTTCTTAAGGGATATGTTTGTACCCAAAAATTAGATAGATCACTTCAAATTGCATTGTAGCAAAGGAGACAATTAAATATATTAAAAAATTTAAACTCAACTAATTATTGACAATGCATTTATCCCTAAAAGACTTTAAAATTGTTAAAATTATAAAAATGTAATGTTTTGATTTTTAAATTCAATGTTAAAGCCATTGCATTTTGAGTGTAGAGAAAAACATAATGTTTTAATATGTTAATTGAAGAAAAATACAAGTAATGGACTCACTTGAGTAGAATACACTTTAGTGGATGAATATTAAAAATACCAATTGCACGCTTCAATGTTAGGTTAAGTATAAATCTCTAGAGGGGAGTGGGGAAGTTTCTTATTAGAGTCCATTGCATTCGCTTTTTCTTAAGTGATATGTTTGTACTTGAAAAGTAACTAAATCATTTGAAATTGCATTGTATCAAAGAAGAGAATTAAAAAAATTAAAAAATTTAAATTCAACTGATTACTGAAAATGCATTTATCCCTAGAAGACTTTAAAATTGTAAAAATTGTACAAATGCAATGTTTTGATTTTTTAATTCAATGTAAATTCCATTTCATTTTTAGTGGAGAGAAAAACATAATATTTAAATATGTTAATTGATGAAAAATACAAGTAATCGACTCTCTTGAATATAATACACTTTAGTGGATGAATATTATAAATACCAATTGCACGCTTCAACATTGGGTCAAGCATAGCTCTCTCGAGGGAAGTGGGAAAGCTTCTTATTGGAGTCCATTGCATTTGCTTTTTGTTAAGAGATATGTTTGTATCCAATAAGTAGATAAATCATTTCAAATTGCATTGTAGCAAAGGAGATAATTAAAAAAATTACAAAATTGAAATTTAACTAATTATTGATAATGCGTTTATCTTTAGAAGTCTTTAAAATTGTAAAAATGCAATATTTTAATTTTTAAATCCAATGTTAATGCCATTGCATTTGGAGTGGAGAGAAAAACCAAACATTAGAATATGTTAATTGAAGGAAAATACAAGTAATGGACTCACTTGAATAGTAGTGGATGAATATTATAAACACCAATCGCACGCTTCAATGTTAGGTTAAGCTTAAATCACTAGAGGGGAGTGGGGAAGCTTCTTATTAGAGCCCATTGCATTCGCTTTTTCTTAAGTGATATGTTTGTACACAAAAAGTAGATAAATCATTTCAAATTGCATTATAGCAAAGAAGACAATGAAAAAAATTACAAAATTTCAAATTCAACTGATTATTGACAATGCATTTATCCCTATGAGACTTTAAAATTGTAAAAATTCAATGTTAATGCCATTCCATTTGGAGTGGTGAGAAAAATCTAAAATTTGTATATGTTAATTGAAGAAAAATACAAGTAATGGACTTACTTGTATAGAACACAAGTTAGTTGATGAATATTATAAAGACCAATCGCACACTTCAATGTTGGGTCAAGCATACATTTCTAGAGGGAAGTGTGGAGGCTTCTTATTAGAGTTTATTGCATTCGCTTTTTCTTATGTTTGTACCTGAAAAGTAAATAAATCATTTCAAATTGCATTATAGTAAAGGAGATAATTAAAAAGATTACAAAATTTAAATTCAACTAATTATGGACAATGAATTTATCCCTTAAAGACTTCAAAATTGTAAAAATTGTGCAAATGCAATGTTTAGATTTTTAAGTTCAATGTTAATGTCATTGCACTTTGAGTGGAGAGAAAAACACAATATTTGAATATGTTAATTGATGAAAAATACAAGTAATGGACTCTCTTAAATATAGTACACTTTAGTGGATGAATATTATAAATACCAATCGCACGCTTCAATATTAGGTCAAGCATTAATCTCTATAGGGGAGTGGTAAAGCTTTTTATTAGAGCCCACTGCATTCGCTTTTTCTTAAGTGATATGTTTGTACCCAAAAAGTAGATAAATCATTTCAAATTGCGTTGTAGCAAAGAAGACAATGAAAAAAATTATAAAATTTCAAATTCAACTAATTATTGACGATACATTTATCCCTAGAAGACTTTAAATTTGTAAAAATGCAATGTTTTGATTTTTAAATTCAGTGCTAATGTCATTGCATTTTGAGTAGAGAGAAAAACCTAAAATTTGTATATGTTAATTGAAGAAAAATACAAGTAATGGACTCTTTTCAATAGAATACAATTTACTTGATGAATATTATAAATTCCAATCTCACACTTCAATATTGGATCAAGCATAAATCTCTATAGGGGAGTGGGGAAGCTTTTTATTAGAGCCCATTGCATTCGCCTTTTGTTAAGTGATATATTTGTTCTCAAAAAGTAAATAAATCATTTCAAATTACATTGTTGCAAAGAAAACAATTATAAAAATTACAAAATTTCAAATTCAACTGATTATTGACAATTCATTTCTCCCTTGAAGACTTTAAAATTGTAAAAATGCAATGTTTAGATTTCTAATTTCAACATTAATGCCATTGCATTTTGAGTGGAGAGAAAAACCTAAAATTTGAATATGTTAATTGAAGAAAAATACAAGTAATGGACTCACTTGAATATAATACAATTTAGTTGATGAATATTATAAATACCAATCTCACGCTTCAATGTTGGGTCAAGCATAAATCTCTAGAGGGGAGTGGAGAAGCTTTTTATTAGAGCCCATTGCATTTGATTTTTGTTAAGTGATATGTTTGTCCCTCAAAAGTAGATAAATCATTTCAAATTGCATTGTAACAAAGAAAAAAATTTAAAAAAGTACAAAAGTTGAAATCTAACTGATTATTGACAATGCATTTCTACCTAGAAGACTTTAAAACTGTAAAAATGTAATGTTTAGATTTTTAATTTCAAAGTTAATGCATTGCATTTTGAGTGGAGAGAAAATCCTAAAATTTGAATATGTTAATTGACAAAAAATACAAGTAATGGACTCACTTGAATATAATACAATTTAATTGATAAATATTATAAATACTAATCGCACACTTAAATATTGGGTGAAGCATAAATCTCTATAAAGGAGTGTGGAAGCTTCTTGTTAGAGCCCATTGCATTCGTCTTTCCTTAAGTGATATGTATGTACCCGGCAAGTAAATAAATCATTTCAAATTGGATTGTAGCAAAGGAGAGAATTAAAAAAATTACAAAATTTAAATTCAACAGATTATGAGCAATGCATGTATCTTTAGAAGACTTAAAAATTGTAAAAATTGTACAAATGCAATGTTTTTATTTTTAAATTCCATTTTATTGCCCTTGCATTTTGAGTGGAGAGGAAAACATAATTTTTGAATACGTTGATTGAAGAGAAGTACAAGTAATGGACTCACGTAAATAGAATACAATTTAGTGGATGAATATTATAAATACCAATCTCACTTTTCAATGTTGGGCTAAATATAAATCTCTACAGGGGAGTGGGGAAGCTTCTTATTAGAGTCCATTGCATTCGCCTTTTCTTAAGTGATATGTTTGTACTTGAAAAGTAAATAAATCATTTGAAATTGCATTGTATCAAAGAAGACAAGTAAAAAATTTAAAAAATTTAAATTCAACTGATTATTGGCAATGCATTTATCCCTAGAAGACTTTAAAATTGTAAAAATTATGCAAATGCAATGCTTTGAGTTTTTAATTCAATGTAAATTCCATTGCATTTTTAGTGAAGAGAAAAACATAATATTTAAATATATGAATTGATGAAAAATACAAGTAATGAACTCTCCTGAATATATTACACTTTAGTGGATGAATATTATAAATACCAATCGCATGCTTCAAAGTTGGGTCAAACATAGGTGTCTAGAGGGGAATGGGGAAGCTTCTTATTGGAGTTTATTGCATTCGCTTTTTCTTAAGTGATATGTTTGAATCCAAAAAGTAGATAAATCATTTCAAATTGCATTATAGCAAAGGAGACAATTAAAAAAAATTACAAAATTTAAATTCAACTAATTATTGACAATACATTTCTCCCAAGAAGTCTTTAAAATTGTAAAAATGCAATGTTTTGATTTTTAAATCCAATGCTAATGTCATTGCATTTTGAGTGGAGAGAAAAGCCTAAAATTTGAATATGTTAATTGAAGAAAAATACTTGTAACAGACTCACTTGGATAGTAGTGGATGAATATTATAAATGCCAATCACACACTTCAATGTTGGGTTAAGGCTTAAATCTCTAGAGGGGAGTGGGGAAACTTCTTATTAGAGTCCATTACATTCGCTTTTTCTTAAGTGATATGTTTGTACCCAAAAAGTAGATAAACATTTCAAATTGCATTGTAACAAAGAAGACAATGAAAAAAATTACAAAATTTCAAATTCAATTGGTTATTGACAATGCATTTATCCTTAGAAGACTTTAAAATTGTAAAAATGCAATCTTTTGATTTTTAAATTCAATGTTAGTGCCATTGCATTTTGAGTAGAGAGAAAAACCTAATATTTGAATATGTTAATTGTAGAAAAATAGAAGTAATGAACTCACTTGAATAGAATACAATTTAGTTGATGAATATTATAAATACCAATCTCATGCTTCAATGTTGGGTCAAGCATAAATCTTTAAAGGGGAGTGGGGAAACTTTTTATTATAATCCATTGCATTCGCTTTTTGCTAAGTGATATGTTTGTCCTTAAAAAGTAGATAAATCATTTCAAATTGCATTTTGTCAAAGAAAATAATTAAAAAAATTACAAATTTTCAAATTCAACTCATTATTGACAATGCATTTCTCCCTAGAAGACTTTAAAATTATAAAAATGCAATGTTTAGATTTTTAAATTCAATGTTAGTGCCATTGGAATTTGAGTGGAGAGAAAAATATAAAATTTGAATATGTTAATTGAAGAAAAATACAAGTAATAAAGTCACTTGAATAGAATACAATTTAGCGGATGAATATTATAAATATCAATCTCACACTTCAATGTTGGGTCAAACATAAATCTCTAGAGGGGAATGAAGAAGCTTTTTATTAGAGCCCATTGCATTCGCTTTTTCTTATGTCATATGTTTGTACCTAAAAAGTAGATAAATAATTTCCAATTGCATTGTAGTGAAGAAGACAATCAAAAAAATTACAAAATTTCAAATTCAACTGATTATTGACGATACATTTATCCGTAGAAGACTTTAAAATTGTAAAAATGCAATGTTTTGATTTTTAAATTCAATGTTAATGCCATTTCATTTTGAGTGGAGAGAAAAACCTAAAATTTGTATATGTTAATTGAAGAAAAATACAAGTAATGGACTCACTTGAATAGAATTCAATTTAGTTGGTGAATATTATAAATACCAATCGCATGCTTTAAGGTTAGGACAAGCATAAATCTCTAGAAGTGAGTGGGGAAGCTTCTTATTAGAGTCCATTGCATTTGCTTTTTGTTAAGTGATATGTTTGTACCTAAAAGGTAGATAAATCGTTTCAAATTGCATTGTATCAAAGGAGACAATTAAAAAGGTTACAAAATTTAAATTCAACTGATTATTGACAATGCTTTATCCCTAGGTGTCTTTGAAATTGTAATAATGTAATATTTTGATTTTTAAATTCAATGTTGATGCCATTGCATTTTGAGTGGGGAGAAAAACCTAATATTTGAATATATTAATTGAAGAAAAATACAAGTAATGGAGTCACATGAATAGAATACACTTTAGTGGATGAATATTATAAATACCAATTTCACGCTTTAATGTTGGCTCATGAATAAATCTTTAGAGGGAAGTGGGGCAGCTTCTTATTAGAGTCCATTACTTCTTATTAGATAAATCATTTCAAATTGCATTGTAGTAAAGGAGACAATTAAAAAAGTTCCAAAATTTAAATTCAACTAATTATTGACAATGCATTTATCTCTAGAAGAGTTCAAAATTATAAAAATGGTAAAAATGCAATGTTTTGATTTTTAAATTCAATGTTAATTCCATTGCATTTTGATTAGAGTGAAAAAGATAATATTGAAATATGTTAATTGATGAAAAATACAAGTAATGGACTCTCCTGATTATAATACACTTTAGTGGATGAATATTATAAATACCTATCACACGCTTCAATGTTGGGTCAAGCATAAATCTCTAGAGGGGAGTGGGAAAGTTTCTTATTGGAGTGCATTGCATTTGCTTTTTCTTAAGTGATATGTTTGTACCCAAAAAGTAGATAAATAATTTCAAATTATAGTGTCGCAAAGGAGACAATTCAAAAAATTACAAAATTTAAATTATACTAGTTATTGACAATGCATTTATCCTTAGAAAAGTTCAAAAATGTAAAAATTGTCAAAATGCAAAGTTTCGATTTTTAAATTCAATGTTAATACCATTAACTTTTGAGTAGAGAGAAAAAACTTAATATGTGAATATGCTAATTAAAGAAAAATTCAAGTGATGGACTCAATTTAATAGAATACAATTTAGTAGATGAATATTATAAATGCCAATCTCATGCTTCAATGTTAGGTCAAGCATAAATCTCTAGATGGGAGTGGGGAAGCTTGTTATTAGAATCCATTGCATTCGCTTTTTGTTAAGTGACATGTTTGTACCCAAAAAGTAGATAAATCATTTCAAATTGCTATGTAGCGAAGGAGACAATTCAAAAAGTTACAAAATTTAAATTCTACTGGTTATTAACAATGCATTTATCCCTAGAAAAGTTCAAAATTGTAAAAATTGTCAAAATGCAATATTTTCATTTTTAAATTCAATGTTAATGTTATTACATTTTGAATGGAGAGAAAAACATAAAATTTGAATATGTTAATTGAAGAAAAATACAAGCAATGGACTCACTTGAATATAATACAATTTAGTGGATGAATATTATAAATAGCAATCGCACGCTTCAATGTTTTGTTAAGTATAAATCTATAGAGAGGAGTGGGGAAGCTTTTTATTAAAGTGCACTGCATTCGTTTTTTCTTAAGTGATATGTTTGTACTCGAAAAGTAAATAAATCATTTCAAATTGCATTGTAGCAAAGAAGACAATGAAAAAAATTACAAAATTTCAAATTCAACTGATTATTGACAATGCATTTATCCCTTAAAGACTTTAAAATTGTAAAAATACAATATTTTGATTTTTAAATTTAATGTTAGTGCCATTGGATTTTGAGTGGAGACAAAAACATAAAATTTGAATATGTTAATTGAAGAAAAATGGAACTAATGGACTCACTTAAATAGAATATAATTTAGTGGAAGAATATTCTAAATAACAATCTCATGCTTCAATGATGGGTTAAGCATAAATCTCTAGAGGGGAGTGGGGAAGTGTCTTATTAGAGCCCATTGCATTTGCTTTTTCTCAAGTGGTATGTTTGTACCCAAAATGTAGATAATTCATTTCAAATTGCATTATAGCAAAGAAGACAATGAAAAAAATTACAAAATTTCAAATTCAATTGATTATTGACAATGCATTTATCCCTAAAAGACTTCAAAATTGTAAAAATGCAATGTTTTGATTTTTAAATTCAATGTTAGTGCCATTGAATTTTGACTGGAGAGAAAAATATAAAATTTGAATATGTTAATTGAAGAAAAATATAAGTAATAGACTCACTTAAATAGAATATAATTTAGTGGTTAAATATTATAAATACCAATCTCAGGCTTTATTGCTCGGTCAAGCTTAAATCTTCAGTGGGGAATGGAGAAGCTTCTTATGAGAGCTCATTACATTCACTTTTTCTTAAGTGATATGTTTCTACCCAAAAAGTAAATAAATCATTGAAAATTACATTGTAGCAGAGGAGAGAATTAAAAAAATTACAAAATTTAAATTCAACTGATTATTAACAATGCATTTATCCCTAGAAAACTTTAAAATTGTAAAAATTGAAAGAATGCAATGTCTTGGTTTTTAAATTCAATGTTTATGTTATTGCTTTTTGAGTGCGGAGAAAAACCTAATATCTGAATATGTTAATTGAAGAAAAATACAATTAATGGACTCACTTGAATGAAATATAATTAGTGGATAAATATTATAAATACCAATTTCACACTTTAAAGTTGGGTCAAACATAAAACTCTAGAGGGGAGTGGGGAAGCTTCTTATTAGAGTCCATTGCATTCTCTTTTTCATAAGTGATATGCTTGTACCCGAAAAGTAAATAAATTATTTCAAATTACATTATAGCAAAAGAGACAATTAAAGAAATTAAAAAATATAAATTTAACAGATTAGTGATAATGCATTTATTGTTAGAGGTCTTCAAAATTGTAAAAATACAAAGTTTTGATTTTTAAATTCAATGTTAATGTCATTGTATTTTGAGTGGAGAGAAAAACCTAATATTTGAATATGTTAATTGAAGAAAAATACAAGTAATGGACTCACTTGAATAGAATATAATTTAATGGATGAATATTTTAAATACCAAGCTCACGCTTCAAAGTTGGGTCACATATAAATCTATAGAGGGGAGTGGGGAAGATTCTTATTAGAGTACATTGTATTCGTTTTATCTTAAGTGAAATGTTTGTACCCAAAAAGTAGATAAATCATTTCAAATTGCATCGTAACAAAAGAGACAATTATAAAAGTTACAAATTTTAAATTGAAATGATTATTGACAATGCATTAATCCCTTAAAGAGTTTAAAATTGTAAAAATTGTAAAAATGCAATGTTTTGATTTTTAAATTCAATGTTAATGCAATTGCATTTTGAGTGGAGAGAAAAACCTAATATTTGAATATATTAATTGAAGAAAAATACAAGTAATGGACTCACTTGAATAGAATACAATTTAGTGGACGAATATCATAAATACCAATCTCACGCTTCAATGTTGGGTCAAGCATAAATCTCTAGAGAGGAGTGGGGAAGCTTCTTATTAGAGTCCATTGCATTCGCTATTTCTTAAGCAATATGTTTTTACCCAAAAAGTAGATAAATCATTTCAAATTGCATTGTCACAAAGGAGACAATTAAAAAAATTACAAAATATAAATTCAACTAATTAATGACAAAGCATTTATCCATAAAAGTCTTTAAAATTGTAAAAATGCAATGTTTGCATTTTTAAATTCAATGTTAAGGCTATTGAATTTTTTGTGGAGAGAAAAAACTAATATTTGAATATGTTATTTGAAGAAAAATACAAGTAATGGATCCACTTGAATAGAATACAATTTAAAGGATGGATATTCTAAATACCAATCTCACGCTTCAATGCTAGATCAAGCATAAATCTCTAGTGTGGATTAGGTAAGCTTCTTATTAGAGTCCATTGCATTCGCTTTTTCTTAAGTGATATGTTTGTACCCAAAAACTAGATAAATCTTTTCAAACTGCATTATAGCAAAGAAGACAATTAAAAAAATTTCAAAATTTAAATTCAACTAATTATTGACGATGCATTTATCCCTAGAAGTCTTTAAAATTGTGAAAATACAATGTTTTCATTTTTAAATTCATGTTGATGCCACAGCTTTTTTAATGGAGAGAAAAACCTAATATTTAAATATATTAATTGAAAAAAAATACAAGTAATGGACTCACTTGAATAAAATACAATTTAGTGGATGAATAATATAAATACCAATCTCACGCTTCATTGCTAGTCAAGCATAAATCTTTAGACGGGAGTGAGGAAGTTTCAACTAATTATTGACAATGCATTTATCCCTATAAGACTTTAAAATTGTAAAAATTGTAAAAATGCAATGTTTGGATTTTTAAATTCAATGTTAATGGCATCGCATTTTGGGTGGAGAGAAAAACCAAATCTTTGAATATGTTAATTGAATAAAAATTCAAGTAATGGACTCAATTGAATAGAATACAATTCAGTAGATGAATCTTATAAAAACCAAACTTCTGCTTCAATGTTCGATCAACCATAAATTAATAGACGGGAGTGAGGAAGTTTCTTATTGAAATCTATTGCAGTTGCTCTTTCTTAAGTGATATGTTTGTACCTGAAAAGTAAATAAATCATTTTGAATTGCAATGTAGCAAAGGAGATAATTAAAAAACTTACAAAATTTAAATTCAACTGATTATTAACAATGCATTTATCCATAAAAGTCTTTAAAATTGTAAAAATGCAATGTTTTGATTTTAAATTCAATATTAATGCCATTGCATTTTTAGTGAAGTGAAAACCTAATATTTGAATATGTTAATTGAAGAAAAATACAAGTAATGGACACACTTTAATATAATACAATTTAGTGGATAAATATTTTAAATACCAATCTCACGCTTCAATGTTGCGTCAAGCATAACTCTCTAGAGGGGAGTGGGGAAGCTTCTTATTAGAGTTCACTGCATTCGCTCTTTCTTAAGTGATATGTTTGTACCCAAAAACTAAATAAATCATTTCAAATTGCATTGTAACAAAGGAGACATTTAAAAAAATTACAAAATTTAAATTCAACTGATTATTGACAATGCATTTATCCCTAGAAGTCTTTAAAATTATAAATATGCAATGTTTTGATTTTAAATTTAATGTCAATGCCATTGTATTTTGAGTCGAGAGAAAAATCTAATATTTGAATATGTTAATTGAAGAAAAATACATGAAATGAACTCACTAGAATAAAATACAATTTAGTAGATGAATAATATAAATACCAATCTCACGTTTCATTGCTAAGTCAAGCATAAATCTTTAGAGGAGTGTAGGGAAGCTTCTTATTAGAGTCCATTGTTTTCATTTTTTCTTAATTGATATGTTTGTACCCAAAAAGTAACTAAATCATTTCAAATTGCATTGTAGCAAAGGAGAAAATTAAAAAAATTACAAATTTAAATTCAACTAATTATTGACATTGCATTTATCCTTAGAAAACTTTAAAATTGTAAAAAATGTAAAAATACAATGCTTTGATTTTTAAATTTAATGTTAATCTCATTACATTTTGTGTGGAGAGAAAAACATAATATTTGAATATGTTAGTTGAAGAAAAATACAGGTAATGGACTCATTTGAATATAATACAATTTAGTGGATGAATATTATAAATACCAATCTCACACTTCATTGTTGGGTCATGTATAAATCTTTAAAGGAGAGTGGGGAAGCTTCTTATTAGAGTCCATTGCATTCGCTTTTTCTTAATTAATATGTTTTACCTGAAAAGTAAAGGAGAGAATTAAAAAAACTTACAAAATTTAAATTCAACTGATTATTGACATTGCATTTATCTCTAAAGGAGTTCAAAATTGTAAAAATTGTAAAATTGCAATGTTTTGATTTTTAAGTTCAATGTTAATGCCATTGCATTGTGAATGGAGAGAAAGACATAATATTTGAATATGTTAATTGAAGAAATATACAAGTAATGGACTCACTTGAATAGAATACAATTTAGTGGATGAATATTCTAAACACCAATCTTATGCTTCAATGTTGGGTTAAGGATAAATCTTTAGAGGGGAGTGGCAAGCTTTTTATTAGAGCCCATTGCATTCGCTTTTTCCTAAGTGATATGTTTGTATTCAAAAAGTAGATAAATCATTTCAAATTGCATTGCAGTAAAGGAGACAATGAAAAAAATTACAAATTTAAACTTAACTAATTATTGACAATGCATTTATCCCTAGAGGAGTTCAAAATGGTACAAATTGTAAAAATGCAATGATTTGATTTTTAAATTCAATGTTAATGTCATTGCATTTTGAGTGGAGAGAAAAACCTAGTACTTGAATATGTTAATTGGAAAAAAATACAAGTAATGGATGCAAATGAATAGAATACACTTTAGTGGATAAATATTATAAATACCAATCACACACCTTAATGTTGGGTAGAGCATAAATCTCTAAAAGGGTGTGGGGAAACTTCTTATTAGAGTCCATTGCATTTGCTTTTTTTTAAGTGTTATGTTTGTGCCCAAAATGTAGATAAATCATTTCAAATTGCATTGTAACAAAGGAGACAATTAAAAAAATTACAAAATTTAAATTGAACTGATTATTGGTAATGCATTAATCCCTTGAAGAGTTTAAAATTGCAAAATTACAAAAATGCAATGTTTTGATTTTTAAATTCAATGTTAAAGCCATTGCATTTTGAGAGGAGAGAAAAACATAATATTTGAATATGTTAATTGAAAAAAAATACAAGTAATGGACTTACTTGAATAAAATACAATTTAGTGGATGAATATTATAAATACCAATTGCACACTTCATTACTGGGTCAAGCATAAATCTCTAGAGGGGATTGGGGAAGCTTTTTATTAGAGCTCATTACATTCGCTTTTCCTTAAGTGATATCTTTGTACCCAAAAAGTAAAGAACTCATTTCCAATTACATTGTATCAAAGGAGACAATTAAAAAAATTACCAAATTTAAATTCAATTGCTTCTTGACAATGTATTTATCCTTAGAAGTCTTTAAAATTGTAAATATGCAATGTTTTGATTTTAAATTCAATGTTAATGCCATTGCATTTTGAGTCGAGAGAAAAACTTAATATTTAAATATGTTAATTGAAGAAAAATACAAGGAATGGACTCATTTCAATAGAATCAAATTTAATGGATGAATAATCTAAATACCAATCCCACTCTTTAATGTTGAGTCAAGCTTAAATCTTTGGAGGGGAGTGGGTAAGCCTCTTATTAGAGTTCATTGCATTCGTTTTTTCTTAAATGATATGTTTGTACCCGAAAAGCAAATAAATCATTTCCAAATGCATTGTAGCAAAGGAGACAATTAAAAAAATTACAAAATTTTAATTCAACTGATTATTGACAATACATTTATCCCTAAAAGCCTTTAAAATTGTAAATATACAATGTTTTGATTTTTAAATTCAGTGTTAATGTCATTGCATTTTGAGTGGAGAGAAAAACCTAATATTTGAATATTTTACTTGAAGAAAAATACAAGCAATGGACTCACTTG
Source organism: Bruguiera hainesii (assembly GCA_023213295.1). Lineage (NCBI taxonomy): Eukaryota > Viridiplantae > Streptophyta > Magnoliopsida > Malpighiales > Rhizophoraceae > Bruguiera > Bruguiera hainesii. The sequence continues at coordinate 4,468,034 of JAHOYR010000009.1, forward strand.
AATAGAATACAATTTAGTGGATGAATATTATAAATACCAATTTCACACTTCAATGTTGGGTCAAGGATAAATCTCTAGTGAATAGTGTGAAATCTTCTTATTAGAATCTATTGCAGTCGCTCTTTCTTAAGTGATATGTCTATAAGTAAAAAGTAAATAAATCATTTCAGATTGCATTGTAGCAAAGGAGACAATTAAAAAAATTACAAAATTTAAATTCAACTAATTAGTGACAATGCATTTATCCCTAGAAGTCTTTAAAATTTTCAAAATACAATGTTTGGATTTTTAAATTCAATGTTAGTGCAATCACATTTTGAGTGGAGAGAAAAACAAAATCTTTGAATATGTTAATTGAAGAAAAATACAAGTAACGGACTCGCTTGAATAGAATACAATTTAGTAGACGAATATTATAAAAACCAATCTTATGCTTCAATGTTGGGTTAACCATAAATCCTTCTAGAGGTATGGGGAAGCTTCTTATTAGAATCCATTGCAGTCGCTCTTTCTTAAGTGATATGTTTGTACCTGAAAAGTAAATAAATCATTTCGAATTGCATTGTAGCAAAGGAGACAATGAAAAAAATTATAAAATTTAAATTTAACTAATTATTGACAATGCATTTAACCCTAAAAGTATTTAAAATTGTAAAAATGCAATGTTTTCATTTTTAAATTCAATGTTAATACCATTGCATTTTCAGTGGAGAGAAAAACCTACTATTTGAATATTTTACTTGAAGAAAAATACAAGCAATAGACTCACTTGAATCAAATACAATTTAGTGGATGAATATTATAAATACCAATCTCACGCTTCAATGTTGGGTCAAGGATAAATCTCTAGTGAATAGTGCGAAAGCTTCTTATTAGAGTCTATTGCAATCGCTCTTTCTTAAGTGATATGTTTGTAACTAAAAAGTAAATAAATCATTTCAAATTGCATTGTAGCAAAGAAGACAATTAAAAAAACTACAAAATTTAAATTCAACTGATAAGTGACAATGCATTTATCCCTAGAAGTCTTTAAAATTTTAAAAATGCAATGTTTGGATTTTTCAATTCAATGTTAGTGCAATCACATTTTGAGTGGAGAGAAAAACAAAATCTTTGAATATGTTAATTGAAGAAAAATACAAGTAATGCACTCGCTTGAATAGAATACAATTTAGTAGATGAATAGTATAAAAACCAATCTCATGCTTCAATGTTAGGTTAACCGTAAATCCTTAGAGAGGTATGGGGAAGCTTCTTATTAGAATCCATTGCAGTCGCTCTTTCTTAAGTGATATGTTTGTACCTAAAAAGTAAATAAATCATTTTGAATTGCATTGTAGCAAAGGAGACAATGAAAAAAATTATAAAATTTAAATTTAACTAATTATTGACAATGCATTTAACCCTAAAAGTCGTTAAAATTGTAAAAATGCAATGTTTTCATTTTTAAATTCAATGTTAATACCATTGCATTTTCAGTGGAGAGAAAAACCTAATATTTGAATATTTTACTTGAAGAAAAATACAAGCAATAGACTCACTTGAATAGAATACAATTTAGTGGATGAATATTATAAATACCAATCTCACGCTTCAATGTTGGGTCAAGGATAAATCTCTAGTGAATAGTGCGAAAGCTTACAAATGTTTTGATTCTTAAATTCAATGTTAATGTCATTGCATTTTGAGTGGAGAGAAAAACTTAATTTTTGAATACGTTAATTGAAGAAAAATAGAAGTAATGGACTCACTTGAATAGAATACAATTTAGTGGATGAATATTATCAATAACAATCTCACGCTTCATTGCTGGGTCAAGCATAAATCTCTAGAGGAGAGTGGAGAGGATTCTTATTAGAGTCCATTGCATTTGCTCTTTCTTAATTGATATGTTTGTGTCCGAAAAGTAAATAAATCATTTCAAATTGCACTGTGGCAAAGGAGACAATTAAAAAATCTTACATAATTTAAATTCAATTGATTATTGACATTGCATCTATCCCAAGAAAACTTAAAAATAGTAAAAATTGTAAAAATGCAATGTCTTGATTTCTAAATTGAATGTTAATGCCATTGCATTATGAGTGGAGAGAAAAACATAATATTTGAATATGTTAATTAAAGAAAAATTCAATTAATGGACTCACATGAATGGAATACAATTTAGTGGATGAATATTCTAAATACCAATCTCATGCTTTAATGTTGGGTCAAGGATAAATCTTTAGAGGGGAGTGGGGAAGCTTTTTATTAGAGCCCATTGCATTCGCTTTTTCCTAAGTGATATATTTGTACTCAAAAAGTAGATAAGTCATTTCAAATTGCATTGTAACAAAGGAGACAATTAAACAAATTACAAAATTTAAATTCAATTGATTATTGACAATGCATTTATCCCTAGAGGAGTTCAAAATTGTAAAAATTATATAAATGCAATGTTTTGAATTTTAAATTCAATGTTAATGCCATTGCATTTTGAGTGGAGAGAAAAATCTACTATTTGAATATGTTATTGAAGAAAAATACAAGTAATGGACTCACATGAATAGAATACACCTTAGTGGATGAATATTATAAACACCAATCGCATGCTTCAATGTTGGGTCAAGTATAAATCTCTAGAAGGGAGTGGGAAAACTTCTTATTAGAGTCCTTTGCATTCGCTTTTTCTTAAGTGATATGTTTGTACTCCAAAAGTAGATAACTCATTTCAAATTGCTTTGTAGCAAAGGAGGCAATTAAAAAAATTACAAAATTTAAATTCAACTGATTAATGACAATGCATTTATCCCTAGAAGAGTTCAAAATTGTAAAAATTGTAAAAATGCAATGTTTTGATTTTTAAATTCAATGTTAATGCCATTGTATTTTCAGTGGAGAGAAAAACATAAAATTTGAATATCTTAATTGAAGAAAATTGCAAGTAATGGACTCATTTGAATAAAATACAATTTAGTGGATGAATATTATAAATACCACTCTCACGCCTCAATGTTAGGTCAAGCATTAATCTTAAAAGGGGTATGGGGAAGTCTTTTGTTAGAACGCATTGCATTCACTTTTTCTTAAGTGATATGTTTTTACCCAAAAAGTAGGTAAATCTTTTCAAATTGCATTATAGCAAAGGAGACAACTAAAACAATTTCAAAATTTAAATTCAAATGATTATTGACAATATTGACAATGCATTTATCCCTAAAAGTCTTTAAAATTGTAAAAATACAATGTTTTAATTTTTACATTCAATGTTAATCCCATTGCATTTTGAATGGAGAGAAAATCCTAATATTTAAATATGTTAATTGAAGAAAAATACAAGTAATGGACTTGAATAAAATACAATTTAGTGAATGAAAATTATAAATACCAATCTCACGCTTCATTGCTAGGTCAAGCATAAATCTCTAGAGGGGAGTGGGAAGCTTCTTTTTAGAGTCCATTGCTTTCGCTTTTTCTTAATTAATATGTTTGTACCTAAAATGTAAATAAATCATTTCAAATTGCATTGTAACAAAGGAGACAATTAAAACAATTACAAAATTTAAATTCAACTTATTATTGACATTGCATTTATCCCTAAAAACTTTATAATTGTAAAAATTGTAAAAATGCAATGTTTTGATTTTTAAATTCAATGTTAATGCCATTGCATTTTGAGTGAAGAGAAAAACATAAAATTTGAATATCTTAATTGAAGAAAAATACAAGTAATGGACTCAATTAAATAAAATACACTTTAGTGGATGTATATTATAAATACCAATCGCATGCTTTAATGTTAGGTCAAGCGTAAATCTCTAGAGGGGAGTGGGGAAACTTTTTATTAGAGCCCATTGCATTTGCTTTTTCTTAAGTGATATGTTTGTACCCAAAAAGTAGATAAATCATTTCAAATTGCATTGTAACAAAAGGTAGGATTAAAAAAATTACAAAATTTGAATTCAACTGCTTATTAACAATGGATTTATTGCTTAAAGAGTTCAAAATTTTAAAAATTCTAAAAATACAATGTTATGTTTTTTAAATTCAATGTTAATGCAATTGCATTTTGGGTGTAGAGAAAAACAAAAAATTAGAATATCTTAATTGTAGAAAAATACAAGTAATGGACTCACGTGAATGTAATACACTTCAGCAGATAAATATTATAAATACCGATTGCATGCTTCAATGTTGGGTCAAGCATAAATCTCTAGAGGGGAATGGGGAAGCTTTTTATTAGAGTCCATTGCATTCGCTTTTTCTTAATTGATATGTTTGTAGCCAAAATGTAGATAAATCATTTCAAATTACATTGTAGCAAAGGAGACAACTAAAAAATTACAAAATTTAAATTCAACTGATTATCGATAATGCATTTATCCCTATAAGTCTTTCAAATTGTAAAACTGCAATGTTCTGATTTTTCAATTCAATGTTAATGTCATTGCATTTTGAGTGGAGAGAAAAACATAAAATTTGAATATGTTCGTTGAAGAAAAATACAAGTAAAGGACTTACTTGAATAGAATACAATTTAGTACATGAATATTATAATTACCAATCTCACGATTTAATGTTAGGTGAAGCATAAATCTCTAGAGGGGAGTGGGGAAGCTTTTTATTAGTGCCCATCATGTTTGCTTTTTCTTAAGTGATATATTTGTACCCAAATAGTAAGTAAATCATTTCAAATTGCATTGTAGCAAATAAGACAATTAAAAAAATTACAAAATTTAAATTCAACTTATTATTGATAATGAATTTATACCTAGAAGAGTTCAAAATTGTAAAAATTGTAAAAATGCAATGTTTTGATTTTTAAATTCAATGTTACTGCCATTGCTTTTTGAGTGGAGAGAAAAACATAAAATTTGAATATCTTAATTGAAGAAAACTACAAGTAATAAACTAACTTAAATAGAATACAATTTAGTGGATGAGTATTAAAAATAACAATCTCAAGTTTCAATGTTGAGTCAAGCATAAATCTCTAAAGGGGAGTGGGGAAACTTCTTATTAGATTTCATTGCATTCGCTTTTTTTTAAGTGATATGTTTGTACCCAAAAAGTAGATAAATCATTCCATGTTGCATTGGGCAAAGGAGACAATTAAAATAATTGCAAAATTTAAATTCAACTGATTAGTGACAATGCATTTATCCCTAGAAGTCTTTAAAATTATAAAAATGCAATGTTTTGATTTTTAAATTCAATGTTAATGCCTTTGCATTTTAAATGGAGAGAACAACATAATATTTGAATATGTTAATTGAAAAAAAATACAAGTAATAGAGTCATTTGAATAGAATACAATTTAGTAGATGAATATTATAAATACCAATCTTACGCTTTAATGTTGGGTCAAGAATAAATCTCTAGAGAGGTGTGGGGAAACTTCTTATTAGAGTTCATTGCATTCACTTTTTCTTAAGTGATATGTTTGTACCCAAAAATTAGATAAATTATTTCAAATTGCATTGTAGCAAAGGAGACAATTAAAAAAATTACAAAATTCAAATTCAATTGATTATTGACAATGCATTTATCCCTAGAAGTCTTTAAAATTATAAAAATAGAATGTTTTGATTTTTAAATTCAATGTTAATGCCTTTGCATTTTGAGTGGATAGAAAAACGTAATATTTGAATTTTTTAATTGAAGAAAAATACAAGTAATGAACTTACTTGAATAGAATACACTTTAAAGGATAAATATTATAAATACCAATATCATGCTTTAATGTTGGGTCAAGTATAAATCTCTAGAGAGGAGTGGGGAAACTTTTTATTAGAGCCTATCGCGTTTATTTTTTCTTAAGTGATATGTTTGTACCCAAATAGTAAGTAAATCATTTCAAATTGCATTGTAGCAAATGAGACAATTAAAAAAATTATAAAATTTAAATTCAACTGATTATTGATAGTGAATTTATACCTAGAAGAGTTCAAAATTGTAAAAATTGTAAAAATGCAAATTTTTGATTTTTAAATTCAATGTTAATACCATTGCTTTTTGAGTGGAGAGAGAAATATAAAATTTGAATATCTTAATTAAAGAAAAATTCAAGTAATAGACTAACTTGAATAAAATACAATTTAGTGGATGAATATTATAAATACCAATCTCACGCTTTAATGTTGAGTCAAGCATAAATCTCTAGGGGCGAGTGGGGAAGCTTTTTATTAGAGTCCATTGCATTTACTTTTTCTTAAGTGATACATTTGTACCCAAAAAGTAGATAAATCATTTCAAATTGGATTGTAGCAAAGGGTACAATAAAAAAAGTTACAAAATTTAAAGCCAACTAATTATTGACAATGCATTTAACCCTAGAAGACTTTAAAATTGCACAAATTTTAAAAATGCCATGTTTTGTTTTCTAAATTCAATGTTAATGTCATTCCATTTTAAGTCGAGAGAAAAACAGAATATTTGAATAAGTCAATTAAAGAAAAATACAGGTAATAGACTCACTTGAATACAATACACTTTAGTGGATGAATATTATAAATAGCAATCCCACACTTCAATTTTGGGTCAAGTATAAATCTCTAGATGGGAGTAAGGAAGCTTATTATTAGAGCCCATCGCATTTGCTTTATCTTAAGTGATATGTTTGTACCCAAAAAGTAGATAAATCATTTCAAATTGCATTGTATCAAAGAAGATGATTAAAAAAATTACAAAATTTAAATTCAACTAATTGGTGACAATGCATTTATCTCTAGAAATCTTGAAAATTATAAAAATGCAATGTTTTGACTTTTAAATTCAAAGTCAATGCCATTGCATTTTGAGTGGAGAGAAAAGCCTAATATTCGAATATGTTAATTGAAGAAAAGTACAAGTAATGGACTCACTTGAATAGAATACAATTTAGTGGATAAATATTCTAAATACAAATCTTACACTTCAATGTTGGGTCAAGTATAAATCTTTAGAGGGGAGTGGGGAAGCTTCTTATTAGAGTCCATTGCATTTGTTTTTTCTTAAGTGATATGTTTGTACCCAAAAAGTGGATAAATCATTGCAAATTGGATTGTAACAAAGGAGACAATCAAAAAAATTACAAAATTTAAATTCAATTGATTATTGACAATACATTTAACCTTAGAAGACTTTAAAATTGCACAAATTTTAAAAATGCCATGTTTTGTTTCTTAAATTCAATGTTAATGCCATTCCATTTTAAGTGTAGAGAAAAATAGAATATTTGAATAAGTCAATTAAAGAAAAATATAGGTAATAGACTCACTTGAATACAATACACTTTATTGGATGAATTTTATAAATAGCAATCCCATGCTTCAATTTTGGGTCAAGCATAAATCTCTAGAGGGGAGTGGGGAAGCTTCCTATTAAAGCCCATTGCATTCGCTTTTTCTTAAGTGATATGTTTGTACCCAAAAAGTAAGTAAATCATTTCAAATTGCATTGTAGCAAAGGAGACAATTAAAAAAATTACAAAATTTACATTCAACTAATTATTCATAATGCATTTATCCCTAGAAGTCTTTAAAATTGTAAAAATACAATGTTTTGATTTTTAAATTCAATGTTAATGCCTTTACAATTTGAGTGGAGAGAAAAACCTAATATTTGGACATGTTATTTGAAGAAAAATACAAGTAATGGACTCACTTGAATAGAATACATTTTAGGGGATGAATATTAGAAATACCAATCTCATGCTTTAATGTTGGATGAAGCATAAATCTCTAAAGGGGAGTGGGGAAGCTTCTTATCAGAGACCATCACGTTCGCCTTTTCTTAAGTGATATGTTTGTCCCAAAAAGTTAGTAAATCTTTTCAAGTGCATTGTCACAAGAGAGAAAATGAAAAAAATTACAAAATTTAAATTCAACTGATTATTGAAAAAGGATTTGTCCTCAAAAGAGTTCAAAATTGTAAAAATTGAAAAAAATGCAATGTTATACAAGCAATGTTAATGCCATTGCATTTTAAGTGGAGTGAACAACATAATATTTGAATATGTTAATTAAAGAAAAATACAACAGACTAACTTGAATAGAATACAATTTAGTGGATGAATATTATAAATACCAATCTCACGCTTCAATGTTGGGTCAAGGATAAATCTCTAAAGGGGAGTGTGGAAGCTTCTTATTAGAGTCTATTGCATTCGCTTTTTCTTAAGTGATATGTTTGTACCCAAAAGGTAGATAAATCATTTCAAATTGCATTGTGACAAAGGAGACAATTAAAAAAATTACAAAATTTAAATTAAACTAATTATTGATAATGGATTTATCCCTAGAAGATTTCAAAATTGTAAAAATCAAATATTTTGATTTTTAAATTTAGTGATAATATCATTGCATTTTGAGTGGAGAGAAAAATATAAAATTTGAATATGTTAGTTGAAGATAATACAAGTAATGGACTTACTTGAATAGAATACAATTTAGTACATGAATATTATAAATACCAATCTCACGCTTTAATGTTGGGTGAAGTATAAATCTTTAGAGGAGAGTGGGAAAGCTTCTTATTAAAGCCCATTGCATTCGCTTTTTCTTCAGTGATATGTTTGTACCCAAAAAGTTGGTAAATCATTTCAAATCGCATTGTAGCAAAGGAGATAATTAAAAAAGTTGCAAAATTTAAAATCAACTGATTATTGAAAAAGGATTTATCCTTAGAAGAGTTCAAAATTGTAAAAATTGTAAAAATGCAATGTTGTGATCTTTAAATTCAATGTTAATGCCATTACATTATGAGTGGAGAGAAAAACATGAAATTTGAATATGTTAATTGAAGAAAAATACAGTTTAGTAAATGAATATTATAAATACCAATCTAACGCTTTAATGTTGGGTCAAGTATAAATCTCTAGAGGGGTGTGGGGAAACCTCTTATTAGAGCGCATTGCATTCGCTTTTTCTTAAGTGATATGTTTGTATCCAAAAAGACGATAAATCATCTTAAATTGGATTGCAGCAAAGCAAACAATTAAAAAAATTACAAAATTTCAAATTCAACTGATTATTAACAATGCATTTATCCCTATAAGACTTTAAAATAGTAAAAGTGCAATGTTTTGATTTTTCAATTCAATGTTAATGCCATTGCGTTTTAGGTGGAGAGAAAAACCGAATATTTGAATATGTTAATTGAAGAAAAATATAAGTAATGGACTCATTTGAATAGAATACAATTTAGTGGATGAATATTATAAATACCAATCTCATGCTTCAATGTTAGGTTAAGTATAAATCTTTAGAGAGGAGTGGGAAAGCTTCTTACTAGAGCCCATCGCGTATGCTTTTTCTTAAGTGATATGTTTGTACCCAAAAAGTAAGTAAATCATTTCAAATTGCATTGTAGCAAAGGAGATAATTAAAAGAATTACAAAATTTAAATTCAACTGATTATTGATAATGCAGTTATCCCTAGAAAGGTTCAAAATTGTAAAAATTGTAAAAATGCAATGTTTTGATTTTTACATTCAACGTTAATGCCATTCCATTTTAAGTGGAGAGAAAAACATAAAATTTGAATATCTTAATTAAAGAAGAATACAAGTAATGCACTCATTTGAATAAAGTACAATTTCGCGGATGAATATTATAAATACCACTCTCACACTTCACTATTGGGTCAAGTATAAATCTCTAGAGGGGTATGGGGAAGCCTCTTATTAGAGTGCATTGCATTCGGTTTTTCTTGAGTGATATGTTTGTATCCAAAAAGTCGATAAATCATCTCAAATTGCATTACAGCAAAGCAAACAATTAAAAAAATTACAAAATTTTAAATTCAATTGATTATTGACAATGTATTTATCCCTATAAGACTTTAAAATAGTAAAAATGCAATATTTTGATTTTTAAATTCAATGTTAATGTCGTGGCATTTTAAGCAGAGAGAAAAACAGAATATTTGAATAAGTCAATTAAAGAAAAATACAGGTAATAGACTCACTTGAATACAATACACTTTAGGGGATGAATATTAGAAAGAGTAATCCCATGCTTCAATTTTGGGTCAAACTTAATCTTTAAAGGGGAGTGGGGAAGCTTCTTATTAGAGTCCATTGCATTTGCTTTTTCTTAAGTAATATATTTGTAACCAAAAACAAGATAAATCATTTCAAATTGCATTGTAGCAATGGAGACAATTAAAAAAATTGCAAAATTTAAATTCAACTGATTATGAACAATGCATTTATTCCAAGACTTTAAAATTATAAAAATTGTAGAAATGTAATATTTTGATTTTCAAATTCAATGTTAATGTCATTGCATTTTGGATGAAGAGATAAACATAATATTTGAATATGTTAATTGAAGAAAAATACAAGTAATGGACTCACTTAAATAGAATACACTTTAATGGACGAATATTTTAAATACCACTCTTACCCTTCAATGTTGGGTCAAGCATAAACCACTAGAGGGGAATTAGGTAGTTTCTTATTAGAGTGCATGACATTCATTTTTTCTTAAGTTATATGTTTGTACCCAAAAAGTTGATAAATCATTTCAAATTTCATTGTAGCAAAGAAGATAATTAAAAGAATTACAAAATTTAAATTCAACTAATTATTGACAATGCATTTATCCCTAAAAGACTTTAAAATTATAAAAATTGTAAAAATGAAATGTTTTGATTTTTAAATTCAATGTTAATGCCATTGCATTTTGGGTGGAGAGATAAACATAATATTTGAATATGTTAATTGAAGAAAAATACTAGTAATGGACTCACTTGAATAGAATACACTTTAATGGATGAATATTTTAAATACCAATCTCACCCTTCAATGTTGGGTCAAGCATAAACCTCTAGAGGGGCTTGGGGTAGCTTCTTATTAGAGTGCATTGCATTCGCTTTTTCTTAAGTGATATGTTTGTACCCAAAAAGTAGATAAATCATTTCAAATTGCATTGTAGTAAAGAAGACAATTAAAAAAAATTACAAAATTTAAATTGAACAGATTATTAACAATGCATTTATCCCTAGAAGACTTTATAATTGATAAAATTGTAAAAATGTCATATTTTGTTTTTTAAATTCAATTTAATGCCATTGCATTTTGAGTAGAGAGAAAAAACATTATATTTGAATAAGTTAATTAAAGAAATATACAGGTAATAAACTCACTTGAATACAATACACTTTATTGAAGGAATATTATAAATAGCAATCACAGGCTTCAATTTTGGATCAAGTATAAATCTTTAGAGGGGAATGGGGAAGCTTCTTATTAGAGTCCATTACATTTTCTTTTTCTTAAGTAATATGTTTGTACCCAAAAAGTAGATAAATCATTTCAAATTGTATTAGAGCGCTGAAGACAATTAAAAGAATTATAAAATTTAAATTCAACTGATTATTGACAATGCATTTATCCCTAGAAGAATTTAAAATTATAAAAATTGTAGAAATCCAATGTTTTAATTTTTAAAACCAATGTTAATGCCATTGCATTTTGGGTGGAGAGATAAACATAATATTTGAATATCTTAATTAAAGAAAAATGCAAGTAATGGAATCTCTTGAATAGAATACATTTTAGTGGATGAATACTTTAAATACCAATCTCACCCTTCAATGTTTAGTCAAGCAAAAACCTTTAGAGGGGAGTGGGGAAACTTCTTCTTAGAGTGCATTGCATTTGTTTTTTCTTAAGTCATATGTTTGTACCCAAAAAGTAGATAAATCATTTCAAATTTCATTGTAGCAAAGAAGACAATTAAAAAAATTATAAAATTTAAATTGAATTGATTATTGACAATGCATTTATCCCTAGAAGACTTTAAAATTGTAAAAATTGTAAAAATGTCATGTTTTGTTTTTTAGATTTAATGTTAATGCCATTGCATTTTGAGTGGAGAGAAAAACAGAATATTTGAATAAGTTAATTAAAGAAAAATAGAGGTAATAGACTCACTTGAATACAAGATACTTTAGTGGATGAATATTATAAATAATAATCCCACGCTTTAATTTTGGGTCAAGCGTAAATCTCTAAACGGGAGTGGGGAAACTTCTTATTAGAGTCCAATGCATTAGTTTTTTCTTAAGTAATATGTTTGTTCCCAAAAAGTAGATAAATCATTTCAAATTGCATTGGAGCAATGGAGACAATTAAAAGAATTACAAAATTCAAATTCAACTAATTATTGACAATGCATTTATCCCTAAAAGACTTTAAAATTATAAAAATTGGAAAAATGCGATGTTTTGATTTTTAAATTCAATGTTAATGCCATTGCATTTTGGGTGGAGAGATAAACATAATATTTGAATATGTTAATTGAAAAAAAATACAAGTAATGGACTCACTTGAATAAAATACACTTTAGTGGATGAATATTTTAAATACCAATCTTACCCTTCAATGTTCGGTCAAGCATAACCCTTTAGAGGGCAATGGGGAAACTTCTTCTTTGAGTGTATTGCATTCATTTTTTCTTAAGTTATATGTTTGTACCCAAAAAGTAGATAAATCATTTTAAATTGCATTAGAGTAGTGGAGACAATTAAAAGAATCACAAAATTTAAATTCAACTGATTATTGACAATGCATTTATCCTTACGCTTTAAAGTTTCACAAAATATAAAAATGCAATATTTTGGTTTTTATATTTATTGTTAATCCCATTCCATTTTGAGTAGTGAGAAGAACATAATATTTGAATATGTTAATTGAAGCAATATACAAGTAGTGGACTCACTAGAATAGAATACACTTTCATGAATGAATATTTCAAATAGCAATCCCACGCTTCAATTTTGGGTCAAGTATAAATTTCTAAAAGGGAGTGGGGAAGCTTCTTATTAGAGTCCATTGCATTTGCTTTTTCTTAAGTGATATATTTGTTCCCAAAAGGTAGATAAATCTTTTCAAATTATGTTGTAGCAAAGGAGACAATTAAAAACATTACAAGATTTAGAATCAACTGATTATTGATAATGCATTTATCCCTCGAAGTCTTTAAAATTATATGCAATGTTTTCATTTTTAGATTTAATGTTAATGTCATTGCATTTTGAGTGGAGAGAAGAACATAATATTTGAATATATTAATTGAAGAAAAATACAAGTAATGGACACACTTGAAAAGAATACACTTTCGTGGATAAATATTATAAATAGCAATCCCACACTTGAATTTTAGGTCAAGTATAAATGACTAGAGGGGAGTAAGGAAGTTTCTTATTAGAGTCCATTCCATTTGCTTTTTCTTAAGTGATAGGTTTGTACCCAAAAGGTAGATAAATCATTTCAAATTGTGTTATAGCAAAGGATACAATTAAAAAAATTATAAAATTTAAATTTAACAGACTATTGACGATGCATTTATCCCTATAAGACTTTAAAGTTTCACAAATTGTAAAAATGCAATTCTTGGATTTTTACATTTAGTGTTAATCCTATTCCATTTTGAGTGGTGAGGAGTACATAATATTTGAATATGTCAATTGAAGAAAAATACAAGTAATGGACTCATTTAAATAGAATACACTTTAGTGGATGAATCTTATAAATAACAATCTCACACTCCAATTTTGGGTCCAGCAAAAATGTCTAGAGGGGAGTAGGGAAGCTTCTTATTAGAGTCCATTGCATTTGCATTTTCTTAAGAAATAAGTTTGTACCTAACAAGTAGATAAATCATTTCAAATTGCATTATAGCAAAGGAGACAATTAAAAAAATTATAAAATTTAAATTCAACAGATTATTTACGATGCATTTATCACTATCAGACTTTAAAGTTTAACAAATTGTAAAATGCAATGCTTGGATTTTTACATTTGTTGTTAATCGCATTCCATTTTGAATGGTGAGAAGAATATAATAATTGAATTTTTTATTGAAGAAAAATACTAGTAATGGACTCACTTGAATAGAATACTCTTTAGTGGATGAATATTATAAATAGCAATCTCATACTTTAATTTTGTGTAAAACATAAATCTCTAAAGGGGAGTGGGAAACTTCTTGTTAGAGTCCATTGCATTTGCTTTTTCTTAAGTGATATGTTTGTACCCAAAAGGTAGATAAATCATTTCAAATTGCATTGTAGCAAAGGAGACAATTAAAAAAATTATAAAATTCAAATCAATAGATTATTCACAATGCATTTTTCCCTATAAGACTTTAAAGTTTCACAAAATGTAAAAATGCAATATTTTGATTTTTAAATATATTATTAATCCCATTCCATTTTCAGTGGTGAGAAGAACATAATATTTGAATATGTTAATTGAAAAAAAAATACAAGTAATGGACTCACTTGAATAAAATACACTTTAGCGGATGAATATTATAAATAACAGTCTGAAACTTCAATTTTAGGTCAAACATAAATCTCTAGAGGGGAGTGGGGAAGCTTTTTGTTAGAGTCCATTGCATTTGCATTTTCTTAAGAAATAAGTTTGTACCCAAAAGGTAGATAAATCATTTGAAATTGCATTATAGTAAAGGAGACAATTAAGAAAATTATAAAATTTGGGATCAACTAATTATTGACAATGCATTTATCCCTCGAAGACTTTAAAATTGTAAAAATGAAATGTTTTGATTTTTAGATTCAATGTTAATGCCATTGCATTTTGAGTGGAGAGAAGAACATAATATTTCAAAATGTTAATGGAAGAAAAATACAAGTAATGGACTCACTTGAATAGAATACACTTTAGTGGATGAATATTATCAATAACAATCTCACATTTCAATTTTGGGTGAAACATAAATCTCTAGAAGGGAGTAAGGAAGCTTTTTGTTAGAGTCCATTGCATTTGCATTTTCTTAAGAAATAAGTTTGTACCCAAAAGGTAGATAAATCATTTCAAATTGCATTGTAGCAAAGGAGACAATTAAAAAAATTATAAAATTTAAATTTGATAGATTATTGACGATCCATTTATCCCTAGAAGACTTTAAAGTTTCACAATTTGTGAAAATGCAAAGTTTGGATTTTTACATTTATTGTTAATCCCATTTCATTTTGTGTGGTGAGAAGAACATAATATTTGAATATGTTAATTGAAGAAGAAAACAAGTGATAGACTTAGTCGAATAAAATACACTTTAGTGGTTGAATATTATGAATAACAATCTTATACTTCAAGTTTGTGTCAAGCATAAATCTCTAGAGGGGAGTGGGGAAGCTTCTTATTAGAGTGAATTGCATTTGCTTTTTCTTAAGTGATATGTTTGCACCTAAAAGGTAGATAAATCATTTCAAATTGTGTTGTAACAAATGAGAGAATTAAAAAAATTACAAGATTTAGAATCACTTGATTATTGACAATGCATTTATCCCTTGAAGACTATAAAATTGTAAAAATGCAGTGTTTTGATTTTTAAATTTAATGTTAATATCATTGCATTTCGAGTAGAGAGAAGAATATAATATTTGAAAAATGTTAGTTGATGAAAAATACAAGTAATGGACTCAATTGAATAGAATACACTTTCGCGGATGAATATTTTAAATAGCAATCTCACACTTTTAATTTTGGGTCAAGTATAAATGTCTAGAGGGGAGTGGGGAAGTTTCTTATTATAGTCCATTGCATTTGCTTTTTCCTAAGTGATATGTTTGTACCCAAAAGGTAGATAAATCAATTCAAATTGCGTTGTAGTGAAGGAGGCAATTAAAAAAATTATAAGATTTAGGATCAATTGATTATTGACAATGCATTTATCCCTCGAAGACTTTAAAATTGTAAAAATGAAATGTTTTGATTTTTAGATTCAATGTTAATGCCATTGCATTTTGAGTGGAGAGAAGAACATAATATTTCAAAATGTTAATCGAAGAAAAATACAAGTAATGGACTCACTTGAACACTTTAGTGGATGAATATTATTGAAGTTCCCAACTTCACCCTAAGATCTACTAGTTTGTGATACTGAGAGGGAGGGTGAATCAGTATCACCACAATTCGCAATTCACAGGAAAGTGAACAACTTTAATCTCTTCTTAAAAGCGAACTCTTTCTTAAATTCGACTAAGGTAGATCTATTGCTACCTACTAATCATAATAGTCCCCAAAATCACCTTTCAGACACCTTGCCTAATAGACAATTCGGATGTTCTTGTTTAGGTCTTCGTTAGGTTATGGGTTGGCTGATACTTTAGCTGCATTCACAACTCAATTCAAAACACAAAACGTAAAGCAAATTAAGTACACACGAGATTTACGTGGTTCCATCAATGTGATGTACATCCACGGTGGTAGGCACTCTCCCTTACCGAGATTATCCACTATACTTGAGAATTATAGTTACAATGGATGTCTTAATCTTCTGCTCCTTTCACTATTGCAATTACTAAGTAAGTACAATACAAAGAGTGTCACTTACTATGTCTACCCTTCTTCTAGCTTGTCTTACCTCTGTTGAATTGAAAGGCTGCTCCACTGCCACTTAGAAGTTCACCGCAACACTCTCTAACCTCTCTTGAAGAAATCTAGAAATACATTGAGTTCTTTCCGATGCTTTGCTGAATTACTTCTCTAGGTTGTTTCACACAACTCCTGCTTTCACCGTCTCATGGTTTCACAGCTTGCACTCAAGCTTCTGGTCTGCTGTTTCACGTCTCACAGCCTGGCCCACGCTTCTGATCAGTCACGCCGTTGCACATTCCGGTCTCATGCTTCTGGTCTGCTGTTTCACGTCTCTCGGCCTGCCTCACGCTTTTAGTCTGCTGTCTTCTCTTTTGGGTCTCACAGATACCAGGTCTGCTGTCTTCTCTTCTGGGTGGTCTGTTTCTTATTTCTCCTCTTGCTGGTTGTGCGTTTCTGGTTTGCTTGCAGGATGTGTTTCTGGTTTGCTTGCAGGAGGTGTTTCTGGTTTGCTTGCAGGATGTGTTTCTGGTTTGCTTGCAGGAGGTGTTTCTGGTTTGCTTGCAGGACGTATTTCTGGCTTGCTTTCCCGGTGGTGACGTTTTTGGTTTGCTCTCCGGTGGTGTCATTTCTGATCTCTTGCCGTTCGACTCTCTCTTCCTTTTGGCCAGTTGTTGTAAGGTTATTGTTTATTCAATTGTGTTGATCCTCTACCCTAGTTTTGTCTTCCAAGGCCTTTATATACTCTCTTCCATGAAACCCTAATAGGGCTTACATGGCAGATTTAAGTTCTTGCCCTTACGCAGCGGATTGACTTTCTTGCCCTTCCATGTGACTTTACTGCCCTTCCATGTGACTTTACTCTCTTGCACACTTAACCCTAGTTGACAACAATTACAACCCATACAAGGTTGTGGGAACAACAATCTCCCCCTTTATAATTGTTGGCAACACTCATAACAAAAGCCATTATGCAGCAGTCTTTTATAATCTTCTTAGAGTAATAATCCAGAAGCAGATGGATTACAACTCCCCCTAAATATGCACTCCCCCTTCCTTAACAGCTCCCCCTACATTGTTGCTTCTCTCCCCCTTTTCCAACTAATTACAAATTTGAAAAACCTGCAAAGTAGAGATGGAGGATTCACCTGAACTTCAGGCTTGAGGAGGCATTTGCACAGATAGACTCATTCTGTGCTTTTCAAATAGCTCTATGGACAAAGGTTTAGTTAGAATATCTGAGATTTGATCTTTAGTACTGACATACTCCAACTGAATTGTTCCCTCTTCCACTTGATCCTTGATAAAGTTATACCAGATGTCAATATGCTTGCTCCTTGAATGTTGAACTGGATTCTTGCTAAGATCAATTGCACTTTGATTATCACAAAGTACACTCACTGGTAACTTCACTTCAACACCCAAATCGGCCAATTGTCTTTGCATTCATATCACCTAAGTACATGCTGCACAAGCAGCCATATACTCAGCCTCTGCTGTGCTCAAAGCAACACTGTTTTGCTTTCTACTTAGCCATACAACACACTTTGAACCCAAGTAGAAGCTGTAGCCACTGGTTGATTTTCTATCATCTGTGCTTCCTACCCAGTCTGCATCAGTGTATGCTTGTAGTTTTACAGAATCCATGGCAGGATACCACAAGCCCATTTCCAGTGTCCCCTTGAGGTATCTTAGGATTCTTTTCACTGCCAACACATGAGATTCCTGAGGATCAGCTTGGAATCTGCTGGCGATGCACACAGCTTGATGAGATTAGGCTTTGATGTTGTAAGGTACAGAAGGCTCCCTATCATCTTTCCATATTCTGTAGGGCTTGTACTCCTTCCTTTCTGATCTTTTGTTAACTTGCAGCCTACTAGCATAGAGGTACTGACAGGTCTGTTATCCTCCATGCCAAACTTTTTCAGCATCTCTTTGGCATATTTTGTCTGAGAAATAAAAATACCTTCTTCACATTGTTTTATTTGTAATCCAATAAAGTAAGTCATTTCTCCAATCAATGACATCTCAAATTCCTCACTCATCTTCTGTGCAAATTCTTGGCATAGCTCAAAGTGATCCCCTCCAAAGATGATGTCATCTATATATACTATGGTTATCAGTTGGCCTTTCTCTGAGTTAAACACATATAGGTTATTATCAACTGTTCCTCTTTTGAAGTTTAACCTTCTCAAATACGCATCCAACCTGCTGTACCATGCTCTTGGGGCTTGTTTAAGGCCATACAAGGCTTTCTTCAGCTTGCACACGCGTGTCTCATCCTCACTGATTTGTACTCCATCGGGTTGTTCAATATACACTTCTTCTTTCAGGAGCCCATTCAGAAAGGCTGATTTCACATCCATCTAGTAAACTTTATACCTCTTATGTGCTGCCAAAGCTAAGAACATTTTGATAGTTTCTAACCTTGCTACTGGTGCAAAAGTTTCATAAACATCTACTCTTTCTATCTGAGTGTAGCCTTTGCAAACCAGCCTAGCCTTGTTCCTCACCACCTTGCCATCTTCATTGTGTTTATTTTTAAACACCCATTTTGTTCCAATGACATTCTTGTTAGTAGGTCTTGGAACCAGCTCCCATGTTTCATTCTTCTCGATTTGATCCAGCTCCTCATTGATAACTTTGATCCAGGCTTTGTCTTGTGCAGCCTCTTCAACAAATTTAGGTTCAACTTGTGAGAGTAAAGCAGTAGCTCCCACAATTCTTCTTCTTGTTGTAACTCTTACTGATGGGTCACCTATTATTTGATTTCCTTGATGAGCACTGGTCCATGTCTTCTTTGTCTTTCTTTCTTGCATAATCTTAGTTGCAAGAGAATCTCCTTCTCCATCTTCAGACTCACTCTTCTCTGAGTCTGAACTTACTTCTTTTCCCACTTCTTCATGTTGGTTAGATTCTTCATCTATCTTGAAGTCATCTTCTTCACTATCCTCAACTTCTCCATTATGGGTTGTTTTCCAGTTTTCATCTATTCTCGCATCACTGGAAGTGACTACTTTTCCTAGTTTATGCAGAAAAACTCTGTAGCCTTTTGTCTTTACTGAGTATCCCACAAAGATGCCTTCATCTTACCTAGCATGGAATTTTCCCAAATTTTGCTCCTTGTTCTTCACAAAACATGGGCTGCCAAAGATTCTAAGATATTTGGCTGTTGTCTTCTTCCCACTTTATAACTCATATGGAGTCTTATCAGTATTAGGCCTTAGTGAAACTCTGTTCAATAGGTGCACAGCTGTAAATGTTGCTTCTATCCAAAATCTTGTGTGAAGCTTGGATTCCAGCAATAGAGTTCTTACCATTTCAACCACAGCTCTATTTTTCCTCTCTACCTCCTCGTTTTGTTGAGGAGTTCTTGTTGTTGCCATCTAATGGTGAATTCCATGCTTCTCAAGGTAATCTTCAAAAGCTCCATTTGTGAATTTAGTGCCTTGATCTGACCTCAATACTTTGATCTTCTTTCCACTCTCATTTTCAACCAATCTTTTGTATCTCTTAAAGTATTTCAAAACTTATGATTTATGTGTGAGGTGTATGATACAGGTCCTTCTGGAATAATCATCAACAAACAAGATGAAGTACCTCTCACCATTCAACCCTTTTGTTCTCATCGGCCCACACAAATCAGTATGCATAATGTCAAGCCCTACTTCAGAACTGACCTCTTTGGTCTTATACTACTTTCTGACCCGTTTTCCTTTAGAGCATGCTGAGCAGACATACTCCCTCTCTCTCTTAAGGTCTGGAATGTCTCTGATTGCATGAGTAGTGGTCAGCTTCCTCATATTCTTCTGTGTTAAGTGTCCTAGCCTCTGATGCTAGAGTTGATTTTCTTCTTCTTTTGTAAGTAAACAGCTGTTTGTCTTGTCCTCATCAATTACATATAAATTTCCAGCTGTTCTTTTCCCAGCTGCAATAGTATTGCCTTTTTTACTCTTTACTTGGCAACCTATTTTTATGAATATCACTTTATGGTTTTCATTGCATAGTTGGCTGACAGATGCTAGATTATATCTGAGTCCTTCAACATGTAGAACATCTTTCCGCTTTCCTTTTCCAATATTTACTGACCCTTGACCACTGATGTTGAGTGAATCATCATTGTCACACTTGACTCTACCTTCTCTTGACTTGTTCAGTTTTGATAATTTACTCTTGTCTCCTGTCATGTGTGAAGTGCACCCACTATCAAGGATCCGCTGCTTATCCTTGCAGTCAGCCTTTAGTGCAATTTCAGCTATATTAGCCATCTCCCTTTTAGCTTTATATTCCTTCTTTTGAACTGGCTTGATGATAGCTTTCTCCCTTTTCTTAGCTTTGACTGTACTAATTGCTTTCACTGTGCCATTGAGTGCCTTCTCTTACTTAGGGAGAAGTGTCATGCATATCTTGGCATTATGACCATCCTGCCCGCACCTTTCACACTGTTCCAAGCGTCCCAATATAGCAAACTTGTTCTTTGAAACCACTGGTTTGGGCTTCCACCAACAATCCTTGTCAGTGTGTCCTTGCTTTTTACAGTATGTGCAAGAACTCACGGCAGGTGTTCTCTTCTAAATTTTGAATTGTCTCCCCCTCTATGCAGCATCGTATCTTCTCAAGTTGGAGACATATACTGGCCTTCTCCACCAGCAGTTACTTGCCTTATGACCCCAAACTCCACAATAAAGACAGTGACCTTGAAACTGCCTCTTCTTGGGTCTAATCACAGCTTGTTTTCTTTTTGTTCATTACTTGCTATGTAGGCAACATGGCTGGCTTCTTTGCTTGTGTGGCTTTCATTTCAGCCACCTTTTTCTCCTTCTTCTGTTCAGCCATAGCCCATTGCTGGCTGATCTTCTTTTCTTCATTTTTGTTTGCCACCCTAGGTTGCTTCTTCAAATCCTCTTTATTCTCAGCTATCTTCTCCTAAGTCACAACCTTCTCTTTCAACTTCTGTGGCACATTCTTATTAACTTTAGGCAATGCAGCCTCAGATTGCTGCACTTTCTCTTCATTCTTCTTTTCTCTTGCAGAACTTGTTTCTCCTATCATTTCAAGCTTCTGCATGTTCTCTTCACTCCTTTTGAGTTGTTGCTGAAGTCTCAGCAACTCTATCTCCATTTCTTCAATTATTGAAGTCCTTGAGCCAAGCTCCATAGTAAGGTCTTCACATATTTTGATCTGTTCTTCAAATCTTCTCTTCAAGTCAATATGTTCAGCCCTTATTTCATCCCTTTGACTTTCAGCTTCCTCAGACTTTGCTTTAACTTGTTTTATGTGGGCCTCCAACCTTCTTATGGTTCTGCCCCTTCTGATTATCTCCTTTGAAGCTGCTGCCAACTCAGCTTCAAGATCTGGTTCTTCTTCATCAACCTCCTCTTCCTCTTCAGAGGTTGAACTACCACCTTGAGTTGATGCCATAAAGGCATGCTCATCTGATGAGTCTACATCTTCCTCCTCATTGGCTTCTTTTGTCTGGCTCACATAACTCTTGAATGAGCCTCTCTTCTTCTTCTATGGGTTAGCAGTCTTCTTGCTGGACTTCCTTGACTTGAATGATGGTTTTCTCCATTTTGAATTCTGCTCATCTTCATCATCAAGTTTCACTTTGCACTGAGAAGTAAAGTGTCCAGTCTGTCCACAACAATAACATCTCAAGGACAACTGTCCTTTTGCCTTCTTAGACCCCTTTTTGAATTTCCTTGTGAAGTATGCCAACACTTCACCTTCACTTTCTTCCTCATCATCATCATCATCCTCACTGGATGATTCTTCCTCTTCTTTTATCTTCAAGTGTTTCATAGCTTTGAAAGCTGCCTCCTTTGATACCTTTGACGTTGAGGAGCTCTCAGTTGACTTTATTCTCATCTCATATGCAATGTGATTGCACTAGAGATCATGCAGAGACATAGAATTGAGATCTTTACTCTCCTCTATGGCTGCCACCTTTGAGGCAAACCTCTTAGGCAGAATTCTCTGAATTTTCTTCACAATAGATGAGTCCTTCTTGTTCTTCCCATGACTTCTAAGATCGTTTACAGCATCAATAACCCTGGTGAAGAACTCTTGGACTGTCTCATTTTTCTGCATTCTGAGAGATTCATATCTCTCCTTGAAAACTTGAAGCTTGGCCTCCTTCATTCTGCCATCACCTTCATAGACTTTCTGCAATCTGTCCCATATCTCCTTGGCAGATTTGCAGTCCATAACTTTAGCATATTCAGCATCTGTCAATGCTAAAATGATGACGTTTGAGGCCTTCCCATTTATCTCAAACTGTCTCAATTCCTCTGGGGTTGGATTTGTACCTTCTTCTAGAGGCTCAAAACCCTTTTGTACAGATTTCACCACGTTCATGCTCATGGTTGCAAATACCACCTGCATTCTCGCTCTCCACATATGGTAGTTGGTTCCATTGAAGATTGAAACCTTCTTGTTGTAAGTAGTGCTGGTGCTGGTACTGGCTTCCACTTCTCAATATGCTGAACAAGTTAAAACTTTTGGAGCTCTTCAAACTAGTACACCAAGCTGTTAAGCTTTATCTTGGTGAACCTGTGCTCTGATACCAATTGAAGTTTCCAACTTCACCCTAGGATCTACTAGTTTGTGATACTGAGAGGGGGGGTGAATCAATATCACCACAATTCACAATTCGCAGGAAAGTGAATAACTTCAATCTCTTCTTAAAAGCGAACTATTTCTCAGATTTGACTAAGGTAGATCTATTGCTACCTACTAATCACAATAGTCCCCAAAGTCACCTTTCAGACACCTTGCCTAATAGACAATTCGGATGTTCTTGTTTAGGTCTTCGTTAGGTTATGGGTTGGCTGATACTTTAGCTGCATTCACAACTCAATTCAAAACACAAAACGTAAAGCAAATTAAGTACACATGAGATTTATGTGGTTCCGTCAATGTGACATACATCCACGGTGGTAGGGACTCTCCCTTACCGAAACTATCCACTATACTTGAGAATTATAGTTACAATGGATGTCTTAATCTTCTGCTCCTTTCACTATTGCAATTACTAAGTAAGTACAACACAAAGAGTGCCACTTACTGTGTCACTTACTGTGTCTACCCTTCTTCTAGCTTGTCTTGCCTCTGTTGAATTGAAAGGCTGCTCCACTACTGCGTAGAAGTTCACCGCAACACTCTCTAACCTCTCTTGAAGAAATCTAGAAATACGTTGAGTTCTTTCCGATGCTTCGTTGAATTCCTTCTCTAGGTTGTTTCACACAACTCCTGCTTTCACCGTCTCACGGTTTCACAGCTTGCGCTCAAGCTTCTGGTCTGCCGTTTCACATCTCACGGCTTGCCCCATGCTTCTGATCAGTCACGCCGTTGCACGTTCTGGTCTCATTAACAATGCAATTCGAAATGATTTTCACATTAAAAAATCAACAGATCATGTGAAAATTTAAGTGATATGAATTGCAATTAAAAAAATTACAAAATTTAAATTCAACATATCATTGACAATGCATGTATCTCTATAAGGCTTGAAAGTTTCACAAATTGTAATAATGCAATATTTTGATTTTTACATTTATTTATCCCATTCCATTTTGAGTGGTGAGAAGAACATAATGTTTAAATATGTTAATTGAAGAAAAATGCAAGTAATGGACTCACTTGAATTGAATACACTTTAGTGGATGAATATTATATATACCAATCTCACGCTTCAATGTTAGGTCCAACATAAATTTCTAGAGGTGAGTGGGGAAGTTTCTTATTAAAGTTCGTTGCATTAGCTTTTTCCAAAATGATGTGTTTGTACCCAAAACGTTGATGAATCATTTCAAATTGCATGGCAGCAATGGAGACGATTAAAAAAGTTATAAAATTTAAATTTAACAGACTATTGACAATGCATTCATCCTCAAAAAACTTTAAAATTTCACAAATTGTAAAAATGCCATGTTTTGATTTTTATATTTATTATTAATTCCATTTCATTTTGAGTGGTGAGAAAAACATAATATTTGAATCTATTAATTGAAGAAAAATAGAAGTAATGGACTCACTTGAATATAATACACTTTAATGGGTAAATATTATAAATAGCAATCTCACGCTTCAATTTTGGGTCAAACACAAATCTCTAGAGGGAAATGGGGAAGCCTCTTATTAGAGTCCATTGCATTCATTTTTTCTTAAGTGATATGTTTATACCAAAAAAGTAGATAAATCATTTCGAATTACATTGTAGCAACAGAGGCAATTAAAAAAAATTACAAAATTTAAATTCAACAGATCATTGACAATGCATTTAACCCTATAAGACTTGAAAATTTTAGAAATTGTAATAATGCAATATTTTGATTTTTACATTTATTGTTTATCCCATTCCATTTTGAGTGATGAGAAGAACATAATGTTTGAATATGTTAATTGAAGAAAAATGCAAGTAATGGACTCACATGAATAGAATATATTTTAGTTGATGAATATTATAAATAGCAATGTCACACTTCAATTTTGGGTCAAGCATAAATATCTAGAAGGGAGTGGGAAAGATTCTTTGTAGAGTCCATTGCATTCACTTTTTCTAAATGTTTGTACCAAAAAAGTAGATAAATCATTTCAAATTGCATTGTAGCAAAGGAGGCAATTAAATAAATTATAAAATTTAAATTCAATTGATTATTGACAATACATTCATCCCTATAACACTTTAAAATTTCACAAATTGTAAAAATGCAATGGTTTGATTTTACATTTATTGTTAATCCCACTCCTTTTTTAGTGGTGAGAAGAACATAATATTTGAATATGTTAATTGAAGAAAAATACAAGTAATGGACTCACTTGAATAAAATACACTGTAGTGGATGAATATTATAATTATCAATCTCACGCTTCAATGTTTGGTCAAGTATAAATCTCTAGAAGGGAGTGCGAAAACTTCTTATTAAAGTCCATTTTGATTTGCTTTTTCTAAAATGATATGTTTGTACCCAAAAGGTTGATGAATCATTTCAAATTGTATTGCAGCAAAAGAGATGATTAAAAAAGTTATAAAATTTAAATTTAACAGATGATTGACAATGCATTTATCCCTATAAGACTTTAAATTTTCACAAATTGTAAAAATGCAAAACATCCTAAGCTTCCTTGTTGGGTCAAGTATAAATATCTAGAGGGAAATGGGAAAACTTCTTATTAGAGTTCATTGCTTTTACTTTTTCTTAAGTTATATGTTTGTACCCAAAAACTAGATAAATCATTTCAAATTTTATTATGGCCAAGGAGATAATTAAAAAAGTAAAAAATTTAAATTCAATTGATTATTGAATGCCTTTATCCCTATAAGACTTTAAAATTCTTAAAATTGTTAAAATGTAATGTTTTGATCTTAATATTTATTGTCAATGTCATTGCATTTTGAGTAGTGAGAAAAACAAAATATTTGAATATGTTAATTTAAGAAAATACAAGTAATTGACTCACTTGTATAAAATACACCTTAGTGGATGAATATTATAAAAAGTAATCCCAAACTTCAATGTCAGGTCAAGTATAAATCTCTTAAGCGGAGTGGGGAAACTTCTTGTGAGAGTCCATTGCATGTGCTTTTTCTTAGGTAATATGTTTGTGCCATAAAATTTGAAAAATCATTTTAAATTGCATTGTGGCAAATAAGACAATTAAAAAAATTACAACATTTAAATTCAATTGACTATTAAGAATGCATTTATCCCTAGAAGACGTTAAAAATGTAAAAATTGTAAAAATGCAATGTTTTGATTTTGAAATGTATTGTCAATGTCATTGTATTTTGAGTCATGAGAAAAATAAAATATTTGAGTATGCTAATTGAAGAAAAATACAAGTAAATACACCTTAGTGGATGAATATTATAAAAAGCAATCACACGTTTCAATGTTGGGTCAAGCATAAATCTCTAGAAGAGAGTAAGGAAGCTTGTTGTTAGAGTACATTGCATTTGCTTTTTCTTAAGTCATATGTTTGTACCTTAAAATTAGAAAAATCATTTCAAATTGCTTTGTGGCAAGTAAGACAATTTAAAAAAAAAATTACAAAATTTACATTTAACTGATTATTGGCAATGCATTTAACCCTAAAAGACTTTAAAATTCTAAAAATTGTAAAAATTGCAATGTTTTGATTTTTAAATTTATTATTAATGCCATTGCAGTTTGTGTGGTGAGAAAAACATAATATTTGAATATGTTAATTGAAGAAAAATACAACTAATGGTCTTACTTGAATAGAATACACTTTAGTGGATGAATATTATAAATAACAATCTCATACTTCAATGTTAAGTCAAGCATAAATGTGTAGAAGGGAGTGGAGAAACTTCTTATTAGAGTCCATTGCATTTGCTTTTTCTTAAGTAATATGTTTCTACCCAAAAACTAGATAAATCATTTCAAATTGCTTTATGGCCAAGGAGATAATTAAAAAAGTACAAAATTAAAATTCAACTGATTATTGACAATCCATTTATCTCTAAAAAACTTTAAATTTCTAAAAATTGTAAAACTTCAATGTTTTAATCTGAAAATTTATCGTCAATGTCATTGCATTTTAAGTAATGAGAAAAAAAAATATTTGAATATGTTAATTGAAGAAAAATACAAGTAATGGACTCACTTGTATAAAATACACCTTAGTGGATGAATATTATAAATAGCAATCCCAAGTTTCAATGTTGGGTCAAACATAAATCTCTAGAAAAGTGTGGGGAAGCTTGTTGTTAGAGCTCATTGCATTTGCTTTTTCTTAAGTAATATGTTTAAACCCTAAAATTAGAAAAATCATTTCAAATTACATTATGACAAATAAAACAATGCATAAAATTACAAAATTTAAATTCAATTAATTATTGACAATTTATTTATCCCTAGAAGACTTTATAATTGTAAAAATTGTAAAAATGCAAAGTTTTAATTTTAAAATTTATTGTTAATGTCATTGCATTTTGAGTGATGAGAAAAACAAAATATTTGAAAATGTTAATTGAAGAAAAATACAAGTAATGGACTCACATAAAATTCACCTTAGTGGATAAATATTATAAATAGCAATCTCAAACTTCAATGTTGGGTCAAGCATAAATCTTTACAAGAGAGTGGATAAGCTTGTTGTTAGAGTACATTGCATTTGCTTTTTCTTAAGTAATATGTTTGAACCCTAAAATTAGAAAAATCATTTCAAATTGCATTATGGTAAAAGAGACAATTAAAAATTTTACAAAATTTAAATTCACTTAATTATTGAAAATGCATTTATCCCTATATGACGTTAAAATTCTAAAACTTGTAAAAATGCAATGTTTTGATTTTTAAATTTATTGTTAATTCCATTG
The DNA here is from genome assembly GCA_023213295.1 of Bruguiera hainesii. NCBI lineage: Eukaryota > Viridiplantae > Streptophyta > Magnoliopsida > Malpighiales > Rhizophoraceae > Bruguiera > Bruguiera hainesii. The sequence goes on from JAHOYR010000009.1 coordinate 4,495,690, forward strand.
AATTTCGAGTGGTGAGAAAAACATAATATATGAATATTTTAATTGGAGAAAAATAAAAGCAATGGAGTTACTTGAATGAAATACACTTTAGTGGATGAATATTATAAATAGTAATCCTAAATTTCAATGTTGGGCCAAGCATAAATCTTTAGAAGGGAGTGGGGAATCTTCTTCTTAGAATCCATTGCATTTACTTTTTCTTAAGTAATAGGTTTGCAAACTAAAATTATGGAAATCATTACAAATACCATTGTGGCAAAGGTAACAATTAAAAAATTTAGAAAATTTATATTCAATTAATTATTGACAATGCATTTATCCCTAGAAGACTTTAAGATTGTAAAAATTGTAAAAATGCAATGTTTAGATTTTTAAATTTATTATGAATGTCATTGCATTTTGCGTCATGAGAAAAACATAATATTTGATTATGTTATTTGAAGAAAAATACAAGTAATGAACTCACTTGAATAGAATACAATTTAGTGGATAATATTATAAATAGCAATCCCACGCTTTTATGTTAGGTCAAGCATAAATGTCTAAAAGGGAGTAGGGAAACTTCTTATTAGAGTTCATTGTATTTGCTTTTTCTTAAGTTATATGTTTGTACCAAAAAACTAAATAAATTATTTCAAATTGAATTGTGACTGAGGAGACAATTAAAAAAATTACAAAATTTAAATTTAACTAATTATTTACAATGCATTTATCCCTAGAAGACTTTAAAATTGTAAAAATGCAATGTTTTCATTTTTAAATTCAATGTTAATGCCATTGCATTTTGAGTGGTGAGAAAAACATAATATTTGAATATATTAATTGAAGAAAAAAACAATTCATGAACTCAATTGAATAAACTACACTTTAGTGGATGAATATTATAAATAGCGATTCCAAGCTTCCAAGTTGGGACAAGCATAAATGTCTAGAGGGGAGTGAGGAAATTTTTTATTAGAGTCTATTTTATTTGCTTTTTCTTAAGTAATATGTTTATAACGTAAAATTAGAAAAATCATTTCAAATTGCATTGTGGCAAAGGGGACAATTAAAAAAATTACAAAATTTAAATTAAATTGATTATTGTGAATGCATTTATTCGTATAAGACTTTAAAATTGTAAAAATTGTAAAAATGCAATGTTTTGATTCTTAAATTTATTATTAATATCATTGCATTTTGAGTGGTGAGAAAAACGTGATATTTGACTATTTTAATTAAAAAAAATAAAATTAACGGACTCACTTGAATAAAATACACTTTAGCGGATGAATATTATAAATATTAATCTCAATCCTCAATGTTGCGTCAAACATAAATGTCTAGAGGGGAGTGGGCAAAACTTCTTGTTAGAGTCCATTGCATTTGCTTTTTCTCAAGTAATATATTTGCAAACTAAAATTACAGATATCATTACAAATTCCATTATGGCAAAGGAGACAATTAAAAAATTAACAAAATTTAAATTCAACTAATTATTGACAATACATTTAACCCTAGAGGACTTTAAAATTGTAAATATTGTAAAAATGAAATGTTTTGTTTTTTAAATTAAATGTTAATAACATTGCATTTTGAGAGGAGAGAAAAACATAATATTTGAATATGTTAATTGAAGAAAAAAAAATTCGTGAACTCACTTGAATAAAATACGCATTAGTGGATAAATATTATAAATAGCGATCCCATCATTCCATCTTGGGTCAAGCATAAACCTCTAGAGAGGAGTGAGGAAGTTTTTTATTAAAGCCCATTGCATTTGCTTTTTCTAAAATAATATGTTTGTACCCAAAAAGTAGATAAATCATTTCAAATTACATTGTAGCAAATGAGACAATTAAAAAAATTACAAAATTTACATTCAACTAATTATCGACAATGCATTTCTCCCTAGAAGACTTTAAAATTCTAAAAATAGTAAAAATGCAATGTTGTGATTTTTAAATTTATTGCTAATGCGATTGCACTTCGAGTAGTGAGAAAAATGTAATATTTTAATATGTTAATTGATGAAAAATACAAATAATAGACTCAATTGAATAAAATACAGTTTAGTAGATGAATATTAAAAATAGTAACCCCAAGTTTCAATGTCAGGTGAAGTATAAATCTCTAAAGGAGAGTCAGAAAGTTTCTTATTAGAGTCCATTGCATTTGCTTTTTCTTAAATAATATGTTTGTACCCAAAAAGTAGATAAATCATTTCAAATTGCATTGTAGCAAACGAGACAATTAAAAAAATTACAAAATTTACATTCAACTAATTATCGACAATGCATTTATCCCCAGAAGACTTTAAAATTCTAAAAATAGTAAAAATGCAATGTTGTGATTTTTAAATTTATTGCTAATGTGATTGCACTTCGAGTAGTGAGAAAAATATAATATTTAAATATGTTAATTGATGAAAAATACAAATAATGGACTCAATTGAATAAAATACAGTTTAGTGGATGAATATTAAAAATAGTAATCTCAAATTTCAATATCAGGTAAAGTATAAATCTCTAAAGGAGAGTCAGAAAGCTTGTTGTTAGAGTCCATTGCATTTGTTATTTCTTAAGTAATATGTCTGTACCCTAAAATTAGAAAAATTATTTCAAATTGCATTGTGACAAATAAGACAATAAAAAATTATAAAATTTAAATTTAATTGATTATTAACAATGCATTTATCCTTAGAAGAGTTTAAAATTACAATAATTGTAAAAATGTAGTGTTTTAATTTTTAAATTTATTGTTAATGTCATTGCATTTTGAGCGGTGAGAAAAATGTAATATTTGAATATGTTAATTGAAGAAAAATGCAAGTAATGGACTCACTTGAATACAATGTACTTTAGAAGATGAATATTATAAATAGTAATCCCAAACTTCAATATTAGGTTTAGCATAAATCTTTAGAGGGAAGTGAGGAAACTTCTTAGAGTCCATTGCATTTGTTTGTTCTTTAGTAATATGTTTCCAAATTGAAATTATACAAATGATTATGACTTCCATTATGGCAGAGGACACAATTAAAAAATTTACAAAATTCAAATTCAACTAATTATTGAGAATGCATTTATCCTTAGAAGATTTTTAAATTGCAAAAATTGAAAAAAATGCAATGTTTTGATTTTTAAATTTATTGTTAATGTCATTGCATTTTGAGTAGTGAGAAAAACAAAATATTTGAACATGTTAATTGAAGAAAAATACAAGTAATGGACTCATTTGTATAAAATACACCTTAGTGGATGAATATTATAAATAGCAATCTCAAGTTTCAATATTGGGCTAAGCATAAATCTTTAGAGGAGAGTAGGAAAGCTTACTATTAGAGTCCATTGCATTTTTTTTTTCTTAAGTAATATGTTGATACCACAAATTGAGAAAAATCATTTCAAATTGCATTATGGTAAATAATACAATTCATAAAATTACAAAATTTAAATTCAACTAATTATTGACAATGAATTTATTCATAAAAGACTTTAAAATTTCAAAAATTCAAATTCCATTTCATTTTGAGTGGTGAGAAAAACATAATATTTGAATATGTTAATTGAAGAAAAATACAATTCATCAATTCACTTGAATAAAATACACTTTAGCGGATGAATATTATAAATAGCAATCTCACGCTTCACTGTTAGGTCAACAATAAATCTTTAGAGGAAAGTGAGGAAGCTTATTGTTAGAGTCTAGTGCATTTGCTTTTCTTAAGTAACATGTTTGTACCTTAAAATTAGAAAAATCATTTCAAATTCCATTGTGGCAAATAAGTCAATTAAAAAAATTACAAAATTTAAATTTAATTGATTATTGAGAATGCATTTATCCTTATAAGACTTTAAAATTTCAAAAATTGTAAGAATGCAATGTTTTGATTTTTAAATTTATTGTTAATCCCATTGCACTTTAAGTAGTGACAAAAAACATAATATTTGAATATATTAATTGTAGAAAAAAAAAAGTAACGAACTCAACTGTATTAAATACACTTTATTGGATGAATATTATAAATAGCAATCCCAAACATCAATATTGGGTCAAGTATAAATCTCTACAGGTGAGTAGGAAAACGTTTTATTAGAGGCCATTGCATTTGCTTTTTCTTAAGTAATATGTTTGTACCCAAAAAATTAGATAAATCATTTCAAATTCCATTATGGCCAAGGAGACAATTAAAAAAATTACAAAATTTAAATTCAACAGATTCTTGATAATGCATTTAACCTTATAAGACTTTTAAATTCTGAAAATTGAAAAAATGAAATGTTTTGATTTTTATATTTATTGTTAATGCCATTGCATTTTGTGTGGTGAGAAAAATATATGTTAATTGAAGGAAAATACAACAAATGGACTCATTTGAATAAAATACAATTTAATGGATGAATATTATAAATATCAATCTTATGCTTCAATGTTGGTTCAAGATAAATGTGTAGAAGGGAGTGGGGAAACTTCTTATTGGAGTCCATTTTTAAATTCTATGTTTGTACCCAAAAACTAAATAAATCATTTCAAATTGCATTATGGCCAAGGACGCAATTAAAAAAATTACAAAATTTAAATTCAACTAATTATTAACAATGCATTTATCCCTGTAAGACTTTGAAATTTCAAAAATTGTAAAAATGCAATGTTTTGATTTTTAAATTTACTGTTAATCCCGTTGCATTTTGAGTGGTGAGAAAAACATAATATTTGAATATGTTAATTGAAGAAAAAAATAAGTAATGGACTCAATTGTATAAAATACACTTTAGTGGATGAATATTGTAAATAGCAATCCCAAACATCAACATTGGGTCAAGCATAAATCTCTAGAGGTTAGTGGGAAATTTAAGTTCAACTCATTATTGACAATGCATTTATCCTTATAAGACTCTAAAATTGTGAAAAATGTAAAACTACAATATTTTTTTTTAAATTTAATATTAAAGTCATTGCATTTTGAGTGGAGAGAAAAATATAATATTTGAAAATGTTAATTGAAGAAAAATACAATTCTTGAATTCACTTGAATAAAATACAATTTAGTGGATAAATGTCATAAATAACAATCTCAAGCTTCCATGTTAGGTCAAGTAGAAATCTCTAAAGGGGAGTGGGGAAATTTCTTATTAGAGTGCATTGTATTTGCTTTTTCTTAAGTAATATGTTTGTACCCAAAAAGTAAATAAATCATTTCAAATTGCATTGTAGCAAAGGAGACAATTAAAAAAATTACAAAATTTAAATTCAACTAATTATTGACAATGCATTTATCCCTATAAGACTTTTAAATTTCACAAATTGTAAAAATGCAATGTTTCGATTTTTACATTTATCGTTAATCCCATTCTATTTTGAGTGGTGAGAAAAACATAATATTTGAATATGTTAATTGAAGAAAAAAACAAGTAATGGACTCAATTATAAAAAATACACTTTAGTGGATTTTTATTGTAAATGACAATCTCAAACATCAATATTGGGTCAAGCATAAATCTCTAAAGGTGAGTGGGAAAACTTCTTATTAGAGTCTATTGCATTTGATTTTTCTTAAGTAATATGTTTGCACCCAAAAATTAGATAAATCATTTCAAATTGCATTGTGGCCAAGGAAACAATTAGAAAAATTGCAAAATTTAAATTCAATTGATTATTGACAATGCATTTATACCTAGAAGACTTTAAAATTCTAAAAATTGTAAAAATGCAATGTTTTGATTTTTAAATTTATTATTAATGTCGTTACATTTTGAGTAGTGAGAAAAACGTAATATTTGAATATATTAATTGAAAAAAAATTCAAGTAATGGACTGACTTGAATAAAATGCACTTGAATGGAAGAATATTAGAAATAATAATCCTAAGTTTCAATGTTGGGCCTAGCATAAATCTTTAGAAGGGAGTGAGGAAACTTCTTCTTAGAGTTTATTGCATTTTTGTTTTCTTAAGTTACATGTTTACAAACTGAAATTATAGAAATCATTATGAATTCCATTGTGGCAAAGGAGATAATTAAAAAATTTACAAAATTCAAATTCAATTGATTATTGACAATGCATTTATCCCTAGAAGAATTTAAAATTGCAAAAATTGTAAAAATGCATTGTTTTCATTTTTAAATTTATTTTTAATCCCATTGCATTTTAAATGGTGAGAAAAACATAATATCTGCTAATGGACTCAATTGTATGAAATACAATTTAGTGAATGAATATTGTAAATAGCAATCTCAAACATCAATATTGGGTCAGGCTTAAGGTTAGTGGAAAAACTTCTTATTAGAGTTCATTGCATTTGCCTTTCATTAAGTAATATATTTGTAGACTCAAATTGTAGAATTCATTACAAATTGCATTGTGGCAAAAGAGACAATTAAAAAATTTACAAAATTTAAATTAAATTGATTATTCACAATAAATTTATCCTTAAAAGACATTAAAATTCTAAAAATTATCAAAATGCAATGTTTTGATTTTTAAATTTATTATTCATTCCATTGCATTTTGAGTGGTGAGAAAAACATAATGTGTGAATATGTTAATTGAAGAAAAATACAAGCAATAGACTCACTTGAATAAAATACACTTTTGTGGATGAATATTATAAATAGAAATCTCAAGTTTTAATGTTGGGTCAAGCTTAAATCTTTAGAGGAGAGTGGGGAAACTTCTTCTTAGAGTCTATTGCATTTGCTTTTTCTTAAATAATATGTTTGTAAACTAAAAAATTATAAAAATCATTACAAATACCATTGCGGGAAAAGAGACAATTAAAAAATTTACAAAATTTAAATTCAACTAATTATTGGCAACACATTTATCCCTATAAGACTTTTAAATTGTAAAAATGCAAAGTTTTGAGTTTTAAATTTAATGTTAATATCATTGCATTTTGAGTGGTGAAAAAAGCATAATATTTGAATATGTTAATTGAAGAAAAATACAATTCATGAACTTACTTGAATAAAATGCACTTTAACGAATGAATATTATAAATAACAATCCCAAACTTCCATGTTGGGTCAACCATAAATGTCTAAAGGAGAGTGGGGAAGCTTATTGTTAGAGTTCATTGCATTTGCATTTTTTTAAGTAATATGTTGGTACCTTAAAATTAGAAAAATCATTTCAAATTGCATTGTGGCAAATAAAACAATTCATAAAATTACAAAATTTAAATTCAACTGATTATTGACAATGCATTTATTCCTAAAAGACTTTAAAATTCTAAAAATTGTAAAAATGCACTGGTTTGATTTGAAATTTATTGTTAATGCCATTGCATTTTGAGTTGTGAGAAAAACAAAATATTTAAATATCTTAATTAAAGAAAAATACAAGTAATGGACTCACTTGTATAAAATACACCTTAGTGGATGAATATTATAAATAGTAATCTCAAGTTTCAATGTTGGGCCTAGCATAAATCTTTAAAAGGGAGTAGGGAAACTCTTTCTTAGAGTCCATTGCATTTGCTTTGCCATAAGTAATATGTTTGCAACTTGAAATTATAGAAATCATTACGAATTCCATTATGGCAAAGGAGACAATTAAAGAATTTACAAAATTCAAATTCAATTGATTATTGACAATGCATTTATCCCTAAAAGACTTTAAGTAATGGACTCACTTGTATAAAATACACCTTAATGGATTACTATTATAAATAGCAATCCTAAGTTTCAATGTTAGGTCAAGCATAAATCTTTAGAAGAAAGTGGGGAAACTTGTTGTTAGAGTTCATTGCATTTGCTTTTTCTTAAGTAATATGTTTGTACCCTAAAATGAGAAAAATCATTTCAAATTACATTGTGGAAAATAAGACAATTAAAAAAATTACAAAATTTAAATTCAACTGATTATTGACAAAGCAGTTATCCTTATAAGACTTTAAAATTTGAAAAATTGAAAACACGTAATGTTTTGATGTTTAAATTTATTTATAATCCCATTGCATTTTGAGTGGTAAGAAAAATATAATATTTGAATATATTAATTGAAGAAAAATACAAGTAATGGACTCACATGAATAAAATATACTTTAGTTGATGAATATTATAAATAGCAATCCCAAGTTTCAATGTTAGGTCAAGCATAAATCTCTTGAGAGAAGTGGGGAAACTTCTTATTAGAGCCCATTGCATTTGTTTTTTCTTAAGTTATATGTTTGTATCCAAAAACTAGATAAATCATTTCAAATTGAATTATGGCCAAGGACACAAATAATAAAATTTAAAAAATTTAAATTCAACTAATTATTGTCAATGCATTTATCCCTATAAAACTTTAAAATTTCAAAAATTGTAAAAATGCAATATGTTGATTTTTAAATTTATTGTTAATCCCACTACATTTTGAGTGGTGAGAAAAACATAATATTTGAATAGATTAATTGAAGAAGAAAACAAGTAATGAACTTGATTATATAAAATACACTTTAGTGGATGAATATTGTAAATAGCAATCCCAAACATCAATATTGGGTCAAGCTTAAATCCCTAGAGGTTAGTGGAAAAACTTCTTATTGAAGGCCATTGCATTTGCCTTTTCTTAAGTAATATGTTTATAGACTAAAATTGTAGAAATCATTACAAATTACATTGTGGCAAATGAGGCAATTAAAACATTTAGAAAATTTAAATTCAACTGATTATTAACAATACATTTATCCCTAAAAGACGTTAAAATTCTAAAAATTTTAAAAATGCAATGTTTTGATTTTTAAATTTATTGTTAATTCCATTAAATTTTGAGTAGTGAGAAAAACATGATATGTGAATATCTTTAATGAAGAAAAATACAAGCAATGGACTCACTCGAATAAAATACACTTTAGTGGATAAATCTTATAAATAGTAATTCTAAGTTTCAATGTTAGGTCAAGTATAAATCTTTCGAGGGGAGTGAGGAAACTTCTTTTTAAAATCGACTGCATTTGCTTTTTCTTAAATAATATGTTTGCAAATTGAAATTATAGAAATCATTACAAATACCATTATGGCAAAGGAGACAATTAAAAAATTTACAAAATTTAAATTCAACTGATTATTGACAATGCATTTATCCTTAAAAGATTTTAAAATTGAAAAAATTGTAAAAATACAATGTTTTGATTTTTAAATTTCTTGTTAATGCCATTGAATTTTGAGTGGTGAGAAAAGAAAAATATTTAAATATGCTAATTGAAGAAAAAAACAATTAATGGACTTAATTGTATAAAATACACTTTAATGGACAAATATTATAAATAGTAATCCCAAACATCAATATTGGTCAAGCATAAATATCTAGAGGTGAGTGGAAAAACTTCTTATTAGAGTCTATTGCATTTGCCTTTCCTTAAGTAATATGTTTGCAAATTGAAATTGTAGAAATCATTACAAATTGCATTAAGGAAAAGGAGACAATTAAAAAATTTACAAAATTTAACTTCAACGAATTATTGACAATGTATTTATCCCTAGAAGATTTTAAAAGTCTAAAAATTATAAAAATGCAATGTTTTGATTTTTAAATTTATTGTTTATATCATTGCATTTTCAATGGTGAGAAAAACATAATATTTGAATATGTTAATTGAAGAAAAATACAAGTAGTGGACTCAATTGTATAAAATACAATTTAATGGATGAATATTATAAATAGCAATCCTAAGGTTCCATGTTGGGTCAAGGGTAAATGTATAGAGAGGAGTGAGGAAACTTCTTATTAGAGTCTATTGCATTTGCTTTTTCTTAAGTAATATATTTATACCCAAAAATTAGATAAATCATTTCAAATGGCATGGTGGCAAAGGAGACAATTAAAAAAATTACAAAATTTAAATTTAACTGATTATTGACAATCCATTTATCCCTATAAGACTTTAAAATTCTAAAAATTGTAAAAAGGCAATGTTTTGATTTTTAAATTTATTGTTAATCCCATTGCATTTTGGGTGGTGAGAAAAATATTATATTTAAATATGTTAATTGAAAAAAATATAAATAATGAACTTAATAGTATACAATACATTTAGTGGATGAATATTATAAATAGCAATCATAAGTTTTAATGTTGGGTCAAACATAAATCTCTAGAAGGAATGAGAAAACTTCTTATTAGAGTATATTGCATTTGTTTTTTTTTTTAAGTAATATGTTTGTAGATTGAAATTATAGAAATCATTACAAATTGCATTATGGCAAAGGAGACAATTAAAAAAATTACAAAATTTACATTCAACTGATTATTGATAATGCATTTATCCTTTGAATTCTTTAAAATTCTAAAAATTGTAAAAATGCAATCTTTTGACTTTTAAATTTATTGTTAATATCATTGCATTTTGATTGGTGAAAAAAACATAATATTTGAATATGTTAATTGAAGTTCCCAACTTCACCCTAGGATTTACTAGTTTGTGATACTGAGAGGGGGATGAATCAGTATCACCATAATTCGCAATTCGCAGGAAAGTGAACAACTTCAATCTCTTCTTAAAAACGAACTCTTTCTCAGATTCGACTAAGGTAGATCTATTGCTACCTACTAATCACAATAGTCTCCAAAGTCACCTTTCAGACACTTTGCCTAATAGACCGGATGTTCTTATTTAGGTCTTCGTTAGGTTATGGGTTGGTTGATACTTTAGCTGCATTCACAACTCAATTCAAAACACATAACATAAAGCAAATTAAGGACACATGAGATTTACGTGGTTCCGTTAATGTGACGTACATCTACGGTGGTAGAGACTCTCCCTTACCGAGACTATCCACTATACTTGAGAATTTTAGTTACAATGGATGTCTTAATTTTCTGCTCCTTTCACTATTGCAATTACTAAGCAAGTACAATATAAAAAGTGTCACTTACTATGTCTACCCTTCTTCTAGCTTGTCTTGCCTTTGTTGAATTAAAAGGCTGCTCCACTGTCGCTTAGAAGTTCACCACAACACTCTCTAACCTCTCTTGAAGAAATCTGGAAATACGTTGAGTTCTTTCCAATGCTTCACTGAATTCCTTCTCTAGGTTGTTTCACACAACTCCTGCTTTCACCATCTCACAGTCTCACCCGTCTCCTATTTCACGGTCTTACCGTTTCACAGCCTGTCCTCACACTTCTGGTTTGTCACGGTGTTGCATGTTCTGGTCTCATGCCATCTCCTGACGTACACCCACGCTTCTGGTCTGTCGTTTCACATCTCTTGGCCTGCCTCACGTTACTGGTTTTTCTGGTTCACGTCTTTCGGCCTGCCTCACGCTTTTGGTCTACTGTCTTCTCTCCCAGGTGGTCTCATGGATACCAGGTCTGCTGTCTTTTCTTCTGGGTGGTCTGTTTCTTATTTCTCCTCTTGCTGGTTGTGTGTTTTTGGTTTGCTTGCAGGATGTGTTTCTAGTTTGCTCGCAGGATGTGTTTCTGGTTTGCTCACAGGATGTGTTTCTAGTTTGCTTGCAGGAGGCCTTTCTGGTTTGCTTGCAGGAGGTCGCACGTTCTTGTTTGCTCTCTTGGTGGTGACGTTTCTGGTTTGCTCTCCTGGTGGTATTGTTTCTGATCTCTTGCCGTTCTGCTCTCTCTTCCTTTTGGCCGGTTGCTGTTTTTACAATTGTGTTGGCCCTCTGCCCTAGTTTTGTCTTCCAAGGCCTTTATATACTCTCTTCCATGAAACCCTAATAGGGGTTACATGGTAGATTTACGTTCTTGCCCTTATGCAGTAAATTTACTTTCTTGTCCTTCCATATGGCTTTACTTTCTTGCACACTTAACCTTAGTTGACAATAATTACAACACATACAAGGCTGTGGGAACAACATTAATTGAAGAACAAAACAAGCTATGGACTCAATTGCATAAAATACACTTTAGTAGATTAATATGATAAATAGTAATCTTAGGCTTTAATGTTGGGTCAAGTAATCTCAAGCTTCAAAGTTGGGTCATTACAAATGATATTGTGGCAAATGAGGCAATTAAAAAATTTACAAAATTTAAATTCAATTGATTATTGTCAACACATTTATCCCTAGCAAACATTAAAATTCTAAAAATTAAAAAAAAAATGCAATGTTTTTATTTTTTTAATATATTGTAAATGCCATTGGATTTTGAATGACACAAAAAACTTAATATTTGAACATCTTAATTGAACAAAAATACAATAATGTCTCAATTGTATAAAATACACTTTAGTAGATATATATTATAAATAGCAATCTCACGTTTCAATTTTAAGTCAAGCATAAATCTCTAGAGGGGAGGGGGAAACTTCTTATTATAGTCCATTACATTTGTTTTTTCTTCAGTAATTTTGATGAGAACTGTGGAGATGATGGGTGGAAGGTTTCAAAGGATGCAAAAAGTTCATCACACATTCAAGAAGGCCCAATAACACAAGCTGGAGCTTCAATTGATACAAGAGGTTCATTGCACATTCCAGAAGGCCCAATAACACGAGCTATAGATTCAATGGATGCAAGAGGTCCATTGCACATTCCAGAAGGCCCAATAACACGAGCTAGGGCCAGAAAGATTAAAGAAGCACTAAATGGGTTGATTCTAGACATTCAGGCCAACTAGGCTTCAAATGGTGCGAATTCAAGTTTTAAAGAGAGCTCAAGCCTAATTAATATAATTGGACTACTTAATGGGTCAAACTAAGTGATAGCATTCACTCTTAAATAGGAGTTCATTGTATGTGTTGGAATTGTATCCGATTAATAAGGGGTGAAAGTGACCATGAAGATGATGATTTTGAAGATGACCATGAAGATGATGATTTTGTGCCATCAACAAGGGGTGAAAGTGATGGAGAGAAGTATCTAATTGATCAAGTAGCTCTCATCGCAAGGCGAGCATTGAATGTGCAAGTGAAGGAAGAAAATGAGGTGCAACGAGATAACATCTTTCAGACAATGTGTTTCGTCAAAGATAAGGTATGTAGTATGATTATTAATGGTGGGAGTTGCACTAATGTTGTTAGCATAACTATGGTTGAGAAGCTGAACTTACCTACTATGAAGCATCCTAGGCCATATAAGCTTCAATGGTTGAATGAGAATGGTGAAGTTAAGGTAGATAGGCAAGTGCTCGTGTCATTTTCTATTGGAAGGTACCGTGATGAAGTTTTATGTGATGTTGTGCCTATGCAAGCAGGCCATATTCTATTAGGAAGGCCATGGCAGTTTGATAGGCGAGTTATGTATGATGGATTCAAGAATCGATATTCCTTTGTAATGAATGATAATCCCGTCACTCTTGTGCCATTATCACCTCAACAAGCTTATGAGGATCAATTAAGGATTAAAACTGAGAGTGAACAAAAAAGAGAGATGGAAAAAAGAGAAAAGAGAGGAGAAAACGTGAGAACACAAGAGAAGGAGAAGAAAACAAAAAGTTCCTATGCAAAAGAAAGTGATGTACAAAGTGCAATATTTGTCAAACAACCTATGATCATACTTTTGTATAAAGAGGCTTATTTTAACACTAACAAGTTTGAGTCATCTTTGCCTAGTGTTGTTGTTGTTCTATTGCAGGAATTTGAAGGTGTATTCCATGACAATGACCCAAGTGGATTGCCACCCAAGAGAGGAATTAAGCATCAAATTGATTTCATCCTTGGTGCATCCATCCAAAATTGGCCAACATATAAGAGTAATCCAAAGGAGACAAGGCAGTTTTAAATGCAGGTTGAGGAACATATTTCAAAAGGGCATGTAAGGGAAAGCATGAGTCCTTATGTAGTTCCTGCCCTACTTGTACAAGGAAAGTTGATCAAAAGACATGCCAAGTGGATCAAATTCATTCAAACCTTTCCCTACATCATCAAGTATAAACAAGGCAATGATTCGAGGACGAATCCTTTTAAGGAAAGGGGGAATGATGAGAACCGTGGAGATGATGGGTGGAAGGCTTCAAAGGATGCAAAAAGTCCATCACACATTCAAGAAGGCCCAATAACACAAGCTAGAGCTTTAATTAATACAAAAGGTCCATTGCACATTCCAGAAGGCCCAATAACACGAGCTAGAGATTCAATGGATGCAAGAGGTCCATTGCACATTCTAGAAGGCCCAATAACACGAGCTAGGGCCAGAAAGATTAAAGAAGCACCAAATGGGCTGATTCTGGACATTCAGGCCAACCAGGCTTCAAATGGTGCGAATTCAAGTTTTAAAGAGAGCTCAGGCCTAATTAATATAATTGGACTACTTAATGGGTCAAACTAAGTGATAGCATTCACTCTTAAATAGGAGTTCATTGTATGTGCTGGAATTAGTCCAAAATTCCTCCGAAATAGGGATTTATCCTAAATAGGAATTTTACCCCTTTAGGATTGCTATCTAAGCCTATAAATAAGCACCCCTTGTAAGCTTTGGAAATCAGACAATAAAGAAATAAGACAGCTTTGAGTGAAATAAACAGCAAGGGTTTTTTTCCCTCGGTTCTTTTAAGAATTGAAGAACTTATCAAGAAGTAATTCTTCTTATCACTCCCAATTCTTCTTATTACTTCTTATCAAGAAGTAATTCTTCTTATCGGTTCAAATCGACTTATCACTCCCAATTCCTTCCTTTTCTGGAGTGTGGCGTCCATATCCATCTTGAATACCCTAGGTTCGTGTTCCTTCGAATATTGGGTCTAGGGTTTGTGTTATTCAACTTTGATTTACCTTTCCTAGTTGTTCTTTGATTCATTATATGCGTTGGGTCCCTAAGCCACGTCTTTTTGGGGTTTTCCGCATCAAATTTGTTTGTAAACTGAAATTATATAAATTATTACAAATCATATTGTGGCAAAGGAGACAATTAAAAAAATTACAAAATTTACATTCAACTGATTATTGACAATGCATTTACCCCAAGAAAACTTTAAAATTCTAAAAATTGTAAAAACACAATGTCTTGATTTTTAAATTTATTGTTAATGACATTGCATCTTTAGTAGTGAGAAAAATATAATATTGGAATATATTAATTGATCAAACATATAAGTAATGAATTCAAATGTATAAAATATACTTCAATGGATAAATATTATAAATTGCAATCCCAAACTAAAATGCTAGGTCAAGCATGTATCTCTAAAGGGGAGTTGCAAAACTTCTTATTAGAGTCCATTGCATTTGCTTTTTCTTAAGTGATACGTTGTACCCAAAAATTAGTTAAATCATTTCAAATTGCATTATGGCAAAGGAGACAATTAAAAAAAATTACAAAATTTAAATTTAGCTGATTATTCGCAATAGATTTATCCCTATAAGACTTTAAAATTCTAAACATTGTAAAAATGTAATGTTTTGATTTTTAAATTTAATGTTAATGCCTCTGCATTTTCAGTGGTGAGAAAAACATAATATTTGAATATGTTAAATGAGGAAAAATACAAGTAATGGTCTCACTTATATAAAATATACTTTAGGGGAAGAATATTATAAATACCAATCCCAAACTTCAAAGTTAGGTCAAGTAATATGTTTGCAGACAAAAATTAAAAAAATTATTACAAATTGTATTGTGACAAAGGAGACAATTAAAAAAATTATAAAATTTAAATTCAACTGATTATTAATAATGCATTTATCCTACCTTAAAATTCTAAAAATTGTAAAAATATAATGTTTTGATTTTCAAATTTATTGTTAATGTGAATGCATTTTGAGTGGTTAAAAAGACATAATGTTTGAATATGTTAATTGAAGAAAAATACTAGTAATGGACTCATTAGAATAAAATACACTTTAGTGAATAAATATTATAAATAGTGATCCTAAGTTTTGATGTTCGGTCTAACATAAATCTCTAGAGGGAGTGGGGAAACTTCTTATCAAAGTCAATTGCATTTGCTTTTTCTTAAGTAATATGTGTGAACCCAAAAATTAGATAAATTATATCAAATTGAATTGTGGCAAATAAGACAAGTTAAAAATTACAAATTATAAATTCAACTGATTATTGACAATGCATTTATCCCTAAATGACTTTAAAATTGTAAAAATTCTAAAAAGGCAATGTTCGATTTTTAAATTTATTGTTAATACTATTGCATTTGAGTGGTGAGAAAAACATATTATTTGAATATGTTAATTGAATAAAACTACATGTAATGGACTCAATTGCATAAAATACACTTTAGTGGAAAAATATTATAAATAACAATGTCAAGTTTCAATATTAGGTCAAGCATATATCTCTAGAGCGGAGTGTGAAAACTTCTTATTAGAGTCCATTGCATTTTCTTTTTCTTATCTAATACGTTTGCAAACTAAAATTATAAAAATCATTATAAATTGTAATGCGGTAAAGGAGAGAATTAAAAAAATTACAAAAGTTAAATTCAACTCATAATTGGCAATACATGTTAATTGAAGAAAAATACAAGTTATGGATTCAATTACATAAAATACACTTTAGTGGATTAATATGATAAATAGTAATCCCAAGCTTTAATGTTGGGTCATTACAAATGGCATTGTGGTAGAGAAGACAATTAAAAACTTTACAAAATTTTAATTCAATTGATTATTGACAACGCATTTATCCCTAAAAGACATTAAAATTCTAAAAATTAAAAAAAAATGTAATGTTTTTATTTTTTAATATGTTGTTAATGCCATTGGATTTTGAATGACGTGAAAAACATAATATTTGAACATTTTAATTGAACAAAAATACAATAATGGACTCAATTGTATAAAATACACTTTAGTGGATATATATTATAAATAGTGATCCTATGTTTCAATGTTAGATCAAGCCTAAATCTCTAGAGGGGAATGGGAAAAATTCATATTAGAGTCCATGACATTTGCTTTTTCTAAAGTAATAAGTTTGCATACTAAAATTATAGAAATCATTACAAAATGCATTGTGGTAATAGAGACAATTAAAAAAATTACAAAACATAAATTCAACTGATTATGGAGAATGCATGTATCTCTAAAAGACTTTAAATTATAAAAGTTGTAAAAATGTAATGTTTTGATTTTTAAATTTATTGTGAATACCACTACATTTTTTGTGGTGAGAAAAACATAATATTTGAATATGTTAATTGAAGAAAAATACAAGTAATAGACTTACTTGAATAAAATATATTGTAGTGGATGAATATTATAAATAGCAATCCCAAACTTCCATGTTGGGTTGAGTGTAAATGTCTAGAACGAAGTAAGGAAACTTCATATTAGAGTCCATTGCATTTGCTTTTTCTTAAGAAATATGTTTGTACCCAAAAATTAGATAAATCACTTCAAATTGCATGGTGGCAAAAGAGGCAATTAAAAAATTATAAAATTTAAATTCAATTGATTACTGACAATGCATTTATCCCTTCAAGACTTTAAAATTCTAAAAATTGTAAAAAAGCCAATGTTTTGATTTTTAAATTTATTGTTAATCCCATTACATTTTGGGTGGTGAGAAAAATATAATATTTGAATATGTTAATTGAAGAAAAATAAAGCAATGGACTCAATTGTATAAAATAGACTTTAGTGGAAGAATATTATAAATAGCAATCCTAAGTTTCAATGTTAGGTGAAGTATAAATCTCTAGATGGGATCGGAAAAATTTCTTATTAGAGTCTATTACATTTGTTTTTTTTTAAGTAATATCTTTGAATACTGAAATTATAAAAATCATTACAAATTGCATTGTGGCAAAGGAGATAATTAAAAAAGTTGCAAAATTTATATTCAATTGATTATTGACAATTTTTTTATCCCTTGAAGATTTTAAAATTCTAAAAATTGTAAAAACACAATGTTTTGATTTTTAAATTTATTGTTAATGACATTGCATCTTGAGTGGTGAGAAAGACATAATATTTGAATAAGTTAATTGATCAAACATACAAGTAATGAACTCAAATGTATAAAATATATTTTAGTGGATGAATATTATTAATAGCAATCTTAAGGTTAAATGCTAGATCAAGCATATATTTCTAGAGGAGAGTGGCGAAACTTCTTATTCGAGTCCATTGCATTTGCTTTTTCTTGAGTGATACGTTTGTACCCAAAAATTAGTTAAATCATTATAAATTGCATTATGGCAAAGAAGAGAATTAAAAAAATTACAAAAGTTAAATTCAACTGATAGTTGACAATGCATGTATCCCTAGAAAACCTTAAAATTCTAAAAATTGTAAAAATACAATGTTTTGATTTTTAAATTTAGTGTTAATGCCTCTGTATTTTGAGTGGAGAGAAAAACATAATATTTGAATGTGTTAATTGAAGAAAAATACAAGTAATGGACTCACTTATATAAAATACACTTTAGGGGAAGAATATTATAAATACCAATCCCAAGTTTCAAAGTTAGGTCAAGGAATATGTTTGCAGACAAAAATTATAGAAATTATTACAAATTTAATTATGGCAAAGGAAAGAATTAAAAAAATTTCAAAAGTTAAATTCAACTAATAATTGACAATGCATGTATCCCTAAAAGACCTTAAAATTCTAAAAATTGTAAAAATGCAATGTTTTGATTTTAAAATTTATTGTTAATGCCATTGTATTTTGAGTGGTGAGAAAAACATAATATTTGAATATGTTAATTGAAGAAAAATACAAGAAATGGACTCACTTAAATAAAATAGACTTTAGTGGATCACAATTATAAATAGCAATCTTAAGCTTCAATGTTGGGTCAAGCATAAATCTTTAGAGGGGAATGGGGAAACTCCTTATTATAATCCATTGCATTTACTTTTTCTAAAGTAATATGTTTGTACATAAAAATTAGATAAATCATTTCAAATTACATTGTGGCAAAGGAGACAATTAAAAAAATTACAAAATTTAAATTCAACTGATTATTGACTACGCATTTATCCCTAAATGACTTTAAAATGGTTAAAATTGTAAAAAGAAATGTTTTGATGTTTAAATTTATTGTTGATACCATTGCATTTGAGTGGTGGGAAAAAAATAATATTTGAATATGTTAATTAAAGAAAAATACAAGTTATGGACTCAATTGCATAAAATACACTTTAATGGATTAATATGGTAAAGATAAATAATAATCTCAAGTTTCAATGTTGGGTCAAGCATATGTCTCTAAAAGGAAGTGGAAAACTTCTTATTATATTCCATTGCATTTGCTTTTCCTTATGTAATTTGTTTACAAGTTAAAATAATAGAAATCATTACAAATGGCATTAAAAAATTTACAAAATTTAAATTCAATTGATTATTAACAATGCATTTATCTTTAAAAGACATTAAAATTCTAAAAATTAAAAAAATGCAATGTTTTTATTTTTTAATATATTGTTAATGTCATTGGATTTTGAATGGCACGAAAAATATAATATTTGAACATCTTAACTGAACAAAAATACAATAATGGACTCAATTGTATAAAATACACTTAAGTGGATATATATTATAAATAGCAATCTCATATTTCAATGTTGGGTTAAGAATAAATCTCTAGAGGGGAGTGGGAAAACTTCATATTAGATTCCATTGCATTTGTTTTTTCTTAGGTAATATGTTGGCAAACTAAAATTATAGAAATCATTACAAAATGCATTGCAGTAAAGGAGACAATTAAAAAAATTACAAAATTTAAATTCAATTGATTATGGAGAATGCATGTATCTTTACAAGACTTTAAATTATAAAAGTTGTAAAAATGCAATGTTTTGATTTTTAAATTTAGTGTGAATACCATTGCATTTTGAGTGGTAAGAAAAACATAATATTTGAACATCTTAATTGAACAAAAATACAAATAATAGACTGAATTGTATAAAATACACTCTAGTGCATGGATATTATAAATAGTCCTCTCAAGCATAAATATTAGGTCAAACATATATCTCTAGAGAGGAGTGGGGAGACTTCATATTAGAGTCCATTGCATTTGTTTTTTCTTAAGTAATATGTTTGCAAACTAAACTTATATAAATCATTACAAAATGCATTGTGGCAAAGGAGACAATTAAAAAAATTACAAAATTTAAATTCAACTAATTATTGACAATGCATTTATCCTTAAAAGAGTTTAAAAGTCTAAAAATTGTAAAAATGCAATGTTTTGATTTTCAAATTCATTGTTAATGTCATTGCATTTTGAGTGATGAGAAAAACATAATATTTGAATATGAAAATTTAAAAAAAAATAAAAGTAATGGACTCACTTGAATAAAATACACTTTAGTGGAAAAATATTATAAATAGAAATCCCAAATTTCAATGCTAGGTCAAGCATAAATTTTTAGAGGGGAGTGAGAAAACTTCTTATTACAGTCCATTGCATTTGCTTTTTCTTAAGTAATATGTTTGCAAACTAAAATTATAGAAATCATTACAAATTGCATTATGGCAAAGGAGACAATTAAAAGAATTACAAAATTTAAATTGAACTCATTATGGAGAATGCATGTATCTCTAAAAGATTTTAAAAGTCTAAAAATTGTAAGAATGCAATGTTTTGATTTTCAAATTTATTTTTAATGCCATTGCATTTTGAGTGGTGAAAAAAACATAATATTTAAATATGAAAATTAAAGACAAATACAAGTAATGGACTCACTTGAATAAAATACACTTTAGTGGATAAACATTATAAATAGCAATCCTAAGTTTCAATGTTGGGTGAAGCATAAATCTCTAGAGAGGAGTGGAGAAATTTCTTATTAGAGTCCATTGTATTTGTTTTTTCTTAAGTGATATGTTTGC
Organism: Bruguiera hainesii; assembly: GCA_023213295.1. Classification (NCBI taxonomy): domain Eukaryota; kingdom Viridiplantae; phylum Streptophyta; class Magnoliopsida; order Malpighiales; family Rhizophoraceae; genus Bruguiera; species Bruguiera hainesii. The sequence continues at coordinate 4,516,354 of JAHOYR010000009.1, forward strand.
AAACTAAAATTATAGAAATCATTACAAATTGCATTGTGGTAAAGAAGATAATAAAAAAAAATCACAAAATTTCAATTTAACTAATTATTGACAATACATTTATCCCTAAAAGACTTTAAAATTCTAAAAATTGTAACAATGCACATGTTTTGATTTTTAAATTTATTATTAATGTCATTGCATTTTGAGTGGTGAGGAAAACATAATATTTGAATATGAAAATTGAAGAAAAAGACAAGTAATGGACTCACTTAAATAAAATACACTTTAGTGGATGAATATTATAAATAGCAATCTTAAGTTTCAATGTTGGGTCAAGCATAAATCTCTTGAGGGAAGTGGGGAAACTTCTTATTAGAGTCCATTGCATTTTCTTTTTCTTAAGAAATATGGTTGCAAACTAAAATTATAGAAATCATTATAAATTGCATTGTGGCAAAGGAGACAATTAAAAAAGTTATAGAATTGAAATTCAATTGATTATGGAGAATGCATGTATTTGTAGAAGACTTTAAAATCTAAAAGTTGTAAAAATGCAATTTTTTGATTTTTCAATTTATTGTTAATGCCATTTCATTTTAAGTGGTGAGAAAAACATAATATTTGAATAGGAAAATTGAAGGAAAATACAAGTAATTGACTCACTTGAATAAAATACACTTTAGTGGAAGAATATTATAAATAGTAATCTCAATCTTCAATGTTGGGTGAAGCATAAATCTCTAGTGGGGAGTGGGAAAACTTCTTATTAAAGTCGATTGTATTTGCTTTTTCTTAAGGAGTTTGTTTACAAACTAAAATTATATAAATCATCACAAATGACATTGTGGCAAAGGAGACGATTAAAAAATTTACAAAAGTTAAATTTAACTAATTATTAATAATAAATTTATCCATAGAGGACATAAAATTCTAAAAATTAAAAAACATGTAATATTTTGATTTTTTTAATATATTATTAATGTCTTTCAATTTTGCATGGCGCGAAAAATATAATATTTGAACATCTTAATTGAACACAAATACAAGTAATGGACTGAATTGTATAAAATCCACTTTAATGGATGGATATTATAAATAGTACTCCTAAGCATAAATGTTGGGTTAAACATATATCTCTAATGGACACACTTGAATAAAATACACTTTAATGGATGAATATTATAAATAATCATCCTAAGTTTCAATGTTGGGTCTAGCATAAATCTCTAGACAAGAGTGGGCAAACTTCTTATTAGACTCCATTGCATTTGTTTTTTCTTTAGTAAAATGTTTGTACCTAAAAATTAGAAAAATCATTTCAAATTGTATTGTGGAAAAGGAGACAATTAAAAAAACTACAAAATTTAAATTCAACTGATTATTGACAATTCATTTATCCTTAGAAGACTTTAAAATTTTAAAAATTGTAGAAATGAAATGTTTTGATTTTGAAATTTATTGTTAATGTCATTGCATTTTGAGTGGTGCAAGAAACATAATATTTGAATATCTTAATTGGAAAAAAATACAAGCAATGAACTCACTTGAATAAAATACACTTTAGTGGATAAATATTACCGATAGCAATCCTAAGTTTTAATGTTGGGTCAAGCATAAATCTCTAAAGGGGAGTGGGTAAACTTCTTATTAGAGTGCATTGTATTCACTTTTTCTTAAATAAGTTGTTTGTTCCCAAAAATTAGACAAATCATTTCAAATTGCATTATGACAAAGGAGACAATTAAAAAGATTACAAAATTTATATTGAACTGATTATTGACTATGCATTTATCCTAAGATGACTTTAAAATTGTAAAAGTTATAAAAATGCAATGTTTTGATTTTAAATATATTGTTAATGCCATTAAATTTTGAGTGTCGAGAAAAAAATAATACTTGAATATGTTAATTGAACAAAAATACAAGTAATGGACTCATTTGAATAAAATACACTTTAGTCGATGAATATTATAAATAGCAATCCCAAGTTTCAATGTTGGGTGAAGTATATATCTCTATAGGGGAGTGGGAATACTTCTTATTAGTGTCCATTGCATTTTCTTTTTCTTAAGTAATATGTTTGCACACTAAATTTATAGAAATCATTACAAATTGATTGTTGCAAAGGAGACAATTAAAAAAAATTGTAAATTTTAAGTTCAACTAATTATTGAGAATGCATGTTTCCCTATAAGACTTTAAAATTCTAAAAGTTGTAAAAATGTAATGTTTTGATTTTTAAATTTATTATTAATGTCATTGCATTTTGAGTGGTGAGAAAAACATAATATTTGAATATGTTAATTGAAGAAAAATACAAGTAATGGACTCACTTGAATAAAATACACTTTAGTGGATGAATATTATAAATAGAAATCTCAAACTTCAATATTGGGTGAAACATATATCTCTAGAGGGGAGTGGGAATACTTCTTATTAGTGTCCATTACATTTTCTTTTTCTTAGGTATTAAGCTTGTACCTAAAAATTAGATAAATGATTTCAAATTACTTTATGGCAAAGAAGATAATTAAAAAAATTACAAAATTTAAATTTAACTGATAATTGATGATGTTTTTATCCCAAGAAGACTATAAAATTCTAAAAATTGTAAAAATGTAATGTTTTGATTTTTAAATTTATTGTTAATGTCATTGCATTTTGAGTGGTGAGAAAAACATTATATTTGAATAAGTTATTAAAAAGAAATACATGTAATGAACTTAATTGTAGAAAATACACTTTAGTGAAAGAATATTATAAATAATAATCACAAGTTTCAATGTTGGGTCAAACATATATGTCTTGGGGGGAGGGGAAACTTCTTATTATAGTCCATTGCATTTGTTTTTTCTTAAGTAATATGCTTGCAGATTAAAATTATAAAAATCAGTACAAATTGCATTGGGGCAAAGGAGACAATTAAAAAAATTACAAAATTTAAATTCAACTAATAATTAACAATCCATTTTTCCCTAAAAGATTTTAAAATTCTAAAAATTGTAAAAATACAACATTTTGATTTTTAAATTTTTTGTTAATGCCATTGCATTTTGAGTTGTGAGAAAAATATATGTTAATATGTTTCCCTATAAGACTTTAAAATTCTAAAAGTTATAAAAATGTAATATTTTGATTTTTAAATTTATTATTAATGTCATTGCATTTTGAGTGGTGAGAAAAACATAATATTTGAATATATTAATTGAAGAAAAATATAAGTAATGGACTTAATTAATAAAATAATTTTTAGTGGATGAATATTATAAATAGTAATCTCAAGTTTCAATGTTGGGTGAGGCATATATCTCTAGAGGGGAGTAGGAATACTTTTTATTATTGTCCATTGCATTTTCTTTTTCTTAGGTGATAAGTTTGTACCTAAAAATTAGATAAATGATTTCAAATTGCATTGTGACAAAAAGACAATTAAAAAAATTACAAAATTTAAATTCAACTGATAATTGACAATGCTTTTATCCCAAGAAGACTTTAAAATTCTAAAAATTGTAAAAATGTAATGTTTTAATTTTTAAATTTATTGTTAATATCATTTCATTTTGAGTGGTAAGAAAAATATAATATTTGAATATGTTATTTGAAAAAAAAATTCAAGTAATGGACTCATTTGAATAAAATACACTTTAGTGAATGAATATTACAAATAGCAATCTCAAGCATCAACATTGGGTCAAGCATTGTTGTTCTCATAGCCTTGTATAGGTTGTAATTATTGCTAACCAGATCTAAGTGTGCAAGCAGAAGTGGCTCGTTCAAGCATTCAAGGGATGAGTTTTCAGTAGAAAGAAAAGAGCAAGAAAAATAAATTAAAAAGGAAGATAATGATGAATTTTGTATGGAATAGTAATATGAAGCCACATGGAGAGCAAGAAAGGAAATTCACCGCAGCTTCAGTAAACCCTACTAGGGTTTGCATTGAAGGGAGTATATAAACCGGTAGAGCAAAAAAAAAGAAGCAGATACCACCGGAAGAGCAAACCAGAAATGCACCACCTGCAAGAGGAGAAATAAGAAACAGAACACCTGGAACAGAAGACAACAGACCTGATATCTGTGAGACCACACGGAAGAGAAGACAACAGACCAGAATGTGTGACGTGAAACGCCAAACCAGAAACATGAGGCAGGCCGAGAGACGTGAACCAGCAAAACCAGAAGTGTGGTGCAGGCCAAGAGACATGAAACGGCAGACCAAGAGTGTGGTGCAGGCCGACAGACGTGAAACGGCAGACCAGAAGTGTGAGGCAGTCTGTGAGACATGAAACTGCAGACCAGTAGCGTGAGGCAGGCCATGAGACGTGAAACGGCAGACCTGAAGCATAAGTGCAGGCCGTGAGACTGTGAGATGGTGAGACCAGGAGTTATGTGAGACAACCTAGAGAAGAAATTCGGTGAAGCATTTGAGAGAACTCAACAAATTTTTCAGATTTCTTCAAGAGAGGTTAGAGAGTGTTTTGGTGATCTTCCAAGCAGTAGTGAAGCAGCCTATTCAAATCAAACAGAGGCAACACAAGCTAGATCAAGGGTAAACACAATAAGTGACACTCTTTGTATTGTGATTGCTTTGTATTTGAAAAAGTGAAAGGAGTAGAAGATTAAGACATCCATTGTAATCATAGGGAATACCACACTGGTGTTCTCAAGTATAGTGGATTGTCTCGGTAGAGGAAGAAACTCTACCATTGTGGAGTACGTCACATTGACGGAACCACGTAAATCTCTTGTGTCCTTGCTTTGAATTTACATTCTGTGTTTTGAATTGAGTTGTGAACACAGCTAAAGAATCATCAAACCCATAACCTAAAAGAAGACCTAGTCAAGAACAACTGATTCGTCTAATAGACAAGGTGTCTTAAAGGTAACTTTGGGGACTATTGTGATCAGTAGGTAACAATAGATCTACCTTAGTTGAATTTAGTAAAGAGTTCATTTTTGGCTTAAATTATCAAAGTTTTTTTTGGGTGTGATACTGATTCACCCCCCTCTTAGCATCACAAACTAGTAGATCTTAGGGTGAAGTTGGGAACTTCAAGCATAAATCTCTAGACAATAGTGGGTAAACTTCTTATTAGAGTTCATTGCATTTGCTTTTTCTTAAGTAAGATGTTTGTTCCCAAAAAATAGATAAATCATTTCAAATTACATTATGACAAAGGAGACAATTAAAAAAATTACAAAATTTAAATTCAACTAATTATTGATTTTTAAATTTATTGTTAATGCTATTGAATTTTGAGTGGTGAGAATAACATAATATTTGAATATGTTAATGGAAGAAAAATGCAAGTAATGGACTCACTTGAATACAATACACTTTAATCAATAAATATTATAAATAGCAATATCAAGTTTTAATGTTGGGTCAAGCATATATCTCTAGAGGGGACTAGGAAAATTTCTTATTAGAGTCCATTGCATTTACTTTTTCTTAAGTAATATGCTTGCATACTAAAATTATCGAAATCATTACAAATTGCATTAAGGCAAAGGAGACAATTAAAAAAATTACAAAATTTAAATTCAACTGATCATTGACAATGTATTTATTCATAGAAAACTTTAAAACTCAAAAAATTGTAAAAATGTAATGTTTTGATTTTTAAATTTATTGTTAATGCCATTGCATTTTGAGTGATGACAAAAGGATAAAATTTGAATATGTTAATTGAAAAAAAATACAAGTACTGAACTCACTTTAATAAAATACACTTTAGTTGATGTATATTACAAATAGAAATCGCAAGTTTTAATGTTGGATCAAACATAAATCTTTAAAGGGGAGTGGGCAAACTACTTTTTAGAGTCCATTGAATGCGTTTTTTGTTAAGTAATATGTTTGTAGACTAAAATTATCAAAATCATTACAAATTGCATTAGGGAAAAGGAGACAATTAAAAGAATTACAAAATATAAATTCAATTGATTATTCACAATTTTTTAATTAGTAGAAAACTTTAAAAGTCTAAAAATTTAAAAAATGTAACTTTTTTATTTTTCAATTTATTGTTAATGTCATTGCATTTTGAGTGGTGAGAAAAACATAATATTTGAATATATTAATTGAGTAAAAATGCGAGTAATGTACTCACTTAAATAAAATACACTTTAGTAGATGAATATTATAAATAGCATTCTCAAACTTCAATGTTAGGTCAAGCACAAATCTCTAGAGAGGAGTGGGCAAACTTCCTTTTGAAGTCAATTGCATTCATTTTTTCTCAAGTAATATGTTTCTACCCAAAAATTAGATAAATCATTTCTAATTGCGTTGTGACAAAGGAGGCTATTAAAAGAATTACAAAATTAAAATTCAACTGATTTTTGAGAATGCATGTATCCCTATAAGACTTTAAAATTCTAAAAGTTGTAAAATGTAATGTTTTGATTTTTAAATTTATTGTTAATGTCATTACATTTTGAGTGGTGAGAAAAATATAATATTTAAATATGTTAATTGAAGAAAAATTCAAGTAATGGACTCACTTGAATAAAATACACATTAGTGGATGAATATTATAAATAGCAATCCCAAACTTCAATGTTGGAAAAAGCATATATCTCTAAAGGGGAGTGAGAATACTTCTTATTAGTGTCCATTGCATTTTCTTTTTCTTAAGTAATATGTTTGCATACTAAAATTATAGAAATCATTACAAAGTCCATTATGGCAAAAGAGACAATTCAAAAAATTGCAAATTTTAAGTTCAATTAATTATTGAGAATGCATGTTACCTTATAAGACTTTAAAATTATAAAAGTTGTAAAAATGTAATGTTTTATTTTTAAATTTATTATTAATGTCATTGCATTTTGAGTAGTGAGAAAAACATAATCTTTGAATATGTTAATTGAAGAAAAATACAAGTAATTGACTCACTTGAATAAAATACACTTTAGTGGATGAATATTATAAATAACAATCCTAAGTTTCAATATTGGGTTAGGCATATATCTCTAAAGGGGAGTGGGAATACTTCTTTTTAGTGTCTATTGTATTTTCTTTTTCTTACGTAATAAGTTTGTACCTAAAAATTAGATAATTGATTTCAAATTGCATTGTGGAAAAAAAGACAATTAAAGAAATTACAAAATTTAAATTCAACTGATAATTGACAATGCTTTTATCCCAAGAAAACTTTAAAATTGTAAAAATGAAATATTTTGATTTTTAAATTTATTGTTAATGCCATTGCATTTTGAGTGGTGAGAAAAACATTATATTTGAATAAGTTATTAAAGAGAAATACAAGTAATGGACTAAATTGTAGACAATACACTTTAGTGGAAGAATATTATAAATCATTACAAATTGCAATGGGGCAAAGGAGACAATTAAAAAGATTACAAAATTTAAATTCAACTTATAATTGACAATATATTTATCCATATAAGACTTTAAAATTCTAAAATTTATAAAAATGCAACGTTTTGATTTTTAATTTTATTGTTAATGCCACTGCATTTTGAATGGTGAGAAAAACATAATATTTGAACAAGTTAATTGAAGAAAAATACAAGTAATGAACTCACTAGAATAAAATACACCTTAATGGATAGATATTACAAATAGTAATCTCAATCTTCAATGTTGGGTCAAGCATAAATCTCTATAGAGGAGTAGGCAAACCTTTTTTTTTTGAGTCAATTGCATGTGCCTTTTCTCAAGTAATATATTTCTACAACAAAGTTAGATAAATCATTTCTAATTGTGTTGTGGCAAAGGAGACAATTAAAAAAATTACTAAATTTAAATTCAACTAATAATTGACAATACATGTATCCCTAAAAGACTTTAAAATTCTAAAAATTCTAAAAATGCAACGTTTTGATTTTTAATTTTATTGTTAATGCTATTGCATTTTGAGTGGTGAGAAACATAATATTTGAATATGTTAATTGAAGAAAAAGACAAGTAATGAACTCACTTGAATAAAATACACTTTAGTGGATGAATATTATAAATAGGAATCCCAACCTTCAATGTTGAGTAAAACATATATCTCTAAAGGGGAGTGGGCAAACTTCTTTTTAGAGTCGACTGCATGCACTTTTTCTCAAGTAATATGTTTCTACCCAAAAATTAGATAAATCATTTCTAATTGGATTATGACAAAGGAGACAATTAAAAAAATTTCAAAATTTAAATTTAATTGTTAATTGACAATGCATTTATCCTAAGAAGATTTTAAGCTTTTAAAAATTGTAAAAGCCCAATGTTTTGATTTTAAAATTTATTATTAATATCATTGCATTTTTAGTGGTGAGAAAAACATTATATTTGAATATGTTAATTGAAGAGAAATATAAGTAATGGACTCAATTGTAGAAAATACAATTTAATGGAAAAATATTATAAATAGCAATCCCAAACTTCAATGTTGGGTCAAGCATGTATCTCTAGAAGGGAGTGAGGAAACTTTTTATTATAGTGCATTGCATTTTTTTTTTTCGTCAGTAATATGCTTGTAGACTAAAATTACCAAAATCATTACAAATTGCTTTGGTGCAAAGGAGACAATTAAAAAAATTCCAAAGTTTAAATTTAACTGATAATTGACAGTGCATTTGTCTCTAGAAAACTTTAAAATTCTAAAAATTATAAAAATGCAACATCTTGATTTTTAATTTTATTCTTAAATTCATTGCATCTTGAGTGGTGAGAAAAACATAATATTTGAATATGTTAATTGAAGAAAAAGACAAGTAATGACCTCACTTCAATAAAATACACTTTAATGGATGGATATTACAAATAGGAATCCCAAGTTTCAATGTTAGGTCAAGTAGGCAAACTTTTTTTTAGAGTCCATTGCATTTACTTTTTCTTAAGTAATATGTTTTACACAAAAATTAGATAAATTATTTCAAATTGCATTATGACAAAGGAGACAAATAAAAAAATTACAAAATTTAAATTCAACTGATAATTGTCAATGAATTTATCCCAAGAAGACTTTAAAATTCTAAAAATTATAAAAATCCAAAGTTTTGATTTTTAAATTTATTGTTAATACCATTGCATTTTTAGTGGTAAGAAAAACATTATATTTGAATATGTTAATTGAAGAAAAATATAAGTAATGGACTCAATTGTAGAAAATATACTTTAGTGGAAGAATATTATAAATAGTAATCCCAAATTTCAATGTTGGGTCAAGCATATATCTCTAGAGGGGAGTAGGGAAACTTCTTATTATAGTCCATTGAATTTGCTTTTTTGTTAGTAATATGCTTGTGGACTAAAATTATCGAAATCATTACAAATTGCTTTGGGGAAAGGGAGACAATTAAAAAAAATTACAAATTTTCAATTTAATTGATAATTGACAATGCATTTATCCCTATAAGACTTTAAAATTCTAAAAATTGTAAAAATGCAATATTTTGATTTTAAATTTTATTGTTAATGTCATTACATTTTGAGTGGTGAGAAAAAAATAATATTTGAATATGTTAATTGAAGAGAAATATAAGTAATGAACTCACTTGAATAAAATACACTTTAGTGGATGAATATTACAAATAGCAATCCTAAGATTCATTGTTGGGTCAAGTATAAATCTCTAAAAGGGAGTGGGCAAACTTCCTTTTAGAGTCCATTGTATGCATTTTTTCTTAAGTAATATATTTGCAGACTAAAATTATAGAAATCATTAAAAATTACATTGGGGAAAAAAGATAATTAAAAAAATTACAAAATTTAAATTCAACTTATTATTCACAATACTTTTATCTATAGAAAATTTTACAATTCTAAAAATTGTAAAAATGCAATGTTTTGGTTTTTAATATTATTATTAATGTCATTGTATTTTATGTGGTGAGAAAAACATAATATTTGAATAAGTTAATTGAAGAAAAATACAAGTAATGGACTCACTTGAATAAAATACACTTTAGTGGATGGATATTACAATTAGCAATCCCAAGTTTCAATGTTGGATCAACCATAAATCTCTAGAGGGGAGTAGGCAAACTTGTTTTTGGAGTCCATTGCATCTATTTTTTCTTAAGTAATATGTTTTACCCTAAAATTAGATTAACCATTTCCAATTGCATTGTGGCAAAGGAGACAATAAAAAAAATTATAAAACTTAAATTTAACTAATAATTGGCAATGCATTTATCCCCATAAGTCTTTAAAATTCTAAATATTGTAAAAATGCAATGTTTTGAGTTTTAAATTTATTATTACTGTCAATGCATTTTTAATGCTGAGAAAAATATTATATTTGAATAAGTTAATTGAAAAGAAATACAAATATTGGAATTAATTATAGAAAATACATTTTAGAAGAGGAATATTACAAATAGCAATCTCAAGCTTCAATGTTAGGTCAAGCATATATCTCCGGAGGGGAGGGGGAACCTTCTTATTATAATCTGTTGCATTTGTTTTTTCATCAGTAATATGTTCATAGACTAAAATTATAGAAATCATTACAAATTGCATTAGGGCAAAGGAGACAATTAAAAAAATTATAAAATTTAAATTCAACTGATTATTTACAATGCCTTTATCCGTTGAAAACTTTAAAATTCTAAAAATTCTAAAAATGCAATGTTTTGATTTTTAATTTTATTGTTAATGCCATTGCATTTTGAGTGGTGAGAAAAACATTGTATTTGAATAGATTATTGAAGAGAAATACAAGTAATGGACTCAATTGTGGAAAATACATTTTAGTGGAAGAATGTTATAAATAGCAATCCTAAGCTTCAATGTTGGGTCAAACATATATCTCTTAAGGGGAGGGGGAAACTTCTTATTATAGTCCATTGCATTTGTTTTTTCTTACGTATTATGCTTAGAGATTAAAATTATAGAAATTATTACAAATTGCATTGGGGCAAAGGAGACAATGAAAAAAATTACAAACTTTAAATTCAATTGATAATTGGAAATGCATTTATCCCTCGAAGACTTTAAAATTCTAAAAATTGTAAAAATGAAATGTTTTCATTTTAAATTTTATTCTTAATGCCATTGAATTTTGAGTGGAAAGAAAAACATTATATTTGAATATGTTAATTGAAGAAAACTACAAGTAATGAACTCACTTGAATAAAATACACTTTAGTGGATGGATATTACAAATAGCAATCCTAAACTTCAATGTTGGGTCAAGCATAAATCTCTAGAGAGGAGTGGGCAAATTTCTTTTTGGAGTCCATTGCATCCGTTTTTTCTCAAGTAATATGTTTCTACCCAAAAATAAGATAAATCATTTTCAATTGCATTGTGGCAAAGGAAACAATTAAAAAAGTTATAAAATTAAATTTAACTGATAATTGGCCATGCACTTATCCCAAGAAGACTTTAAAATTCTAAAAATTGTAAATGCAATGTTTTGATTTTTAAATTTATTGTTAGTGTCATTGCATTTTGAGTGGTGAGAAAAACATAATATTTGAATATGTTAATTGAAGAGAAATACATGTAATGGACTCACTTGAATAAAATACACTTTAGTGGATGAATATTATAAATAACAATCCCAAACTTTAATGTTGGGTGAAGCATATATCTCTATAGGGGACTAGAAAAACTTCTTATTAAAGTCCATTGCATTTGCTTTTTCTTAAATAATATGTTTGCAAACTAAAATTATCAAAATCATTTCAAATTGCATTAGGGCAAAGGAGACAATTAAAACAATTATAAAATTTAAATTCAACTAATTATTAATAATGCATTTATCCATAAAAAACAATAAAACTCTAAAAATTGTAAAGATGTAATGTTTTGATTTTAAATTTATTTTTAATGTCATTGCATTTTGAGTGGTGAGAGAAATATAATATTTAAATATGTTAATTAAAGAAAAATAAAAGTAATGGACTCAGTTGAATAAAATACACTTTAATAGAAGAATATTAGAAATTGGAATCCCAAACTTTAATATTGGGTCAAGCATATATCTCTTGAGGAGAGGGGGGAACTTTTTATTATTGTCCATTGCATTTGTTTTTTCTTAAGTAATATGCTTGCAAATTAAAATTATATAAATCATTACAAATTGCATTAGGGCAAAGGAGAAAATGAAAAAAATTACAAAATTTAAATTCAATTGATAATTCACAATGCATTTGTCCCTAGAAGACTTTAAAATTCAAAAACTTGTAAAAATGCAATGTTTTGATTTTTAATTTTATTGTTAATGCCATTGCGTTTTGAGTAGTGAGAAAACATTATATTTGAATAAGCTATTAAAGAGAAATACAAGTAATAGACTCAATTGTAGAAAATACATTTTAGTAGAAGAAAATTATAAATAGTAATTCCAAGTTTCAATGTTAGGTCAAACATATATCTTTAGATGGGAGAGGGAACCTTCTTATTATAATCCATTGCATTTGTTTTTTTGTCAGTAATATGTTGGAGACTAAAATTATAGAAATCATTACAAATTGCCTTGTAGAAAATACAATTTACTAAAAGAATGTTATAAATAGCAATCCCAATCTTCAATGTTGGGTCAAATATATATCTCTTTAGGGGAGGGGGAAACTTCTTATTATAGTCCATTGCATTTATTTTTTCTTACGTAATATGCTTGGAGATTAAAGTTATAAAAATTATTACAAATTGCATTAGGGCAAAGGAGACAATGAAAAAAATTACAAAATTAAAATTCAACTGATAATTGGCAATGCATTTATCCCTCGAAGACTTTAAAATTCTAAAAATTGTAAAAAAAAAATACAAGTAATGAACTCATTTGAATAAAATACACTTTAGTGGATGGATATTACAAATAGCAATCTCGAGCTTCATTGTTATGTCAAGCATAAATCTCTATAGGGGAGGGGCCAAACTTCTTTTTAGAATCCATTACATGCATTTTTTCTTAAGTAATATGTTTGCAGAAGAAAATTATAGAAATCATTACAAATTGCCTTAGGAGAAAGGAGACAATTAAAAAAAATCAAAAATTTAAATTCAACTAATAATTGACAATACATTTATCCTTAAAAGGCTTTAAAATTCTAAAAATTGTAAAAATGCAACGTTTTGATTTTTAATTTTATTGTTAATGTCATTGCATTTTGAGTGGTGAGAAAAACATAATATTTGAATATATTCATTCAAGAAAAATACAAGTAATGAACTCACTTGAATAAAATGCACTTTAGTAGATGAATATTACAAATAGCAATCCCAGGCTTCAATGTTGGGTCAAGCATAAATCTTTAGAGGGGAGCGAGCAAATTTCTTTATATGGTCCATTGCATGTGCTTTTCCTTAAGTAATATATTTTCAGCCTAAATTATAGAAATCATTAAAAATTGCGTTGAGGCACAGGAGATAATTAAAAAAATTACAAAATTTAAATTCAACTGATTATTCATAATGCTTTTATCCGTAAAAGAATTTAAAATTCTAAAAATTGTAAAAATGCAATGTTTTGATTTTTAATGTTATTATTAATGTCATTGCATTTTGAGTGGTGAGAAAAACATTATATTTGAATATGTTATTGAAGGGAAATACAAGTAATGGGCTCAATTGTAGAAAATACACTTTAGTGGAAGAATATTATATATAACAATCTCAATTTTCAATGTTGGATCAAGCATATATGTCTTTAAGGGAGGGGGAAACTTCTTATTATAGTCCATTGCATTTGTTTTTTCTTGAATAATATGCTTGCAGATTAAAATTATAGAAGCCATTACAAATTGCATTGGAGCAAAGGAGACAATTAAAAAAATTACAAAATTTAAATTCAACTGATTATTCACAATGCTTTTATCCATAGAAACTTTAAAATTCTAAAAGTTGTAAAAATGCAATATTTTGATTTTTAAATCTATTATTAACGCCATTGCATTTTGAGTGGAGAGAAAAAAAATATTTGACTATGTTCATTGAAAAGAAATACAAATAATGAACTCACTTGAATAAAATGCACTTTAGTGAATGAATATTACAAATAGCAATCTCAAGCTTCATTGTTGGGTCAAGCATAAATTTCTATAAGGGAGGGGGCAAACTTGTTTTTAAAGTCCATTGCATGAATTTTTTCTTAAGTAATATGTTTGCAAACTAAAATTGTAGAAATTATTACAAACTGCATTGGAACAAAAGAGACAATTAAAAAAACTATAAAATTTAAATTCAATTAATTATTCACAATGCTTTTATCCATAGAAAACTTTAAAATTCTAAAAATTGTTAAAAAGTAATGTTTTGATTTTTCTATTTATTGTTCATACCATTTCATTTTGAGTGGTTAAAAAAACATAATATTTGAATATGTTAATTGAAGAGAAATATAATAATTGAACTCACTTGAATAAAATACATTTTAGTGGATGGATATTACAAATAGCAATCCCAAGCTTCATTGTTGGGTCAAGCATAAATTTCTAGAGGGGAGAGGGCAAACTTCCTTTTAGAGTTCATTGCATGCACTTTTTCTTAAGTAATATGTTTGTGGACTAAAATTATAGAAATCATTACAAATTTCCTTGGTGCAAAGCTGACATTTAAAAAATTTTCAAAAATTTAAATTCAACTGATAATAGACAATACATTGATCGTTAGAAGACTTTAAAATTCCAAAAATTGTAAAAACGTAACATTTTAATTTTTAATTTTACTATTGATGTCATTGCATTTTGAGTGATGAGAAAAACATAATATTTGGATATTTTAATTGAGGAAAAATACCAATAATGATCTCAGTTGAATAAAATACACTTGAGTGAATGAATATTACAAATAGCAATCCTAAACTTCAATGTTGGGTTAAGCAGAAATCTCTAGAGGTAAGTGGTTAAACTTCTTTTTAAAGTCCATTGCATGTGTTTTTTTTTAAGTAATATGTTTGTAGACTACAATTATAGAAATCATCACAAATTGCATTGGGGTAAAAGAGACAATTAAAAAAATACAAAATTTAAATTCAATTGATAATTGACAATGCATTTATCCTTAGAAAACTTTAAAAATCTAAAAATTGTAAAAATGCAATGGTTTGATTTTTAATTTTATTGTTAACGTTATTGCATTTTAAGTGGTGAAAAAAACATAATATTTGAATATGTTAATAGACGAAAATATAAGTAATGAACTCACTTGAATAAAACACACTTTAATAGATGGATATTACAAATAGCAATCCCAAGTTTCAATGTTGGGTCAAGCAGAAATCTCTCTTAGGGAGTGGGCAAACTTCTTTCTAAACTCCATTACGTGCACTTTTTCTTAAGTAATATGCTTGTAGACTAAAATTATAGAAATCATTACAAATTGCATTAGGGAAAAGGAGAAAATTAATAAAATATAAAAAATTCAAATTCAACTAATAATTGAGAATGTATTTATCCCTAAAAAACATTAAAATTCTAAAAATTGTAAAAATCCAATATTTTGATTTTGATTTTTATTGTTAATGTCATTGCATTTTGAATGGTGAGAAAAACATAATATTTGACTATGTTAATTGACGAAAATACAAGTAATGAACTCACTTGAATAAAATACACTTTAGTGGATGGATATTACAAATAGCAATCCCAAGCATTAATGTTGGGTTAAGTATAAATCTCTAGAGGGGTGTGGGCAAACTTCCTTTTAGAGTCCATTCTGTGTTCTTTTTCTTAAGTAATATGCTTGCAAACTAAAATTATAGAAATCATTACAAATTACATTGGGGTAAAGAGACAATTAAAAAAATTACAAAATTTAAATTCAATTGAAAATTGATAATGCATTTATCCCTAGAAAACATCAAAATTCTAAAAACAGTAAAAAATGCAACGTTTTGGTTTTTAATTTTGTTGTTAATTCCATTACATTTTGTGTCGTGAGAAAAGCATAATATTTGAATATGTTAATTGAAGGAAGATACAAGTAATGGACTAACTTGAATAGAATACACTTTAGTGGATGGATATTTCAAATAGCAATCTCAAGCATCAATATTAGGTCAAGCAGAAATCTCTAAAGAGGTATGGGAAAAATTCTTTTTAGAGTCCATTCCGTGTTCTTTTTCTTAAGTAATATGCTTGCAAATTAAAATTATAGAAATCATTACAAATTGCATTGGGGTAAAGAGACAATTAAAAAAATTACAAAATTTAAATTCAATTGAAAATTGACAATGCATTTATCCTTAGAAAACATCAAAATTCTAAAAACAATAAAAATGCAACGTTTTGATTTTTAATTTTATTATTAATTCCATTTCATTTTGAGTGGTGAGAAAAACATAATATTTGAATATCTTAATTGAAGAAAATATAAGTAATAAACTCACTTGAATAAAATACACTTTAGTGGATGGATATTTTAAATAGCAATCCTAAGCTTCAATGTTGGGTTGAGCAAAAATCTTTACAGGGGTGTGAACAAACTTCTTTTTAAAGTCCATTACATGCGATTTTTCTTAAGTAATATGCTTGCAAACTAAATTTATAGAAATCATTACAAATTGCATTAAGGTATAAGAGACAATTAAAAAAAATATACAAAATTCAAATTCAACCGATAATTGACAATGCATTCATCCCTTGAAAACATTAAAATTCTAAAAGTTGTGAAAATGCAATGTTTTGATTTTTAATTTTATTGTTAATGCCATTGCATTTTGAATAGTGAGAAAAACATAATATTTGACTTTCTTAATTGAAGAAAATACAAGTAATGAACTCACTTCAATAAGATACACTTTAGTGGATGGATATTACAAATAGCAATCCCAAGCATTAATGTTGGGTCAAGCAGAAATCTCTAGAGGGGCGTGAGCAAACGTCTTTTTAGAGTTCATTGTATGTTCTTTTCCTTAAGTAATATGCTTACATACTAAAATTATAGAAATCATTACAATTTGTGTTGGGGTAAAGGGACAATTAAAAAAATTACAAAATTTAAATTCAACTAAAAATTGACAATGCATTTATCCCTAAAAAACATCTAAATTATAAAAATTATAAAAATGCAACATTTTGATTTTTAATTTTATTGTTAATTCCATTGCATTTTTAGTGGTGAGAAATACATAATATTTGAATATTTTAATTGAAGAAAATACAATTTATGAACTCACTTGAATAAAATACACTTTAATGAATGGATATTACAAATAGCAATCTTAAGTTTTAATGTTAGGTTAAGCAAAAATCTCTAGAGGGGTGTGGGCAAATTTCTTTTTAGAGTTCATTACGTATGCTTTTTCTTAAATAATATTCTTACAGGCTAAAATTATAGAAATCATTACAATTTGCATTGGGGTAAAATGAAAATTAAAAAAATTACAAAATTTAAATTCATTTGAAAATTGACAATGCATTAATCCCTAGAACACTTTTAAATTCTAAAAATTGTAAAAATGCAACGTTTTGATTTTTAATTTTATTGTTAATGTCATTGCATTTTAAATGGTGACAAAAACATAATATTTGAAAATGTTAATTGAGGAAAATACAAGTAATGAACTTACTTGAATAAAATACACTATAATGGATCAATATTACAAATAGCAATCATAACCTTCAACATTGGCTTAAGCAGAAATCTCTATAAGGGAGTGCGTAAACTTCTTTTTAGAGTTCATTGCATGTGTTTTTTCTTAAGTTATATACTTGCAGACTAAAATTATAGAAATCGCTACAAATTGCATTGGGGTAAAAGAGACAATTAAGAAAATAGAAAATTTAAATTCAATTTATAATTGACAATGCATTTATCCCTAGAAAACTTTAAAATTCTAAAAATTGTCAAAATGCAATATTTTGATTTTTAATTTTACTGTTAACGCCATTGCATTTTGAGTAGTGAGAAAAACATAATATTTGAATATGTTAATTGAGGAAAATACAAGTAATGAACTACCTCGAATAAAATACACTTTAATGGATGGATATTACAAATAGCAATCCTAAATTTCAATGTTGGGTCAAGCATAAATCTCTATAGGTGAATGGGCAAACTTCTTTTTAGAGTACAACGCATGTGCTTTTTCATAAGTAATATGCTTGCAAACTAAAATTATAGAAATAATTACTAATTGCAGTGGTGTAAAAGTGACAATTAAAAAAAATACAAAATTTAAATTCAATTGATAATTGACAATGCATTTATCCTTGGAAAACTTTAAAGTTTTAAAAATTGTCAAAATGAAACATTTTGATTTTTAATTTTATTGTTAACACCATTGCATTTTGAGTGGAGAGAAAAACATAAGATTTGAATATGTTAATTGAGGAAAATACAAGTAATGAACTCACTTGAATAAAATATGCTTTAATGGATGGATATTACATATAGATATCGCAAGTTTTAATGTTGGGTCAAGCAGAAATCTCTCTAAAGGAGTGGGCAAACTTCTTTTTAGAGTCCATTGCATGCGCGTTTTCTTAAGTAATATGCTTGCATACTAAAATTATAGAAATCATCACAAATTGCGTTAGGGTAAAAAGACAAATAAAAAAATTACAAAATTTAGATTCAACTGATAATAGACAATGCATTTATCCTTAAAAAACATCAAAATTCTAAAATCTATAATAATGCAACGTTTTGATTTTTAATTTTATTTTTAATTTCATTGCATTTTGAGTGGAGAGAAAAAAGAAATATTTGAATATATTAATAGAAAAAAATACAAGTAATGAACTCACTTGAATAAATTACACTTTAATCAATGGATATTACAAGTAGCAATCCAAGTTTCAATGTTGGGTCAAGTAGAAATCTCTAAAGGGGTGTGGGAAAACTTACTTTTAGAGTCTATTGTATATGCTTTTTCTTAAGGAATATGCTTGCCAACTAAAATTATAGAAATCATTACGAATTGTATTGGGGTAAAGGAGGCAATTAAAAAAATTACAAAATTTTAATTCAACTGAAAATTGACAATGCACTTATCCCTAGAAAATATCAAATTTTAAAAGTTGAAAAAATGCAACATTTTAATTGTTAATTTTATTGTGAATTCCATTGCATTTTGAGTGGTGAGAAAAACATAATATTTGAATATGTTAATTGAAGAAAAAACAAGTAATGAACTCACTTGGATAAAATACGTTTTAATGGATGAATATTATAAATAGCAATCCCAAGTTTCAATGTTGGGGCAAGCAAAAATCTTTAGAGGGGTGTGGGCAAACTTCTTTTTAGAGTCCATTGCATGCACTTTTTCTTAAATAATATGCTTGCAGACTAAAATTATAGAAATCATTACAAATTGCATAGGACTAAAGCAGACAATTAACAAAATTATAAAATTTAAATTCAACTAATAATTGACAATGCATTTATCCCTAGAATACTTTTAAATTCTAAAAATTGTCACAATGCAATATTTTGATTTTTAATTTTATTGTTAATGACATTACATTTCGAGTGGTGAGAAAAATATAATATTTGAATACGCATGTGTTTTTTCATAAGTAATATGCTTGTAGAATAAAATTATAGAAATCATTACTAATTACAGTGGGGTAAAAGACACAATTAAAAAAAATACAAAATTTAAATTCAATTGATAATTGACAATACATTTATCCCTAGAAAATTTTAAAATTCTAAAAATTGTCAAAATGAAACATTTTGATTTTTAATTTTATTGATAATTCCATAGCATTTTGGGTGGTGAGAAAAACATCATATTTGAATTTGTCAATTGAAGAAAATACAAGTAATGAACTCACTTAAATAAAATACCCTTTAATGAATGGATATTATAAATAGCAATCTTAAACTTCAATGTTGAGTCAAGCAAAAATTTCTAGATGTGAGTGGGCAAACTTCTTTTTCGAGTGCATTGCATGCGCTTTTTCTTAAGTAATATGCTTGCAAACTAAAATTATAGAAATCATTACAAATTGCATTGGGGTAAAACAGACAATTAAAAAAAATACAAAATTTAAATTCGAGTGGTAATTGATAATGAATTTATCCTTAGAAAACTTTAAATTTATAAATATTGTAAAATTGCAATGTTTTTATTTTTAATTTTATTCTTAATGCCATTGCATTTTGAGTGGTGAGAAAAACATAATATTTGAATATGTTAATTGAGGAAAATACAAGTAATGAACTCACTTGAATAAAATACACTTTAATTAATGGATATTACAAATAGCAATCTTAAGTTTCAATGTTGGGTCAAGCATAAATCTTTAGAGGGGTGTGGGCAAACTTTTTTTCAGAGTCAATTGCATGCACTTTTTCTTAAGTAATATCCTTGCAGACTAAAATTATAGAAATCATTACAAATTGCATTAGCGTAAAGGAAACAATTAAAAAAATTACAAAATTTAAATTCAACTAATAATTGACATTGCATTTATCCCTAGAACACTTTTAAATTCTAAAAATTGTAAAAATGCAACGTTTTGATTTTTAATTTTAT
>JAHOYR010000009.1:4557789-4588577 GCA_023213295.1 Bruguiera hainesii
TCTCGTTCAACTGCAGTTATTGATTTTGCCATATAGCTTGTATATAAAAATTCAAAAGTTTCATAACCCAATATGCTTTATTCTCAAGTTCAAGATGCAAATGACATTCTTTTCCGAAAATGTATCTATATAGAGACATACAATCGGAATTTTGTAGGCTGTCCTATGTACCCAAAGTGTATTATGTAGTTTTAATGACCAATCTTTTCTGCAAGCATTCACAATCTTTTCCAAAATTCTTTTTAATTTCTATTTGAAACTTTTACTTAGCCATTGGTTTAGGGATGGAATAGGGTTGTTATTTTGTGCGTGACAACATGTTTGCTTAAAAGGTTTTTAAATTGTTTGTTGCAAAAGTGTTTTTTTCCATCACTAACAATTTCCCATTTTGTTCCAAACCTTTAAAATCAAAAACTAGAAAATCATCCATGAAAATTTCAATAAACTTTTCAAACATGCTGGGAAAAATTGCCATCATGCATATTTGGAAAGTTATAAAGTCATTATACAAACCAAATGGCATTTTTCTGAGGCATAAGTGCCCTAAGGGAAAGTAAAGGTAATTTTCATTTAGTCCTCCAAAGCAACAACAATTTGATTATATCTTGAATACTCATTTAAGAAGCAATATAATTCATGACAAGTCTTTCTATCATTGGATAATGAAGGGAAAAGGAGAATGATTTTTCTTGGAGGTATCATTCAACTTTCTATAATTTATAAAAACCTGCCACCTAATTACAGTCCTAGTAGGAATCAATTCTCTTGAATCATTCTTCACAACAATCATACCTTCCTTTTTATGTACAACTTAAACTGAACTTACCCGTGAGCTTTTAGCAATAGAATGAATTATACATGCATTGAGCAATTTAATCACCTCTTCCTTTACTACATCTTGAATGCTCCAGTTTACCTTCTTTGTTGTTGGACCATGGGCTTATAACCCTCCTCCATGAGAATTTTGTGCATGCAAATTAAAGGATTGATTTTCTTAATGTTAGCTATAATCCACCCTAAGGCTTTCATATGCTCCAAAACTCTAAGAAGTTCCTCCTTCATAATTTATCAAAGAAGAAGAACTAATCATAGATAAAGAGGAAAAACCTTTTAAAAATGCATATTCTACATGAGAAGGTAAGGGTCTAAGTTCAAGTGTAAGGGGCTCCTTATTTGAAGGCTTTAATCATAAGGCTTGGCGTTTGTCAAGAATTACAACTTCCAACTCTTTGGTTTTCAAGTGTGGTGCATTTGTTCCCAACAAATTATCACCTCCCCCTATTTTCTCACTTTCAACTATAATGTCCTTTGATTGAACAATGCAAGTTTCAAGTAAATCTCTAACTTGCCTTCCTTAAAGAACTGATTGACTTTATATTCAAGAGTATCTATTATAAAACAAGTTTCATAATCAGAGAGACATTCAATAGATTCAAAAGCATTAAAGTTGACTTATTCATCTTGCATTCTAAGGATTAACTTTCTTTGTAGAGCATCGATTAAACTTCAACATATAGCTAGAAAAGGTCTCCTTAGAATAAGAGATACCTTATGATCCTCTTTTATCTCCAAAAAATAAGGTCTACAAAAAAAAAAAAAAAACTTTTCAATAGACTAATACATCCTCCATTACATCTCTTGGATGCCTAATAGATTGATCTGCCAACTAAAGAGATATAGTGATAGGCTTTGTTCCAATAAGCCTTAATTGTTTGAAAATAAAAAAAGGTATCAAATTACTAGTTGCCTTTAAATCACATAAAGCCTTGTCAAAATGAGAACTACCAAGAGTGCAAGGAATAGAGAAACTCCTTAGATCTTTTAATTTTGGGGATAGCCTATTTTACAAGTTTGTAGAACACTCCTCATTCAACTTCACTATCTAAAATTATTCTAATTTCCACTTATTCACCAAGATTTCTTTCAAGAATGTTGCATAACTAGCCATTTGAGATAGAGCAGATGTGGAAGGAATGATAATGTGCACTTTCTTAAAAATATCAAGGAATTTAAAGAATCACTTATCAATTTGATGCTGATTCAGTCTATGAGGAAATGAATGTGAAGGACATAAGATTTCACACTAGGGTCATGAAAAAGCCTTCTTGGTTTTTCCTTAACACTATTCTCATCTTTTTTTTTCTTGTATGGCTAGGTCTTCTCTTTTTCCTTTACTTCTTCAAGCTTCCTTTTAATACTCAAGGTGATGGATTTTACTTGCTCCCTCAAATATTTCTCAATATTGCTAAGTAAACAAGCATGCATGATTTTAGAAAGCATTTTATCTAATTGTGCCATTTGTGACTCTAAATTTTGGTTAAAAGCTTCTTGCTTTTGGAATTTAGTTTTAGTAAAGGATATGAATCTTATCATCAATTCATCCAAATGTGACTTCTTATATGGTGGGAATCTTGGAGGTGGTGCTTTATTAGGTTGTTGTTATTCCATGAAAACTTTGGATGAAAAGTTTGTGATTGCCCACTAGTTGCTTGTTAAAGTTACCAAGAAAGTTAGCATGCTCAAATGATTGTGAGGAAGGATTATGTACCTAACACCTAGTACTATCATTTCCTCCTTCACACAACTCATAATTTGCAATTTACAAATGCATGGCCGATGCATTAGTGTAGTTAATCTTCTTATTTATCGCTTCAATTTGAGTAGATATTGCAATGGGGGTGTCCATTTTGTGGACCTCTAGAGCTCTCTTAGCCATTGCTATATTTGTCTATCATTGATAACTATTAGAGGTAATCTCCACCAATAACTCATATGCTTCCTCTAGGATCTTTCTCATGATGGTACCACTTGCTGCATCAACAATAGAACAATTAGTAAAAGATAAACCATTATAGAAAGTCTGTACCTGCAGCCAAGTAGGTAGACCATGATGTGGGCATTTCCTTGGCAAATCCTTGAATCTCTCCCATACTTCATACAAAGACTCCATTTCTGGCTGCAAAAAAGTAGTAATATCATTATGCATTTTAGCTATTTCAGAAGACGGGTAAAACTTTGCTCCAAAGCATTGTGCTATTATGTCCTAAGTAGTTGTGGATTTGTAGGTAAAGATTTAAGCCAATTTTTCACTTTTTCTGGCAAAGAACAAGGAAACAATCTTAATCTAATAGCAACATCAAAAACACTATTATGCTTAAAAATATTGCAAATTTCCAAAAAGTTGGCTCAATCTGTTTCTTTATTTTCCCTTTTTGCTTTTGCTTAATGTCTAAACTATTCTTTTAATTTCAGAACCAAATGGAGCAAGTTCATTACCACTTGATCATGACATATACTAGCAAAAACCTTGCAAAACAAAAATAAATACAATTAAAGTTCTAAATTAAAATCCAAATTAAAGGGATTTAATATTGTTCAGATTTATAATCTCCGACAATAGCACTAAAAACTGGCACAATTTGGTTGTCTGTTTAAGGGTGGAATATAAACTAGTCCCAAATAATTTCTTAAGCGTCTTTTACAAGAAACTAACAAAATGAACATCCTTATCGGACACAATGGAAATAGATAAACCATGCAATTTGAAAAATTCTTTGAAAAAACAACTTGGAATCATGAGATGCATTAGTGGACTTATTACACGGAATAAAATAAGCAATTATAGAAAATATATCCATAACAATAAGAATAGAATCATGAACACGAGCTATCCTAGGAAAATTGAGCACAAAATCCATAATTACATTACACCGAAATACATGTGGAAATCTTTTCACTAAACAAATATGTCAAATTTCATTTATTTGAGATTTGTCTCTCCATGGATTTGTGGTTTTAAGGCTAAATGTATATATTGCTGTAAGTAGTTCCATTTTGATGCTATAAACATGAACTACATTATTTTATGAACTACATTATGTCTCTTTCCTATCTTTGACTAGCCATCTAACATTTACAATGTTGGATTAGAAGTGATTTTATAGAAATAGATTTATCATATCTACAAGAGAAAGCAATATAACTGAACAATTGTTTCCTCTAAAGTATTCATTTTTACCATTGAATTAAGATATAGTGTTAAACATGCCAATGTTTTACTATGGTGGCAATATGCAGCAAACTTGGCCCATAATAGTCTAGATAATTATATCTTCAATATTCTTATAGTTATAGATGATGGTGGATTACATATATCTAGCAGTTTCATCTTCTCTTTTCTTTAGTCAATTTTTGGATGTTATTTAATTTAGTTTAATCACTATGGTTATAATATATATTTATTTGGCAATTAAGATTAAGGTTAATCCCAAATTGACTAGTTGTTCATGCTTTTATTTTGTGGGAGACTATTCCAAGTATAAATTACTAGTTGAGTGGAGATGAGTTGTATTTTTATTTTATTGTAAGTAATAATTCATCCAATAAAGATACATCCCACTCATCAAAAACAAAAACCTACTTGCCATCAACACAGGAGTAGTCTCCTTAAATTAATTTATTGAAACTTTGTTCTTACAAGCATCATTAGTGATGCTTCAAGGAACAACTTTGCTAAAAGAGTTGATATCCAACAAAGTATGTTTGTGGCAAATATACTATCCATTGTTGGTGCAAGTACAACCTATGCACCCTATACATTTCCCATAATTCACACAATTAACCACTACATTGCATCCAAAATGAATGATTGCCCTTCTTACTCTTGCTCCCATCTATGAATTTGCAATATATCCATTCCATTTTCATATTAACAGTCTTGATTATAATATCAAATTATAGAGTATGATATATCACAAAATTGAAATAAAATTGAATAGCCAAATTATTATGTGCAGCAGTATTCAATATAGAAAATGAGGGGGTTATTGTGCACAACATGCTAAAACCAAGAACCTAAGCAGGAAAGCGAACTTAAATGTAGACTTTTCCATGTCTTCTTTGGTTATAAGGTTATGAACAAAGAGTTGCTATAAAAATGCCTCTCTATGTCATGTAATTTCCTCCTCTAAGTTTGACTTAAATTACAAAGCTTTATAATGTCCAGAAGAAGAAGTCGTTTCTCAATTTTAAATGTTTCATTGTAAGTAAGTCCATTCTACTTTTCATAAAAGTTTGGGTTGGTTAGAGCCATAAAATTAGAAGCTAGTAACAAAGTATATTGATGTATGTCAGACATGCCTAAATTGTTGTATTTTGAAGAATATGTGCCAACTACCAAGGAAATGGCAATTTAAACTTTCAACCATTTAGAAGATCAACATTCCTCTAGTTTTAAAGTGGAATGCTTCATTATTTTCAATTTTCCTCCATTTTTACTAAAGTAGCTTTATTAAATTTGATCCATAATAACTTATCCACCAAAAGTTTGTTGTCTTTTTCTCTTTGCAATTCACATGGGTCTCGAGAATCTTGCATAGTATAATCATTGGGGTGCTTCTAATTGCTCTCAACTTTATAGGCCTAGGTGTCTTCATTTGGTTGGAGCAAAGTAGGTATCACTTCTAGTAACCTTTCTTTTGATACAAACTCCATCAAGGTCTTCCATATCTTTTCAGGATTAGTAAGAGTGGGCTTTGGTAGTGAAGCCTTAAGTTTATTTATACAAATAACTCCTTTTCTTATGTTGATAAGAACCTTAGAGATGATGGGTGGAAGGTTGTAAAAGATGCAAAAGGTCCATTGCACATTCTAGAAGGCCCAATAACACGAGCTGGAGCCAAAAAGATTAAATATGCACTAAATGGGCTGTTTGAGGACATTTAGGCCAACCAAATTTTAAATGGTGCGAATTCAAACTTGAAACAGAGTTTAGGTCTTATTAATATGATTGGAGTACCTAATGGGTTAGGACTAAGTAATAACATTTACTTCTAATTAGGATTTTTCTTAAGTAGGAATTTGTGCCTTTTTAGGATTGCTATTTTAGCCTATAAATAGGCAACTTTTGTGAGCTCTGGAACATCAGAAAATTTTGAGTGAAATAGAAAGTAAGGGTTTTTCTCTCTTGATTCTTTTAAGAACTAAAGAACTTATCAAAAGGTACTTCTTCTTGTGGTGTTCAAATTGACTTATCACTCCCAATTCCCTTCTTTTTTTATGTGTGGCATCCATATCTTTCTTAAATACCCTAGGTTTATGTTCCTTTGAATGTTAGGTCTAGGGTATGTGTTATTAAACTTTGATTTAGACTTCCTAGTTATTCTTTGATTCCTTATGTGCGTTGGGTCCTTAAGTTACGTCTTTTTTAGGTTTTCCACATCATTTGTTATTAGAGCCTGGTTCTAAATCAAGTTGAATCAACTCATTCTTCAATTTTCTACCTTGTGATTTATTTATTTCTATTTAGTTTGTCTATTAAGTACATTACCATTCAAATGCACTAATCTATTTGTTTGCATCCTTCTCTCTTTGCTTATTTGTTTGAGATCATAACTATCAAAATAACTAATTTCAATTCCAATTATTGTGTCTAAGTATTCTACTATTTTTGTGTTAAGCAAAAGAAAAAAAAAGAAAAAAGAAAAGAAGAGGAAAAAAAAAAGAAGGCATCATATTCAAGTTATTAATAAAAGTTAAAAAGTTTGGTCATACTAGCCACAATAATATTAAAATTTTCTTGCTCAACTCCAATTTTACCATTTATTTTCTTGTTATGTCATCCAAGTTTGACCTCTAAGTTTAACCTCATATCTTGATTTTTGTGAGTTTAGTTTATTAAATTCGTTTGCCTTGACATCCTTTTTTGTTTTTTGACTTGTTATTCTTTAATTTGTGCAATTCTATGCAATTTATCTTATTCAGTTCAAAATCAATCCTTTTGATCTAGTTTGCTTAGTTCTTTATAAAGCTGAAAGGGGAAATTTGAGTGGTAAAAGGCAAGAGTGAAAGTTCATATAAAGAAAAAGCCATAAAGAGTGTAAACACGAGGGAGGGTGACACCTTCCTTTAAGTGAAACACATGAGAGAGTGTTTTATGAGGTATCCTAATTATTTTGTGTAGAAGTAATACTATGATGTCCAAAGAAAAAGGTGCAGCTTAATAGAGAGGTGGTGATGTGTCCTTCATGATCAAAGTTATGCAACAACAATTTGAGCACATGAATACCAAATTTGATGATATGAGGGAGAGGATGGAGGAGCAAGCTAATACAATAACAAAGTTGCAAAATAGGCATAAGGAATATGAGGCTCCTAAAGTAAGAAGGCAATTAAGATGTGCCCATGACCATGAAGATGATGAATTTGATGATCGAACTACTGTGATTAGAACTGCTAACAATAAAAGGGATCAGAGAGAATTTAGGAGGTGAGGCACCTGTGACAATGATTTAGGTAGTCTTAAAACGACAATTCCTCCCTTCCAAGGTAAGAATGATCTTGATACGTACCTAGAATGGGAGAAGAAGGTTAAACTAGTTTTTCATTGCCACAACTATTTCAAGGAGAAAATGGTAAAGCTTACTACTGTTGAATTTACTGATTATGCTATTATTTGGTGGATCAACTTGTTTTGACTAAGAGAAGGAATCATGAGTGGCCTATTGATACATGAGAGGAGATGAAGGCTATCATAAGGAGAAGGTGTGTCCCAAATCACTATTACAGGGAGTTGTACCAAAGGCTGTAAAAGCTCACTTGGGGCACCAAAAGTGTAGAGGACCACAAGGAGATAGAGATTGCCATGATTAGGAGGCCACCATGACTTGATTTCTACAAGGGCTAAATAGAGACATAGCCAACGTGGTTGAATTGCAACATTATGTGGAATTAGAAGACATGGTGCACATAGCAATGAAAGTTGAAAGGCAACTTAAACAAAAGGGTTCCACACGTTTAGGAAGAACTCTAGTTCTACTTCATCTTAAAAGCCGAATTAGAGTAAAAGGGACAAAAAGGCCGATTATAAGTCCAAAGTCAAGCTCTCCAAGCATAAAATTATGGTTTTTAGCAAGAAGACAGGTAATTTTGACCCCTAACCAAGTAGAAATAGAAATGTTAAATGTTTTAAGTGTTTAGGCAAGGGTCACATTGCATCTCAATGTCCAAATAAGCGTGTAATGATCTTGAGAGGTAACAGTGATGTTGAAACTACAAGTGAATCAAATCATGATTCTATGCCATCATTAGAGGGTGAAAGTGATGGAGAGGAGTATCTAGTTAATGAAGTAGCTCTTGTCATAGGGCGAGCATTGAATGTGCAAGTAAAGGAAGAAAATGAGGTGTAATGAGATAACATCTTTCAAACAAGGTGTCTCAACAAAGATAAGGTATGTAGTATGATTATTGATGATGGGAGTTGCACTAATATTGCTAGCACAACTATGGTTGAGAAGTTGAATTTACCTATTATGAAGCATCTTAGGCCATATAAGCTTCAATGGTTGAATTAGAGTCATGAAGTCAAGGTAAATAAGCAAATGCTCTTGTCATTTTCTATCGGAAGGTACCATGATGAAGTTTTATATGATGTTGTACCTATGCATGCGGTCCATATTCTATTAGGAAGACCATGGCAGTTTGACAGGTGAGTCATGTATGATGGCTTTAAGAATCGATATTCTTTTGTAATGAAAGAAAAACCCACCACTCTTGTACTATTATCACTTGAACAATCTTATGAGGATAAGTCAAGGATTAAAAGTGAAAGTGAATAGAAAAGAGAGAATGAAAAAAAAAAAAGAAAAGAGAGGAGAAAACATGAGGACATAAGAGAGAGAGAGAAGAAAACAGAAAGTTTATATGTAAAAGAATGTGATGTAAAAAGAGCATTTTATGTCAAACAACCTATGATCATACTTTTGTACAAAGAGGCTTATTTTAACACTAACAAGTTTGAATCATCTTTGCCTACTGTTGTTGTTGCTTTATTGTAGGAATTTGAAGATGTATTCCCTGATGATGTCCTAAGTGGATTGCCACCTAAGAGAGGAATTAAGCATTAAATTGATTTCATCCTTGGTGCATCCATCCCTAATTGGCCAACATATAGGAGTAATCCTGAGGAGACAAAGGAGCTTCAAATGCAGGTTGAGGAGCTTATTTCAAAAGGATATCTAAAGGAAAGCATAAGTCCTTGTACTGTTCCTATCCTACTTATATCCAAAAAAGATGGGACATGGAGGATGTGTGTTGATTGTTAAGTGATCAACAAAATCTCTATAAAGTATTTTTACCTCATACCTAGGTTAGAGACATATTGGATGAATTGCATGGTTTGTGTGTCTTTTTTAAGATTGATTTGAAAAGTGTATATCACCAAATTAGGATGAGAGAGGGAGATGAGTGGAAAACAACTTTCAAAACTAAGTATGGTTTGTATGAATGGCTTGTTATGCCATTTGGTCTCACTAATGCACCAAGCACTTTTATGCGATTATTGAATAATGTTTTATGCCCATCCATTTGTAAATTTGTGGTGTGTATTTTGATAATATTTTGGTCTATAGCAAAAGCCTAGAATAGCATCTTAATCATTTACATTTTATTTTAATTGTTTTACATTCTAAGAAATTATATGCTAACTTCAACAAATGTTCCTTTTGTACAAATCAGATCACATTTCTTGGCTATGTTATGAGTGCTAAAGGTATTGAGGTTGACGAGGAACAAGTTAAGGCTATCCAAGATTGGCTTACTCCTAAGTCAATTAGTGATGTGCATAGTTTTTATGGTCTAGTTAGTTTCTATCACTTTATTAGGGACTTAAGCACCATTGTTGCACCACTCACTGAGCTTATCAAAAAGAACATGAGTTTTAGGTAGGGTGGTGACCAAGACAAGGCTTTGAATTGCATCAAGGAAAATTTTAGTTTTGCACCCTTACTTGTTTTTCCTAATTTTGCAAAAGCTTTCAAGATTGAGTGTAATGCTTCAAGTATTAGCATTAGAACTATTTTGATGTAGGAAAGGTGCCCAATTTCTTACTTTAGTGAAAAGCTAAGTGGAGCAAGCCTTAATTATCCTACTTATAATAAAAAGATATATGCATTGGTACAAGTTTTGGAGACATAGCAACATTACCTTTGGCCCAAGGAGTTTGTCATCCATACTGACCATAAATCTTTGAAGCACTTGAAGGGACAAGGAAAGTTGAACAAAAGACATGCCAAGTGGATTGAATTCATTGAGACCTTTCCCTACATCATCAAATATAAAAAAAGGTAAGGAAAATGTGGTAGTTGATGCATTATCTAGTAGGTATGCCCTTATCTCTAAACTTACTACAAACTTATTAGGATTTGAACATATTAAAGATTTATATATGAATGATCCTGACTTTGCCAATGTGTATGAAGCATGTGAGAAGTCAGCCTTTGAGAAGTTTTATAAGCATAAGGGTTTCTTATTTAGGGAAAATCATTTATACATGCCTATAAGTTCTTTGAGGGAGTTGGTTATAAAAGAAGCTCATGGGGGTGGTCTAATGGGTCATTTTAGAGTTAGGAAAACCCTAGATGTCCTAAATGAACATTTCTTTTGGCCACACATGAAACAAGATGTTAAGAGGATATATGAGAAATGTATAACATGCAAATAGGCTAAATCCAGAGTTTTACCCCATGGCTTGTATACCCCTTTACCTATACCTAGCCATCCTTAGGTTGATTTATCTATGGATTTTGTACTAGGGTTATTGAGATCAAAAAGGTGTATGGATTTTGTATTTGTTGTTGATAGATTTTCAAAGATGGAACACTTTATTCCATGCCACAAAACTAATGATGTAAGCAATGTGGCTGACTTTTTCTTTAGATAAGTAGTATGTTTGCATGACATGCCGCAAAGCATTGTTTCAAACCAGGATACAAAGTTCTTAAGCTACTTTTGAAAGACTTTGTGGGGTAAATTAGGTACTAAGTTATTGTTTTCAACTACTTGTCATCCACAAACTGATGGGGCAGACCAAGATGGTTAATTGAACTCTTTCTACTCTATTGCATGCCATTAAAATGAACTTGAAAGCATGAGAAGATTGTTTACTATATGTTGAGTTTTCATATAATAGGAGTGTTCATTCTGCTACTAGTTACTCTCCATTTGAAATTGCTTATGATTTTAATTCGCTAACTCCTTTGGATTTCATACCTATACTTGTTGATGAGTATGCTAGCTTAGATGGTGAACGCAAGGCAGACATGGTGAAAAAATTGCACGAGAAGGTGCGACAACATATTGAAAAACAAATTGAGCCAATATGCATCCCATGTCAACAAGGGACAAAAGATGGTGGTTTTTAAACCTGGTGATTGGGTCAACAAGGGACAAAAAAAGGTGGTGTTTGAACTTGGTGATTAGGTTTAGGTGCATATGCATAAGGAACGATTCCCAACTCAGAGGCATCAAAGCTACAACCTAAAGGAGATGGTTCATTTCAAGTTGTAGCACAAATTAATGTCAATGCTTATAAGTTAGACCTTATTGGTGAGTATAATGTGAGTGCAATATTTAATGTTTTTGATCTTTCCCCTTTTGATGTAGGTGTTGATTCAAGCACAAATCCTTTTTAGAAAAGGGGGAAATGATGAGAACCTTAGAGATGATGGGTGGAAGGCCTTAAAGGATGCAAAAGGTCCATTGCACATTCCAGAAGGCCCAATAACACAAGTTAGAGCCAAAAAGATGAAAGAGGCACTAAATGGGCTGATTGAGGACATTTAGGCCAACTAAGTTTCAAATGGTGTGAATTCAAACTTGAAAGAGAGTCCAAACCTTATTAATATGATTGGAGTACCTAAGGGGTTAGGACTAAGTAATAGTTTTCACTCCTAATTAGGAGTTTATTGTTTGTGTAAGAATTTGTCCCTAAATAGGAATTCCTCCTAAATAAGGATTTTTCTCAAGTAGGACTTTGTACCTTTTTAGGATTGCTATCTTAGTCTATATATAGGCACCTGTTGTAAGCTTTGGAACATCAAGAAAATTTGAGTAAAATAGAAAGCAAGGGTTTTTCTCCCTCTGTTCTTTTGAGAACTAAAAAACTTATCAAAAGTTATTTCTTCTTATGGTGTTCAAATTGACTTATCATTCCCAATTCTTTTCTTTTCTAGAGTGTGGTATACATATCCTTCTTAAATACCCTAGGTTCGTGTTCCTTTGAATATTCCTTTGTTTTATTAAACTTTGATTTAGCTTTCCTGGTTGTTTTTTGATTCTTTGTGTGTGTTAGATCCCTAAGCCACGCCTTTTTGGAGTTTTCTGCATCATATGTAGACTCCATCATTAAGAAAAGTCAAAATTTTCCCACCATTGGTTATTAATCTATCTTGCTATCCATGGAATATGTCTAATATCAACATCTAGGTTGTTAGCTTGCTTAGTCATAATGGTATAGTCTCATTTAATAATCCATGGAATATGATATTAGGTTACAAACATTAACGAAGGGTCTTTAACCCCTTTATTTGCTTCATAAAACTATTCATAAATAGTTCTTACATTAGAGGGTAGTATTAAATGATGTAAATCCCACTTAAAAAATTAGGTTTCAAACCAATTTGAAAATCTTTTTAGGTCATTCAGAAGATATATTTGAATGAACCATCTAAATTTCCTCTACCCATAAGGCTTTTTCTCATACTTTGATATAATCAAAGTAATTGTAGGTTTTAACCTTCCACCATTCTTTTTGTTCTTAATAGCCAAAGAGATTCCCTTACCAATCCTCTAAATAAAGAATTTTCTTTACTTTGAATTTGGCATAAGCCCAATCTCTAAAGTCATAGCTAGATCCATTTCCATATCATCTCTTTATGGGTTCAATAGCCACCAAACCTACTTCATGAAGTGTCTACTAATAATATAGACAATCCTTCATATTATTATAAGGATATATATATCATCTTTAAGATAAAATTGCACAACTTCATTAGGTCTAAGTTGCAAAAGCACATAAAAAATCTATATGCTTAGGAATTAAAGAATATGTAATGGATTTATCCAAAGCTCGGTCATAAGCATCATCACAAAGTTTATCAACTTCCTTTTCTCTTCCACCTTTAGCCAATGAATTAACTAACTTTGCTAAAGACTAAGGCCTTTGTATAAGAGGCCTTTTACTTATTTCTTAACTCTTTACGAAAATTCATGAGTTAGGAAATTTAGAAAAGAATTAGAATTTCCTTTAATAAACTCAATACCAAAATCAAATATAGAAAGTATTCTTTGTGATCTAGTAAAGATTTGTTTAGAGACAATTTTTTTAACATCTTTTATTGCCTTATAGTCAATTTTTAAAAGGAATTTCTAATTTAACAAATCATTTTTAAATTTTTGAATACATAGCATAATAGCTAAAATTTCTTTTTTAACAATAGAGTAATTAACTCTAGCTCCTCTCCATACTCCTAAAGTGAAGCGAATGAGTTGTTATTTTAAGTTAATCCTTTGCTTAAGGATTCCTCCATAACCCTTATCTTGTGCATCCAACTTCAACTATTTTAAAGGTATCAAGATAAGGAAGAGTTAGGCTTGGCAATTCTTTTGTCTTCAATTCTATCTTCGTAACTGCCTTAGTATGCTCATCTGCCCATTCAGGAGGATCTTTCTTTAATCTTTCAAGTAAAAGCTTAGTATCATAAGCTAAGTCTTTATAAAATTTTGAAATATAATTCAAGTATCCTAAAACCTTTGCAATTGTTGTTTTTCTTTAATTTTTTCAAGAAATTTAGAGGCAAACTTAAATGCTTGGTCAATAGGAATATTAGTATCATTTTTAATGAAATGATCAAGGAATTTAAACCTATTACCCTCTTAACATTTAAAGCATTTAAACTTACTCTTTAATATTTAAAATACAACTAATTTAGATTTTTCATTAACCTTTAAAAATATGTTTAAATGCTTTAAATGTTATTTTATTATGTTAGAAAATACTCACACGTGATCAATATAAACAATTGTAAATGCTCTAAATAAGCATTAAATATTTCATTCATAATTTTTTGAAATTAAAAGGGTACATTTTGTAATCCAAAAGGCATTACATTTTATTCATAGTGCCCAAATCATATTATAAATGCGATCTTATACTTATCCTTTTCATGAATCTAAATTTGCCAATAACTAGATTTCATATCAAAATTTGAAAATATTTGGGTTTCACAAAGTCTATTGAGCAAATCTTTTTTATTAGGTATAAGTTTATTGAGCAAATCTTTTTTATTAGGTATAGAATACCTAATCCATCTCAAGGCTTTATTTAAAGACTAATAGTTAATAATTAATCTTAGAACTCTTTACTCTAACTCTGCTGCATTTTCAACATAAAATGCTAGGTAACTCCATAGGCTATTATTTTTGCTAATAAGCCCTTTTTTTAAGAGATCATCTATTTCCTTTTCATAGATTTATAAATTCCTTGGCTCCATAGTTATAGGCCAAGCCTTGGTAGGAATTTTTGCAAAGACTATTGTTTTTAACCTTTTTTGTATTTACTTTATCTTGACTTGAATAATAGGATATTAATTTTCTTTTGTAAATTTTTATTTTTTACTTCATTTTAAGGAGTTGAATATATCTCTCTTTTCTTTTTATTATCTTTTAAAGTTAGTCTATCTCCCTATATTGAGGATAGATATAAACTTAAAGCTAATAAGTTTTCCATTTATTTCTAAAAAAATCCCTTACAATGGCCATTACGGTGGTTGAATCTCTTATAGAGTACAGGACACCTTCCACCCCATAGTCAGACTCCCGTCCAAAGGAAGTTATAGGCCAATGGTGGGGAAGATCGAGGCAGATTCAATCACCTGAATGGAGGTAGACCGCTGTCTGACCCTTCAAAGGCTTATGTAAAATCCAGCAGTGGAGGTCACAGAAAGGTACGTACTTACAAGTGTTACTTTTGTGATGGTCCACATATTGCGCGAGATTGCCCAAACTCTGCAAAGAAGATGAGCCAAAAGAGGAGGCACAATTAGGTTCACTATAGATTCTCAACTCAATCAAGTCCAAGAAGGCGAAAGAGCCAAAGGGACTTATGTTTGTAAATGTGAAGATCAGAGAAACCATGATGAGTGCGCTTGTGGATACTGGGGCATCCGATCTCTTCATATCGAAAGAAGCTGCCAAGAAACTTAACCTTCAGGTTGAGAAAGGAGCGGTGTGGCTTAAGACTGTCAACTCTCAGGAAGTCCCTGCCATTGGGCTTGCTAGGGACGTGGAGTTACAGATTGGGCAATGGAGAAGCTAGGAGACCCTTGAGGTAATACCTCTTGATGATTATGACTTTGTCTTTGTGTTGGAATTTCTGGACAGGATCCATACAGTTATATTGCCCTTTGCCAAGTGTCTTTGTGTGCTGGACAAACGGTGTCAGTGCGTGATTCGAGTTCATCGTAAGTCAGACCATGATTGAAAGATGATTTCAGCAATGCAACTTACCGAGGGAGGGAAGAAGGGTGAGGTGACCATCCTAACAACCTTGAAAATTGAGGACAGCAAGAGCAAAGGGAGCAAAGTCCCAACAGAAGTGGGCCAAGTCCTTGATTCGTTCAAGGACATGATGCCCCCTGAGTTGCCCAAGAAGCTTCCATCTCGTAGAGAAGTGGATCATCAGATCGAGCTATTGCTTGATGCTCGACCACCTGCCATGGGGCCATATTGCATGGCACCTCCGTTCGGTGCACTTATCCTATTCCAAAAGAAGCATGATGGGTCACTCCGGATGTGCATAGATTACTAAGCATTGAACAAATTAACCATCAAGAACAAGTACCCAATCCCACTCATTGCAGATCTTTTTGATCAGCTTGGAAGAGCATGTTGGTTCACCAAGCTTGATCTCCGGTCAGGTTACTATCAAGTTTGGATTGCAGAAGGGGATGAGCCAAAGCCAGCATGTATGAAGAGTTATGGTTTGTACAAGTTCCTTGTCATGCCATTCGGTCTAACCAATGCTCCGGCCACATTCTGCACTCTTATGAACAAGGTATTGCACCCGTTCCTTGATCGGTTCGTAGTGGTTTACCTTGACGATATTGTGGTGTACAACTGGATGCTCAAGGAGCACATCAAGCACCTTAGATAGGTTTTCCAAGTCTTGCACAAGAATGACTTATATGTCAAGCGCGAGAAATGTGCCTTTGCCCAAAAGGAAGTGCCATTTTTGGGGCACATTGTTAGGAGAGGACAAGTACATATGGAGGCAACAAAGGTCCGAGCCATCATTGAATGGGAGACATTGATGAAAGTGACGGAGTTGAGATCATTCCTTGGCCTCACCAACTACTATTGGCGTTTTGTTTGACACTACTCAAATATCACCATACCACTCATGGACATGTTAAAGAAGGAGAAACCGTGGGAATGGATGGATTAAAGCCATAAGGTGTTTGATCAGTTGAAGCAAGCCATGATTGAGGAATCGGTGCTGGTGTTGCCCAATCACACCAAGCCTTTTGAGTTAGAGACTGATGCATCAGATTTTGCTATTGGTGGTGTTCTTATGCAAGAAGGACATCCAATGGCATATAAGTCGCGGAAGTTGAACGATACTGAGTGACAGTATACTGTTCAAAAGAAAGAGATGACTATAGTGGTCCATTGCCTACGGACATAGAGGCATTATCTCCTGAGGTCTAAGTTTGTTGTAAGGACGGACAACATGGCCATGAGTTATTTTCAAACCCAGAGGAAGCTGAGTCCAAAACAAGCTTGGTGGCAAGATTTTCTAGCAGAGTTCAACTATGTGATGGGGTACAAGCAAGGGAAGGCTAACTCTGTAGCTGATGCTCTTAGCTGGAAGATGGGGCTGGAAAACATAGTGAGTCAACCTAGCTGTCCATGGATCAACCGCATTAAGAAGGGGCTCAAACATGATTAGAAAGCTCAAGCCCTCGCTGGATATGCGCAAGAGGGCAAGACCCGTTAGTTTTGGTGCAAGGATGGTCTTTTATACACAAAAGGAACGACTATATGTGCCACTCCATGGGAAGTTAAGGAAAGAAGTGTTGCATGAGTGTCATGATTCAAAGTGGGCAGGTCATCCATGGATCCACCGCACCTTGGCCCTTGTCAAAGATCAATACTACTAGCCTTAAATGCGAGATGACGTTGAAGCCTATGTAAAGACTTGTCTTCTTTGCCAACAAGACAAACTTGAACAACGTTCATCGCCATGAGAAAGTGTTTCCATGGACTTCATACTAAACCTACCTAAGTCCGAAGGATGTCAAACTCTTATGGTCATGGTGGATAGATTCTCCAAGTATGCAACATTTGTGCTAGCAACAAAGGATTGCCCAACTGAGGAGGCAGCCAAGTTATTCATGAAGCATGTGGTCAAGTACTGGGGAGTTCCACAAATGATCATGAGCAATCACAACCCTCGATTCACAGGGCATTTCTGGTCTAAATTGTTCAAGATGCTGGGGTCAAAGTTAATCTCTTTACAAGCATACGCCCCCAAACTAATAGTCAAACCGAGTGGATTAATGTACTCTTAGAGATTTATCTTTGGCACTACATGAGCACAATGCAAACAAATTGGGCAAAGTTGATTAACGTAGCCCAATTCTCTTATAACTTGTAGCAAAGTGAGTCTACCAACCAGAGTCCATTCAACATCGCGAATGGCCAACAACCACAAACTCCAAGTGCGGTTGCATCAGGCTATCAGGGGAATAGCCCACCTACATATAAGTTTGCCAAGGATTAGCAAGAACAAGCAAACTTGGCAAGGGCATGTCTACGTAAAGCCTCTGAATGCATGAAGAAGTGGGCCAACAAAAAACAATGACATGTTGAGTTCCAAGTCAGGGACTTGGTGTTAGCCAAGCTATACACCATTCTTCGGTACAAGGATGTGCACAAGGGGCTGATTCATCACTACAAAAGGCCATTTTGAGTGTTACAATGGGTCAGGAAGGTCGCATACAAGCTGGAGCTGCCACCAAAATTAAAAGTACATCTAGTTTTCCATGTGAGTATGCTTAAACCTTGCCATGTAAATGAGGGAGATCCAGATCGAGGGGAGTTACAGTGAGCACCACTTGGAGCAAAAATTTCATATGACCAAGAAGTCAAATCCATAGTGGCAGATTGGGTCATATGAAAGCGGTATTGTATGCCGAGGCGCAAATACTTTATCCAATGGAAGGGTCTTCCAAAAAGCAAAGCTAGTTGGGAACTTACTGAAGCTCTTTGGCAATTCAAGAAGGAGATTAACACCTACCACGCTGAAGAAGTGAAGAGGTCATCACTTGATAGGTGGGGGAGAATGTCATGGTCCTTTGCACTTAGGGATGGACAATACGTTGAATGTAGACACCTCTTAGAGAAAGACAATACTATGAATGTAGAAGGCTTCTAGGGAAGGGCAATAAATTGGAACCAGCCATGTAATAAATGCTGTGTAGATAGGAAGTTGAAGGGATGTAATATCCACTATTAGATCAAGGAGAGATCTAACAGTTATAGCTTGTCCAATACTTGTATAAAAGGGGACCTCCTGCCCCTCATTTGGGCACACCTAATTTTCAAGTGGAATATACTTCTAAGGTTAATCTCTAAAAAGGTTCTTGTGAGTTGAGTGTGAGAAGGCTACTTGGGAAGTATTCTTAAGGCCACACGGGTAGGATGCAATAAATCCATAGGCCCATGACACCTATCTAACACTTTGATTGCAAAATTGATATATGGTCTTGTATAGGCTAGCAAATATACTAAGTAAAAAACAATAAAGGGACATGAAATTGATTCCATTTTCTTACACTCCATATCATTCTTGTAACATTTCATGACATTAAATTTATCACCTTCCTATATAAGAATAAACCTAACTGAACAAAACTCCTATAGAATTTTCTCAATATACCTATTCTAAAACAATTTTAATTCATTATGATTTTTTAGGAAATATTTATATTTTGACCACATAAAATGTCTCTTTCATGTCTTTCATTATAAAATTTTTTGAAAGAAATTTTATATTCTCACAAAATATACTTAAAATATTAGTAGTAAGAAATATATTATTAACATACAAGATTAGAAAATAATCTTTCCCTCATTAATGTTTTGGTATATACAATGATCAATGATGTTCTATTTTTAATCTAAAAATGTCATGATATCATTAAACTTCATAAATCATTGTAAGGAAACTTGTTTTAATCCATATATTAACTTCTTTAGTTTACATAATATTATAATTTTACCTTCTATCAAAAAACCTTAAAGTTCATCTACGTAAACTTCCTTTTTAAGAAATGTTATTTTCACATCTATCTATTGTAACTTTCTATCATGTTGAGCCATTAATACCATAACCAATTTAATACTTATATAGCTATGAAAACAAAACTAGATCCTTTTTGGTTCTAATATTAAAATTTTGACTTTTGCAAATAACTCACATAATTATCCAAAATAGTTGATCTCATATCTCTTTAAGATCTTCTCAATACAACTTCTTGTAGTTTATTTGCATTAGTCAGTTGTCAATTAGTTCCTTTAGGGAGTCTCACTTCGTCTAAATGTTCTTTAATTTTTAAAATTACATTTGGTATTATAATGGATGAATAAACTATTATAGGTTAATAAATATTAACCTAATTTCTTTTATGTATACATTCTGACATTCATTACCCCCACTTGCTTCACCATTCTCTATGAATCTTACATTACTAGCTTTTATAATTCTTGGATTATGGCTATATAAATACCTTATAAACATCTTTGGGTAACTAATAAAATAACCATTAATCATTTAAGAGTTTTTTCATATAGATTCTTACCTCCACTAAGCAACATTAAGCATCTAAGTGCCTTAAATTAGATTTCCTTCATGTTTATAATGCAATAAGAGTACTTTAAACTGCCTTAATAGGAATCTTATTTAACAAATAGTTTGTGATTTTGAGTGCATACATCCACAAAGATTTGGTTAGGGATGCTTACTTATCATGCTCTTAATCATATCTATTAACGTCCAATTATGCCATTCTACCATACCTTTTACTAAAATGTACCTAACATAATTTACCCCGCACTTATGTTATGACTTTCAAGGAATTTTACAAATGGACCTGGATATTGCCCTAATTCATTATATTTTCTATAATATTCACCACCTCCATAAGATGTTACAATTTCTACTTTTTTTTTTTGTTATTAACATCTAATTATGCCTTTTTGCCACACCATTTAATATACCTAACATCCTTTATTGTGCACTTATCTCATGACTTTTGGGGAATTTCACAAATGGACCTAGATATTACTCTAACTTATTATATTTTTTATAACATTCCCCAACTTTCTTAAATGTTACAATTTTCACCTTTTTGTCTAATTGCTTGTAACCTCCTTTATGCATACCTTAATAGCATTTAATGATTGAGATTTTGATAAATCAAATAAGCATAACCATAACATGAGAAAATATTTATAAAGGTGATGAAATACAATTCTTTATTAAAGGCTAGAGTGACAAATGGTCTGCAAATAATAATGTGTATACTTTTAAGAAGTTGGGTGCTTTTTATGGCTTTTTTCATGCTTCCATTAGTTCCTTTACACTTAATGCAATCCATACATATTCTAAGAATAGCAAAATTTAGATTTGAAAGAATCTCATTATTAACTAATCTCACTAATCCTTCATTTTAGTCACAAGCAGAATTTTCATTCATCATATTACACTTAATTCTAATATTATGATGTAATAAGGATTCTACGAATATATTATCAAGTTTGAGCTTATATAAACTATTAGTAAGAATACATGAACCCATAATGACAATATTCCTTTATAAATTGAAATAGATGAATTTTAATGAATCTCACATCATAATGGATACATAAGTAGTAACACTATAATGAAGTCATAAAGTATTATGAGAAACGTCAATTAAATTTGAGTCAAAATATATCAAGACATTTAATTTACCTTTCTTTTTCTAAACAAACTTTACATTTCAGGTAATTTTTCCAATAGTGTCTAACCTTCTCCACAAAAGAGACTCATTGTCATTTCATTTCCCTCTTTTATCCTTAAGAGAATAAGTAGGTTCTTTCTTATCCTAGAATGGTTTACTTTCACTTTTATTCCTTTCTAGCTTTCTTACCCATTAGATTAATGAAGTGACTTAATTTTTCTATCTTGTTTCCTCTTGAAAAAGCATGTCGGTCAATTCATTAACTTCCACTTATTCTTCATAATATTGTAATTAATGCAAAAGGACCCATATTTTGAAGATAATGAGTTCCAAATGAACAACACTAAAGAGGAGTCCTTCACCATTAGTCTTAGGGTCTTAAATTTTGCTACAAAATTAATCATCTCAATAATGTGCTTTTACATAGTTCATAACCTAGTAAACAACAACATAGTGAAAAGGCCTTACGAGATTTTTGTAAACAAATAGATTGTCCACCTATGAAATATCCTAAAAAATATAGGAAAAAGGGTTATAACCCATACCTTAAAAGAAATCAACATGATTATAATGTTATCGAGACCTTATATACGATATGTTTATCGGGATGTGTGTCAACGTCTTCATGACAACAATGTGGAATTCTT
The DNA here is from genome assembly GCA_023213295.1 of Bruguiera hainesii. Lineage (NCBI taxonomy): Eukaryota > Viridiplantae > Streptophyta > Magnoliopsida > Malpighiales > Rhizophoraceae > Bruguiera > Bruguiera hainesii. The sequence continues at coordinate 4,579,277 of JAHOYR010000009.1, forward strand.
TTCACTAAACAAATATGTCAAATTTTATTTATTCGAGATTTGTCGCTCTATGGACTTGTGGTTTTAAGGCTAAATGCATATATTGTTGTAAATATTTCCTTTTTGAAGGTATAAACACGAACTATATTATTTTCACGTCTCTTTCCAATCTTTGACTAGCCATCTTGCATTTACAATGTTGGATCATAAGTGATTTTATAGAAATAGATTTTATCACATCCATAAGACAAAACAATATAATTGAACAATTGATTCAGTATCCATTTTTACCTTTGAATTGAGATCTAGTGTAAAACATGTCAATGATTTGCTAAGGAGGCAATATGCACCAAACTTAGCCCATAACTATCCAGATAATTAAATCTTCAGCATTCTTATAGTCATAGACGACACTGGATTATATATATCTAGTGGTTTCATCTTCTCTTTTCTTTAGTCAATTTTTGGATGTTACATAATTTGGTTTAATCACTACTGTTACAATATATATTTATTTAGTGGAGTTGAGTTGCATTATTCTTTTATTGCAAGTACTAATTCATCTAATAAAGATACATCCCACTCATCAGAAACAAAAACCAACTAGCCACCAACATAGGACTAGTCTCCTTAAATTAATTTATTGAACACTTTCTTCTTAAAAGGATCATCAATGATCTTCAAGGAACAACTTTGTTAGAAGAATTGATATCCAACAAACTATTGTTGTGGCAAATACACTGTCCATTGTCGGTGCAAGTACAACCTACGCACCCGAGACATATCCCAAAATGCACACAATCATCCACTACTTTGCAACCCAGATGAACAATTGGCCCTCTTGCCTCCACTCCCATATGTGAATCTGCAATATATCCATTCCATTGTCATATTAACAGTCTGGATTATAATATCAAATTACAGAATATGATATATCACAAAATTGAAATAAAATTGGATAGCCAAATTAAAATGTGTAGCAGTATTCAATATAGAAAAGGAGGGGGTTATTTCTCACAGCATGCTAGAACGAAGAACCCAAGGAAGAAAGCAAACTTAAATGTAGACTTCTCCATGTCCTCTTTGGTTATAAGGTTATGAACAAAGAGCTGCTACAAAAATGTCTCTCTTTATTAGTCAAAGATGAAAATGCATGGGTTTCTCAACACCCTTTATATGTAGATTGAATTTGTGCTTCTAGAGGATTCTTTCCTTAGTTTAGCAGAATGCCATAAAAGGCTAGGCTAGGCTCGTTATGGCATAACCATTAAAATAAGATTACCAAGTGAATTTTTATTCAAACCATGACAGAAATTTGTTAGGTATCTAAATTTGTTACCATATGCACCCATTTAATAGGTTTAAGTTAGGTACACATCATGTTTATATATGGAATCATTACTCTGATGGTCTAGAAAGATTGCAAGATATGCATTTTTGTACATGTACAAACTTTTCTACATTTGAAATCATTATTTTGTGTTCTAGATATATTTCCTTGTCCTTCTAGAAAAATTTTTTTTGTGTTTATTAGGAGCACCATTGGGCCCTGAGCTGTATAATTGAGGTAGTTCTCCCCATGTAGACTCAGCAAAGTATATAGCCTTATCTAGAAATTTACCATTTAAATTCAACTTAATATTCCCCTTCCCTTTTTGTCCAATATTCTTAGCCAAATTGCTACCACTAATATTCACATTAATCTCCCACAAGATCATACAACATGATCTATCCACAATCGACTTAACCTCGATAGAAGTTTCCTTATTCCTCATTTCTAAGCATGCATCCAAGGACTGAAGCTTGAACAGGCTTGCTAAGATCAATTTGAACACAAAGACAGGCAAATTTACCTCTCTAAGCAACATGCATCGAGGCATCTAATTTCACTGTTCTGCCAATTAGACCACCAATCAGATTAAGGACATCGCACTTATAATAGTTAATGAGCATCTTTGGGAATCTTGCCCATATTATAATAGAGTTAATCATCACCTTCGAAGGAAAAAATTTTGGAGTCTGTTCAAGAACCATAATGTAATCCTTTGAACAAAAATTTGGCCCTTGATAACCCAACGGCCACCACATAAAGCAATTTAATAATCCTTTGAACAAGTTAACTTGTTATTGAATACTCATTCCCCAAATAAAAAATAAGTAACTCAACCTTAGGCTTCCAAAGATCTTTCAGCCTATCGCACAGATGGGTGAAACCTATTGATTGACCCTAAAGCTTCACAATAAGAGTGTTCAATCATTGTTCTCTAATGGCGTTCATTTTTTCCTTTGACAAATGAATGTGTGGCCACCCATCCACAAAAGTCACAATAGTATCTTCCTTGCTAGTTTTATTTAAGGGAACATCCTTAGCACAAATTGTCTAGGTTGGCAGTGTAGGACTTGAGGCTGAATTGTAATCCTTAACCTAAAAGGAGCCCCTAAACCCTTTTGACATTGGATGAAGGTATTAGACATAATAGAATCACACTAGTCTCCATTGCTTCCTTTTTTTTTTCCTTAGCTTCTTTTGGAGAGAGCACATAAGAACAATTTCCTACCATCAAAAAGGAAGGGGAGAGGGGGTTCAGTCAAAAGAGAGAGAACCTTTTGATGGTTGTGTCAATCATTGTTTAAGATTGTATTTTTTTTTTTTAATTTAAGGGTTAACAATCCTAGTCTTGTTTTTACTAGTATTTAATGATCCTAAGTTTGAAGTTTATTTATATAAGTTGAAAATTTTAATATTTGGAATATAGAAACAAGTATAGCATGTTATTTTTATTGCTTGATCCATACAAGTGAAAATGAATCAAAATTCAAATGTCTTCATCCCATAAAGAAAATATATGATAATGAAAACTCATGATCTTAGATTTTTTTCATTATCAATGAATATTTTTTAAAAAATTATAGTATTGCTGCACTCCAAGATATAAAAACATCACCACCTTCATGAAATTGTTTTGGTCACTAAAAATAGTCATTCAAGTCAAAGGGTATAATATGTTTCAGTAAAAAAAAAAAAAAGAGTGAGATTTGTTGTGTAGGTCATGGGTTGAAAACAATCTAGATGGGTTCTTCAAAAAATAATAGAGCATTCCACTTTGAAAAAATAAATTCCTCCCATTATGGTTATCTATTTTTTCTTTATTATCTTCTTTTATACTGGTGTGGTTAAATTAGTTCTATATATATGTGTGTGTGTGTGTGTGTGTGTGTGATCCTATGTTGCCAAGATAGGAACAATATTAGAGTTACAAATCTAGAGGAATATTGATCTTCTAAATAATTGAAAGTTTAAACTTATCAATGTCTCATTATTGAAACCCTAAGTCGCACTGACTTTGTACCCATGTTAGTTGTGTGTACATGTGTAAAGTTATGGCTTAAGATATTAACAATGATATGGTGAGGCATGGATAGGTTATGACTTAATTGATTGTTTAGAAGTAATAGTTTTTTCTAGAAATAGAAATAGAGAAATAGTAATTAGTGAAAATTTAGATAATAATTATTTAGAAAATTAGACCTCCCTATTCATCATCTTCCCAATTTTACAAATAGGGAAGTTTATTTTCAAAGGTCAATTATATGATTAAAATTGTTAAAGAAACTCTATCTTTAACTCAGGATTACAATGATTCCTTTTTGCTATCTAAAGAGCTTAGTGGCTCAAATTAACAAAATTATAAATTTATCCATATTAGGATGGTGCAAGTAACATTAAAACCTGCTACTAGATTACGTTTAAATAACTTAGTAATTATATGTATTAGAGATAGAAAACATAATTGATTCTATGACTCCATATTAAGAGTAATTGAATCTACCCTTAGCGATGGGCCTATTGATTCTTTTGTTTTTTAAATTTTACCCTATTATTATTAGATCCTAATTTGATGCATGCTTTATGTTTGGATATTAAAACTAAAGGATCTAATATGACCATATCTCAAAAAATCTAATCCCTATTTACAAGATACATTATAAGGTTATGAATACCATTGTCCCAAGAATTAAAGAAATTCCAACAAGATATTCTGATAAAGGGACTACTACATTGTTTTTGACTAATAGGTCAAAATCCAATGCTATTTTTCCCAAAACAATTTCTTGGGATCAAGTTAAATTACCCAAGAAAATGGATATTAGAAAAGGTGGTTGAACCTATTAAAAAGGATAATAAACAAGTGGAAGAAGTAATTGAATTCCAAGATAGGGATATCAAAATTTGATTTGCTCCATTTTGAATTGTGAAGTTAAACCTTAAAAAGGGAAAAGAAAAGGTTAAACCTTGATTGTCTACCTCCTTAGTACCAATTACTGAGTTAGAAAGTATTATAAGAACAAAAGAGCAAATCATCAACCTCAATATAAAGTTGAATTTCCTCCCTCAATTTCTACTTTTGTGGTTAATGAACCACTCGAAACATCTAGTTAGGCTCCTAGGCTTGGGTCTCCTTTTCTTTCTTATATAGGATATTAAGACAAGGAAGAGTTAGACATGGTAGTTTTTTCGTCTTCAATTTTATCTTCGTAACTACCTTACTATGCTCATTTATCCATTTAGGAGGATTTTTCTTTAATCTTTCAAATAAAGGCTTAGCATCATAAGCTAATTCCTTATAAAATTTTGAAATATAATTCAAACATCCTAAAACTTTTGCAAGTGTTTTTTTTCTTTAATCTCATTAAGAAATTTAGAGGCAAACTCAATTGCTTGGTCAATAAGAATAATAGTACCATTTTCAACAAAGTGACCAAAGAATCTAACTTTGGTTAAGAATAACTTCATCTTTTTAACTGATTCAGTAAACCAACTTTTTCAATAACCTTTAAAATAGGTATAGATACTTAATATGTTGTTATATTGTGTTAAAAAATACTAACACTTCATCAATATAAAAAAATAGTAAATGTTGCATAAGTATTAAATATTTCATTCTTAATTTTTTTAAATTCAAAGGGTGCATTGTTTAACTTGAAAGGCATTACATTCCATTCTTGGTGTCTGAATATTATTCTAAATGTTGTTTCATATTTATCCTTTTCATGAATCTTCATTTGCTAATAACCAGATTTCATATCAAATTTTAAAAATATCAAGATTTCATAATGTCTATTAAGCAAATCTTTCTTATTAGGTATAAGATACTTAATCCATCTTAAGGTCTTATTTAAAAACTTATAGTTAATAACTAAGTTTGGAACTCCTCGTTCTAATTTTATAGCATTTTCAACATAAAATGTTGGGCAACTACATAGGTTGTTACTTTTTCTAATAAGCCCTTTTTTTAAAAGATTATCTGTTTCCTTTTTACAGATCTTTAAATATCTTAGCTCTATAGCTATAGGTTGAGCCTTAGTAGGAATTTGACTTTCATTAAAAGTCACTTTATATAAGAATCTCATTGCAAATTATTGTTTTTAACTTTCTTTGTATTTCTTGTATCTTGACTTGAATAACAAGGGTATTAATTTTCTCTTATAAATGTTTATTCTTTATAACATTATGATAATATTACATAAATCACTCCTTTTCTTTTTATTACCTTTCAAAGTAAATTTATGTCTCTATATTAAGAATTATATATAAACCTAAAGTTAATAAGCTTTCCATCTATTTCTAAGAAAACCCTTTTATCACTAATTTCCTAAATAGGATATAACATAAGCATGAAAGGATTTCCTAAAATAATATCTTGTGATAGGCTTTTTAACAAATTTAAATTGAATTTCCATGCAAATTTCTTCATTGCATATAAAAATTTGAGATAATTTATATGTAATAACAAGTTTGCTTTTATCAATAGTGTTTAACACTTTTATTGTTTTGAAAAGTATTTTAAAGAAACTATTTCTTGATTAATATAATTCTTATCAGCGCCTAAATCAATTAATGCTATGGTAGAAGAGTACTTAATTCTTCTTTTTAAAGAAGCATTTGGAATATCAAGAGGATCTTTGTTCCTTTTAGTTATTGATTCCAATATTGATACATTTTCTTTTAATCTTTTTATCTTAGTTTTTAACTGATTAATTTTAGATTTAAGCTCTCTAATAGAGGGCTATATTGTCACTATTCTAGTTTTTAAACTAGGATAGTCATTTCAAATTCTTTGAATAAGAATTTTTAAATTGTAATCTTTTTTTGGTTCTTTAAACTTAACCTCTTTTTGAAACAAATGAAGATATTTCTCTAATTGTTCTCTCTCTCTCTCTTTTTTTTTGGATCTATAATCTTAACAAAAAGATCCAATATCAAATTATCTTCTTTTATAAGGGCTAATAAGTCATTATTTTTGTATAAAACTTGATAATCGTTGTACTCACTATTACAACTATCATCAGACTAGTCTTTAGAGGAGGCATCTTCCTCAAGAAGTTCTACCTCCAAATCTAATTCTTTATATTTATCTTTTGATAAGAAGATAGGCATTATTGACCTTTTAAGGTCTTGATCTACAGATAATATATGAATTTTCTATTTCATTTTACATTTATTAGAATAATGTCTTATTTTTCTTCATTTATAACAAATAACTCTCTTCTTTTTCCTTTATCGTAAAGTAAACCTTTTCTTTTCTTTTAATTTTTCCTTTTTATAAAAGGATTTCTTTTGAGATATGGGTTTATAACCCTTTCTTTGTGATTTTTTTAGGATATTTCATAGGTAGGATAACTCATTTTCCATAAAAGTCTCTTGAGGCTTTTTTGCTGTGAATTTTTTTCATTTTGTAATTGCCTGTGCATTTTTATTTCCTTACAAAATTTAAATCCTTCAGCTACCACTTCAATAGCTAATTTTCCATAGGTGTAACTAGAGTAATCAATAACTCCACCATGATAAGATTTTAACCGTTTTTTACTTTTTCAACAAATAAGGTAGGTAACAGAGATAATTTTTTTTCTTTTTAGAACATACTATGCCTATCTTCCTCAGTAAAAACTTTAGGGAAAAAAAAAAACATCTTTTTACCACTTAAAGTAAGATAGATCTAGGCACTGTAAGTTAATAAGTTCCTCATATGTCTTATTTACCAGTAAGGTAGCTATGCTAATAAAATAATTGGTAATTGTATAAATCAGTATATCAACACTATCAATAAATTAGATTCCTTGCTCTATTTTTATAACATTAAATATCTAAAATTTAGCTTATATTGACAAATAAAAATCCCATCAACTATTAAGTTATATAATAAACCCATTTACTATAGATTTTGCTATTTGAGGGTCAACATTACTCTTTTAAATTTTGTAGTTGTAGTAAATATTATCATATAATGGAGTAAAATATGAATTTATATATTTTTTTTCATTCCATCTAAATTTCATTTCACAATACTACTACATCTAATTAATATTCCTGAAATTTTCTATGCAAACACTATCATCGTAGGAATTAAAGAAATTTCAACGAGATATGCTAATAAAAGGACTACAAAATTATTTTTTAGGGATAGGTCAAAACCTAATGTTATAATTCTTGAACCAATGGCTTGGGATCAGGTTAAATTACCTGAAAAATAGATATTAAAAAAGGCAGTTGAACGTTTTAAAGAGGTTAATAGATAAGTGATAAAAGTAATTGAATTTTAAGGTGGGGATGTTGAAATTCATTTCACTCTACCTAGAAGTGTGAGGTTAAACCTTTAAAAGGGAAAAGAAAAGGTTAAACCTAAATTCTCTACCTCTTTAATACTAATTATTGAGTTAGAAGGCATTAGAAGAGCGAAAGAGCAAGTCAATCAACCTTAGTATAAAGTTGACTTCCCTCCCTCAACTTCTACTTCTATGGTTAATGAACCACTAGAATCATGGAGTCAAACTCTTAGGCCTAGGTCTCCTTCACTCTCTAATATGGGATATTAAGATAAAGATATGAGTCTTTATGTCCTCGAAGTAGTCAATAAGGAAGATAAAAGGGTGAGAGAGTTATTTTACTCTCCTAAAAATATTATAAAGAGAAAATAGTTTTTATGACCTTTAATGAAAAGAAACAAGAAGTATGACATAAACACCATAAGATATATACCAAGAGTATAGGAGTTGTAGATATATTTACTTATTTGGAAAAAATCTACAAACTTAAGAAAAAACCTTTTTCAAATTTTTCTACCCTTGAAAAATGTAGAGTCCTTAAAAAAGAAAATCAAAAATATGTTACAAGAAAAGGAAAAAGGGTAATAGTATTCATCCACCTATACTTAACCAAAGTGTAAAAATAAAAGATAGTAAAGTTATGGCTTCCCCATATAAAGCAAAGCCTTTTATGATTGCCATTATGGAGTAGAAAAATTATATTAATCTTTATCTTCAATATGTAAAAAATCAATTTAATAGAGTTGAAGCAAAGATAGAAGAAATGGCTCAAAAAGCTTTGAAACCTCTGGTTACACCAGAGATGGAAAAAAAGGTTTTATTTAAATTCATGTTGTTAGAAGAAATAAATTACAATGTGTTAAGTAAAAATCTTGAAAAAACAATTAGTTAATGAAATAATCAAAAGGTTAAAAAACTTTGGATTAAAAGAAAATGATGTTTCTGTATTAGGAAAACAACAACTTATAGAAAAAGAATTGAGGGTTGAGGCTTACGTGGACAAACTTCAAGAAATGTTCTTATTAGGACAAAACCTAGGTCAAAAAGATCCATCATCTTCTTATAAGAAGGAATGAATGGAAATTAACAAAATGACTTTTAATAAATTCCATACAAAATTATATTATCCCAAACCTTTTCGAATAGCAAGAGTACATTTATTCATATCCTCGTTCCAAGAATTAAGGATACCCAAAATGTAAAAACAAGTTAATGTCAAAGTGCCCAAAGAAAAAAAAACTACACCGAATTGAAGCGGTTATTCCTTCATAAGTACAGTTTTGATACAAAGAGGTTATTCCATCACATTGAATGTTTATAAAGGGAGAAACCCAAATTGGTCCTAAACCTTCATTGATTTTGTCAAATTGTTCATGTAACTTTTTGTTTTGTATATTTAGTTTTATAGCTCTATTTTTTTCCTCTACTTATTTAATTAGTTAAAACCATAATTGACCAAGCGGGATATGGCAAAAAAAAAAAAAAAAGAAAAAAAGAAAAAAAGAAAAGAAAAGAAATATATGATATATGACATTCACAATGAAACTATTTTCTTCTTAAAAAGAATCTTCTTTAATCCAATATAAATTTAATCACTATTAAATTTAATATTAATAAATTTTTTTGTCGACAATCAACACTAATTGATGTAAAAAAAAAGTACATAGTATAGATATATACACAAAGAGTATATATATATATATATATATATATATAT